>CM070549.1:60011441-60379278 GCA_036346405.1 Phyllostachys edulis | reverse complement strand
TCTTTTTGATGCTTGATAATGCCATAGTAGGTTGTCTTTTACCGCACCATGATATGGATCTGAACCAAGGCGGAGAAGGCTAACGATGGTAGCCAAGAAAGTGCTAGTGAGGATTCACAATCCACGGCGAGCATATTCGATTATGCGCAATGCGCCTCAATCAATCTCCATGCCCCAATTGGTCTCTAATTATAACGAGGACACCAAATCGTGCTAGTCTCGTGGTCTATTCTAGTGGATTTGGAGGTAGACTAGGTTTAGTACGCAAACCATCTGTGAAGCATGCAAACTTACCTCCTTTCTGCATATAAGATTTCTCGAACAAGTGGTTCGTGGCACTCCAAGCGTGTAGCTCTGGCGTACCCTGGAGAGAAGTCCTGGGTGTACTCAGGAATGAGCCCTGAGCGGTCACAAACACGTGGTTTGGGCGGTCTCGAGAACGGGATCTCGGCGTGCACAGGCGCGTGGATCGAGGTAGTGTAGGTCGCACTTAGAGGCAAGCTCTGAGTAGTCCCAAACACGTGGTTTGGGCGGTCTCGAGAATGGGATCTCGAGCATGACTGAGCACGAGAGACTCAGGTAGTGTAAGTTTTGGATCTTTTGCATCTCCTTGTTTCTTGGTGTTATTAAGCCTTGTGTATGGCCTAACACACCTCAAGTCATTGTGAAACGACCCGTCAATTATGCATATGTTTGTACAGTCAAACTCCTAGCATGTCTCAGGAAACTGAGCTTTTGTTATGTCCAATGTTGATTGTGATATTTCGTACTTGCGGTATTTCGTTCATATGGCATGCAAATCTTGATTTTGCAATATTTTGTTGGATGTAGATGGACAAAGTTATGCGTGTATTTCTTGGTGGGGCCATTAGCCAATGGAAGTTACATCGACTTCGGTGGCATGGAAGCGACGAGTCCTTTTCTTTCGCGAATCATGGGACTTTAAAACTCTTGTGACTAGGATTAAGTCGAAATTTGGATGGGATGAGCCAGAATTCGTTGTTGGAATGCAAGGGACGATATGGCGCATAATTTGGGTTCTAAGATGCTGCGCCTTTTTGTGCCAATCTGTCCGTAGATGATTGGAACATGTACTGAAAAATTGTGCAAGCATCTCGTGTGCAGGCGTTGGAGGTGGCGGTGGAAAGGACAAAGCGTTGTTGAGGATTTGTGACGGACAATTTGGATGTGGTGAATGGCAACACGGAGGAATAAGACCCATTGCCCATCATTCGCGAGGCCCCCAATGGAAGAGTGACCTTACGAAGGGATTCGTTAGGTAAGTAAATACGAATCCACGCCCCTGTCGGTGGATCGCTTGTATCTTCCTGCATAGCGTGTTATTAACCTTGTGGTGATTTCAGCGGTATTTTGTAATGAACAACGAGCTTGAGGAGGAGTTGTTTCGCGATGGAACAACCCGTGAAGTGGAGTCTGACGAAGGATGGAGCTCGACCAAAGATGAGGCTCCTCCATCTCTTTTCTCCTCGGAGGAAGGCGGGGTTCTTAGCAGTGTAATGGGTGAGGTCGTCGGCGCATTCTTTCGATGATGTCATTATGGTTGATAAAGGCGGTTTTGTGCTAATGGGTTGAGGTAGGGATGGCATTGCGGACAGGAGAATGACATATCTGAGAAGAACTTGTTGTTTCCAACCATGGAGGATATGAAGGTTTGGTACGCAAGAATACTCGGTCGCGACACCATCGTCTGTTCATAGTGCAACACTCCGATGTGAACAAAAGGTACACCGTGAGGTGCAAAGGGGTGAGGATGGAAGGTATGGGGCATAAAACAAGGGACAACCAATGGAAAATAGTGAATGTGAGCGACCTCACACTTGTGGGACCGCACAAGTGTTCGGGGGCGCCTCCAGCGCACGCAAATTTCATTGCTAGGCGTATTATGGTGGTGTGTAATACATCGATCTGATGTGTCAGTCGCCACCCTCATCGAGGTTATCTCTGATTCATTAAAATCAGAGTGTAAAATCAGAAAGCATGGAGGGCAAAGCCATGAGCGATCTGCGATTATTGTGGGGTGATTGGAAGGAGGCTTACGGTTTGCTTCCTCGAATCCTAACCGCTATGCAGGCCAAGAATACGGGCATGATGTTTCACCCTTGGCACGACAACCGTATGGAACTCGATGGAGGGGTTATGAAACATGTCCTTGGGTGGGTGTATTGGTCCTTTGGGCAATGCATAGAGGCTTTCAAACATTGCAAACTGGTCTTATCTATTGACACTACATTCTTGACGGGGAAGTACTATGGTGCCTTGATGCTCGCTGTGGGTATTGATGCGGAGGACCAGCTGATTCCATTAGCATTCACATTGACAGAGGTGAGAACAATGCAGTGGGAATGGTTCTTGGATATAGTTAAATCTACACCTCGTTGGGCACGGGCAGCGGAGTTTGCATTATCTCAGACGAGCACCGCTGACATCTGAAACGCTGTGAAGAGCGAGACTTAGCGGACACGGATGTCTTTGCATAGGTGGTGCATGCGTCATTTTGCGGCTAATTTCTCTAAGCAATGCAACAGGGAAGATCTCACCAAAAAGTTCAAGCTGTTGTGCGGATGCTTGGAGAAGAGGGAATTCAAGGTCAAGTTGATGAAGCTGAGGGGACTAACCAACGAACGGGGTTAGTCGTGGTTGGACGAGATCTTGCAGTAGAAGGAGAAGTGGGCACAGGCATACGATAAAGATGGCTGTCAGTATGGAATGATGACAACGAACATCTCGGAGGTATTCAACAATGTTATTAAGGGCACCCGTGCGATGCCAGTATCTGCTATTTTGGAGTACTCGTTTCGAAAGACCAACAAGTACTTTGTGGATTGGTGGACCCGGGCAAGGGATGCATTCAACGCCGTGGCGTTGAGGTCTTTATCTTAAGAACCTTGCTATCGCGGAGGCCGAGTCATGCAATCAGGAGGCGGAGGAATATGATCCCATTAAGCATATATATGCTGTTAGGGCAGCCGGGGGCACATTGATAGGGGGCGAACGTTACGATAGCCGAAACCATAGAGTGAACCTGACTGAGGGAGACTGTACTTGCATGGTCCCGACGATGCTGCATGTCCCATACTCTCACATCATCACTGCCTGTCGCGTGCACTGTGTAAGTCACCTTACCTTCGTTGCGTCAGAATTCTCAAAGCAAGTCACGATGCAGACTTGGGAGAAGCGATTCGAGCCTTACCTAGATCCCTCGCATTGGCCACCGTACGTGGGGGAGGAATACATTCCTGACGTAAACATGATGAACAAGCGATACGACCGAAGGAAGAGGAAGAAGCTTCGTAATGACATAGACCTCTCACAGCAAGGCGGTAAGGACATGTACTCTCTAAGGGACTTCAGCGACACCGGCGGCACCAGCAGTGCTTTCGAGTGCCACGAGCACGGACACACAAGGAAAAGCACGTCGGTGAGGGATTCCCTAGCCACGCAGGTCGCGGCGGCGCCACGTGTCGCCCACTGCTTGAGGTATCAATCTTTGTTCTTCGTATATAGTACTTTCATTTGCATTTCACATATTGTTTTGAGCGTCATGTGTACTTACTTTCATTTTGCATTCTCTACATTGTTTTGTACCTCACGTGATCTTACAAAAATCCTATCTGTAATGCAGGATGCGTAGCATTATGTCTGCGTTACTCTCTGTCGAGTCTGACGGCGACCACCGCTTCGCCGCATAGCCCGAGGTGGTTAGGTGTAACGTCCGTTTTCTTTTAAGTCCTTGCCAAGTTTTCAAAATAAAAGTAACCATTTGGCTTTATTGAGAATCCAAAGCTTAACTTTGAGATTTTGAAATCTGGAGAGTTCAATTGGAATTAATCAAACCTTAACTAAGTCGTTGTTGGTGTTCCTTCTTTGGTTGTGGCTCTCTGTGGTGTCTTTCTTTGCCCTCGGTGTGGTTCTCAAGCCTCTCTGTGTGCCCTGGTTCGCCTCTTCTCTCTCTTAACTTCCTTTGTTGGTTTGAATCTCTTTGAGATCCAAACCTCTCTCTCATCTCCCCTCTGTTGAACCTCTCCCTTGCTTGGGGTTTTCTGTCAGGACCCGGCTCGGGTTTGTGTTTGAGAAACCTCTTGGTTTCCCCCAAGCCACGCTTGGCTTTGCTTCTTTGGACCTCCAGTGGACCTCTCCACGCTCTCTGGGAACCCCTGAGTTCTCTTGGGCGCTCTAGAGTTTCTCTAGACCTCCCCTTGTTGAGATCTAGCCTTTCAGACCTCCCTTGTTGAGATCTAGCCGCTCGGACCTCCCCTTGTTGAGATCTCTAGCTCGAGACCTCCCTTGTTGAGATCTAGCCGCTCGGACCTCCCTTGTTAGGATCTGGCCTTTAGGACCTCCTCTGCGGAGATCTTAGCCGTCCGAGGTTCCCCTTAGTTGTATCCAAAGGTCCAGACCTCCTTAGGTCCAAGACCTCCTTAGCGCTTGGACCCATCTTTGATTCTTGTGGCTGTATCGCTTGAGACTTTACCTTCTTAACCTTAGGACCATCTGATGTGGTTTGGATGGCCCGATCCTAAGAACACGTTAGTTTGGTCGAACGTTCCTATCCTTTTTGGGCGCTCGATTTTAATCGAGCGGCTCTGCTTTCTTCTTGCGTTTTCCTTGTTTCAGGACCTCCTCTGGTTGTTTTGCAAAGACCACCTCCTCGGTCCTTCTTTGGTCTTTTGTAAGGACCACCCTCCTAACCTTGAATTTTTACATTGGTGGGACCTCCCCGCACCCTTTGATCTGGACCGTTGAGGTCCTCCTTGAAATCTTGACCCTTAGACCTCCCTTGTGCAGTGCGAGGCGTCGAGACCTCCTCGTGGTGAGCTTCACGGACCTCTTGTCCAGAACCTCCTCTTGAGTCCTTGGACCTCTGTCCGGGACCTCCCCTCTGAGTGTCTTGGACCTCTTGCCCGGAGACCTCCACAGTGGTCTTTGGCGGGGATGACCCTTGCGGTGGGGCCACCTCTTTCACTTGTGGTGCACCCTTTTGGTGGCCCCTTGCGGCCCCTCTTCACCTTGTAGTGTGCTCTTGCCTCGAGAACTCATGCGTATTTAATAGGTGTCGGGTCACATTAAATGCTGATCACATCCGAGTACTTTATTCAATTCTTTTAGGGCAAGCCTTGCCCTAGTTGTCCCGTGCCTACACCTCCTTTGAGTTTTTCCTTGTGGTGCACACTACCAACTCGGCTATATAAAGCTTGGGCGGGCCGACCTTTGTAACTTTGTTGCTCATTTCTTCCTTCCCACCTCATCTGCTTTCAGTTCTTCCTTGTGCAAGACCTTTCCCAGGAGCTCTTTGAGGTTGTGTTAAGCCTCTTGGTTTCCTTTTTGGTGAGTTGGTTTGAGTTCCTTTTGGTTCTTTTGAAGTTCTCACGGCTTAGTGTGGTTTTGCTTATTTGGTTTTTTCTTGCGACGTGTAGATCACGAGTTCGAGGAGATCTTGGACCCGACTCTTCTTTGCGAAGGCTCTCCTTTGCTTGACCAAGGCAAGCCACAGATCCCCTGATCATCTTGAACCAAGTTTAAGTAAATGTATTTCGGTTTTACTTTATCATGCATGGCTATGTTTATATGAAAATGGTTTGAAATTTGTAGTTACTTGCCTACTTGTCGTTATGCCTCCTTTATACCTTGTCTCCATCATGTTGTCATGTTCACCTTGTGAGCCTTAGGGTGGATAATTTAGTTGGTGTTCTTTGTTATTTGCCAACATGGGGGCCGTGGGTCTTATCTGACCTTGCTTAAGCGTGGTTGAGCGTATCATGCTTCATCTCTAATAATCTTGACTAATAAATATGAAATGTGTGGTGGTGCCATTGTTGAGCGACTATGGCGGGGCGCCTAAAATGTGTTGATTTGTGGTGTGAGATCACTTGGTTAAAATGTTGTGCCAAGGCGGGTGGTCTTTTGGCATGGGCTAATACAAATTGTTTCTTTGAGGCAAGGAGGCAGGAGTGAGTAGTGGGTGCTTTGCACACTTGGTTGTGGAAGTCTTGCCTTGGCACAATTAAGGACTTCACTTTGTGTCTGCATTGGCTGGGCAAAGCAGTGCAACCACAAGATCATTTTATGGGAATAGTGCAAATTTGAATAATTAGCAATGGGTTGGCTTGGGGTTGTTGTGGTTGGCGTGTGATTCGTTGGCGCAGAGGGCACCCATAACCTGTGGACTTCTAGACCACGAGGAGGGATCTTGAAACCTTAGCGGGCGACGCGTCAGTTCAAAGCTTTGTAAAGGCCTTGCGCGCTCTCTAGGCGCTCACCTTAGGAAGTGAGCAAGGGTGACCGGAACCCGATCCGCTAGAGAGATCGTGGATTGTGGGTAAAGTTGTACACCTCTGCGAGTGTAAAGATCTATTCGAATAGCCAAGTCCTTGGTCATGGACATGCTCGGTGAAATGGTGCAAGAGGTAGTTGTTTCAAAAGCTTGTGCCCTTTGGACCTTCGCGAGATGCCTTGGCTTTGCCTCGAAGAGACCTTGGCGGCTCGGAGGGTCAAGGTTGGCTCGGAGTAGTGGTCGAGGGTTGGTTTGGACCTCTGGAGTGGGTGCTCTAGAGTGGGTTTTGGGTAAGGACCTGGTCACGGGTGTGACCGGAACTCCTTCTTTTTGGTTGTGGCTGTGAATTGGTGCTCACCCCACCTTTTTAAACATCAAAAGTATTATGTACTATGGTTTTACTTTGCTGCTTTTCAATCTATTACTATTTTATTGTTCAAATCGGCTTTGCTTGAACTAACCATACAACTCTCCATTGGTAAGTCCGTGCATGAATATTATTGCATCTTTGCTCTCTGTGACTTCTTGAGTACATTCCAAGTACTCATGGCTTAAATACTGTGTCCAGCAGATTATGAGGATGATCAAGTGCGAGGCGGTCTGAGACCTCTTGAGGAGGAGTTCTTGACGACTAAGTCGCCTAGGGCGTCCTCCACCCGGCTGACTGTGGTGCTTGTTGGATGGCTTTGCGTGTTCTGGTGTTTGAGCCCTAAAGCTCCTTGTTGCAGTTATAAGTCCTCGTTGGTGTTGTAAGCCCTCGATGGCAGACCTCTTGTTAACAAGCTTGGCCATAAGGTCCTATTATATAAAGTTTAATTTATGCCTTCATCTTTGTTTGACCTCGTGGTTGTGGTATTGGCTTGTGTTCTTGTGCGAGCTAGCTCTGTTGTCTGGGACTAGCTCGGATGCTGAGGCGGGACCACCGGGGAGGTCCTCGGGACTTTCTTTGGGAGGTCTGCGGACCTCTCTTAGTGATGTGCTGGAGGTGCTCTCTGGCGGTGGCGGCCACGACCTCGGGAGGTCCCAAGACCTCTGGGAGGTCGATGGCGAGACCAAGAGACCTCCAGAGGTCATAAGACCTCTGGGAGGTCTGGCACCTCCTCGGTAAAGCTCCATGCGGTGCTACCACATCTTTCCGTGGTGACTTCGCAGCGCAAAGAAAAAAAAATGGTCCTCCTGGACCTCTTGCGGTACATCACGGGGTGGGTCGTCACATTAGGTGAGATTTGCTACTCTTCTACTCCATCGTGCTTGTTATTTCACTTATTTATTTACGTATCTCTCTTGCAGGTACTCCGGCCACTTAGCCCTCGGACCCACCCCTAGATTGGGATGGCGGTGCAGCGTCACGTCCGCTTCGTGAGTCTCCTTGCTTTGGCGTGGATAGTTGTCAACGGGCTCCCTCGTATGGATGGTTCTATGCTCACCGCACTAGTGGACCGGTGGTGCCCGGAGACCCATACTTTCCACCTACCATCAGGCGTGATGACTATCATGCTTGAGGATGTTGGTATGATTACGGGCCTCCCGTAGAAGATGCACATGCTTCGGGGCGTCAATAGCGCGGTGGCGAGGCAAGGGTGGGAGAGTGGCTCGGAGTGCGACCGGAGGACCCCCCCTGCGGACTCGAGGGACAACCGACCATCTGCGGTGCTTGCATCATGGCTGCGTCGCACTTCAGCGTGTGCCGCCGAATCTGAATGCTGTCACAATCTGGCCGCCGACGGGCGTGGATCGGCATCTTCTCGCTCCTTCCTCTTCCGGACAGATCTGAAACAACGCTGTCTCCTAGATTTACTTGCCGATTTTGGCAGATTTCACGACGGTAGGGACCTACAGTTGGGGTTCTGCTACACTGGCGTGTCTGTACCGGCATCTGTGCGACACGTGCCGATCAAGGAGCGCGGAGGGCAACTTGGGTGGCTGCGCATACCTCCTGTGGATCTGGATGTAGGAGCGTTTCCCCGTGGGTCGACCCACTTGTGCTGCCTTGTAGGTACGGATTTTTTTAATTAATCACTCATATCTCATTCCATAAGAAATACGACTGATATATATCTCCATGTAGGCATGGCCATGGCCCATTGAAGACGAGGCCTCGCGACCTACAATAGCATACCTCTGGAGCTCCATCATGGCACCTACTGGGCGTCTGAGGTCGCGGTACCTCACGTATACAAACGAGCTCAACGTCATCACGTAGGACCAGGTACTGTTTCATAAGTTATTTTACTTGCTGCATTCACCTATTGAGCTAAACCTACCTGCTGTAGGTCACGTGGCTGCCATACGTCCGTGACGAGGTTGATGGAATTGCGCTAAACCCGATGTGCGAGCAGGGTGAGGACTCGTGGTTGACCCTCTCACCGTTGATCTACTTCCATGCGGTGGAGTACCATTTGCCCCATCGGGTGATGAGGCAGTTTGGAAAGTTTCAGGCATGTCCACCAGCGGTGTTCTCGACAGACATAAACCTTCATGGGTAAGTCCTCGTAAATGCGTGTATGTGCTGACCAGTAGTGATTTTCGTGCTAACTGTTAGATTGTCGCCGTCGCAGGATGAACCGAAGGCAGAGGTACCGGCACACCGACTGGTCACATCATCACCGAGCCTACATGTTGGAGTGGCTGGACCGAACAAATCGGTCCAGGGACGTGATCCAGATCCATCAGAGGCATAACTTCGTCAGATACCTAGAGTGGCTACGGCGTCGCGCGTCTCCGGCTTCGGCCGGCGATGACCGTCTGCGGATATAGATGATGGTGGCGGCGGCGAGGAGGACATCGTGGATGACTTCGACGAGTTCACACGACGGCACTTTCGGTAGGAGGGGCCCCATCAATGCTTACTACGTGAGTACATTGTATCACACCACTAATTAGCAATGTCACCATCGTAAGCTAATTTAATGTGTTGACCCGTTCACGGAAAGCGGCTTGCCCGCATAAGCGAGGCGAGAAGGTTCTCATGCTCTGAGGAGGTTGGAGGAGCTTCAGCGCAGGACTTGAGGTAACACACACTCGTTAAATTAACATGTTATCACTTGTTATTTATTTTGTTGCATTAAACTTCACTACTTTTTGTTGTTTAACCTTGTAGTTGGTTTTGCCAATCTTGATGGCATAAGAAGATGTGTGGCGTGAGGAGAGGTCGTGCAACTGGCCGGCTCAGTGGCTCATCTGGCCGAGGAGGCCGGGCGAGACAAGGAGGGTGGCGCCTGAGGCCGAGGAGGACGAGGAGGAGGCCGGCGAGGACGAAGAGGAGGGTGGCGCAGACGAGGCCGAGGAGGACGAGGAGGAGGCTGGCGAGGACGAAGAGGAGGGTGGCGCAGACGAGGCCGAGGAGGACGAGGAGGAGGCCAGCGAGGATGAGGAGGACGTCGCTGCTAGGATTCCCGACGAGATGCTCCTCAAGGACCTGGTTGGTGCACCACCCCCCACCTGTAGACTCGGGACACCCTGCCTTGCCCGTATGGCGTGATCATGTGCAGACATTAGTTCCGTAAACATTGTCGAGGCACGCGAGGCCAACACCCGATAGTGAGGTTCACATGAAGTGGTCTTGTGGCCGAAAAAGCATGTGATGGGATGAATGAATGTGTCCTTGCATTTTATGCAGTTCATATCGAATGGAACTTTCTATGGCCATTTTGAAAGTTGAATGAAATGAGATGAATGATGGTTGCTTCTTATTGTTGTTTGAATGAAATCATTGTAATGAGCAAGAGATGCACGATGGTTGATGGTTGATTTTATTGTTGTTTTAATGAAATCACCTTGTGTTGATTCAATGCATGAGGTTAGTAATGTGTGTTGATTCCATGTATGTTTTGTGAGTTAGAGATGAACTAGAACACTTGCTAGATGATGGCATGGACATGGCGACCATGCATATGAGAGAAACTAGCTTACCAAGCAAGCGGCCAATCATCAAGATTTGATCTCGAGAAAGAACCGAGATTTGTTTGGATTATTATGTATTTAGAGATGTATTTGTTTGGTTGTGTCGATAATTTCTGAATCGGGCATGAGGCCCGGGTTTGGTTGGTTTGATCTGTGTTTGGTCTCAGTGTTTGATCTCAGTGTTTGGTTGATTCAATGCATGAGGCCCATGTGGATGAGGTGAGTGATATTGTCACGCCGTTCGTAGTGGCGTGACAAGTCAGTCCTGCCGTGCCAGTGTAAAGGGCGTGACATGACTTAGCCCCGGCAGCTATGGCCTTTCTTCGCAACGCCTCTGGTACATCAACCATTGTGGCGTGGCAATACGCTTTTGCCAACGCCATGCATGGTGGTGTGACAAAACGATCTGTCATGCGGGTAAGTGGCGTGGCGGGATGTCGGACCCGGTATGCAACCCTAGGACCCTCGTGTGATACGAACTAGTCCCATGATCGATAGCTAGCTCACACGGTTGCAACATTGGTGTAATCATATCCACACAACCAAACTATAGATGAAGCGGATAAATTAATAATATTAAGCAAAATGGACCTTATGGTCAAGTCTTACAACGATTTGCCTCATGAGGCTAAAGACAACGAGTAAACTTGCGGTGGAGAACAAAACATCTAGTGGAGGTCACCCAATATGCCCACCGCAATCGAGTGAGGGACGCGACCTAATTAAATATAGTCTTCAAAGAAGTCTTCTTCATAGAACTCGAGTTCATTGGTTCACCCTCCTCTGTGATTTAAGCAGAGGCGTAAGGCCATGAGTACTTTGAATGTACTCAAACAAGTCATAGAGAAATGTATGCAAGTAATATTTATGCAAGGCTTGACAAGGATAGCTTTATGGCTATTTTGCGGAAAGCAATATTTGACATTAAATACAATAAGTAAATTGTCGAGCACAATTTAAAAGACTAATACATAAATAAACAATTTTCTTTGAAACAACAAGTGAACACCATGTTCACTTTCCAACCATCAACCATCTACAAGATTCAACCAAACCATTCCAACATTTTTGACAAAAGTTCTACCCCTTGCGTGAAATCACCAGGCATGTCCATAACCGGGGACACGGCTATTCGAATAATTTTACATTCTGCAGAGGTTGTACAGCTTGACCCATAAGACACGAATTTCTCTAGTTTGTTCGGCATATATCTATGCCACCGCTCACTACCTTAGATAAGCAGTCTAGAGCACGTGACAAGGCATTTACAAAGCTCTACTTTGACTCAGTTCTGTTCGCTAAGGTTTTGCCTCCATCTGGCCCCCTCTTGCGCCGTTCCCAACCAAAACAGAACCAAACCAAGACATTGCTAATTAGTCAGCCAGATCTATCCCAATCTAGACATGTGGTTGTACGGTTGAGGCCCAGATCAATGGTTCAAGGTTAAGTCCTTAGTTGGTTGCTCAGACGAGACGGTTCCACATTCCAAGTGTGCGTTACGGCACCCACCTTTTCCACCACCCACTCGTCCAAGCATAAATCATTTTCGATCCACCTGGCCAAATGACCACCCTAGCCATGGCACAACATCTTTTAACAAAAGTGGCTCCGCCACAGTTCCATAATTTTCTTTAGTCAAATTCATCATGTTGGGTTCAACCCAGCCAGAGGACCACCCTAGTCATGGCACCACAAATTTTAGTAAGGTGACAACAAATGTCATGGTCTCACACAGGACCACACTTCATTTTAATCAGTAACACTGGCCGCTACTACACAAGCTACGAACCGGTGTGCTGGGGGTAAACTCATATTGAATGATTCAAGGCGAGACCGACATCTACCAAAGCATGGCTAAGCAAACACGATACCCATGTTGGTATTACAATAATGTCCAACTAGTAATTAACCATCCTAAGGTGTCCAAGGAGTTATGTCATTCAAGGATACATGTCGATTGCAATTTATCAAGGAGGCATATGGCAATTAGGTAATTAACTAAACCCGAAACCATTTATTATAAAATTAGCAATGCATGTTTATATAAAACAATATACTTTGTAAAGATGGGTTCAATATGATCAAAGGTCTACGACTTGCCTTCGTTGAAGAGTAGGGTGCCGATTAAATCGGTCTGCGAGATCTTCCAAAGCAGCGGAACCTATACTGTGAACAAAGCTAAATAAATAAAACAACTCCAAATAAAATCCAAATAAATACCAAATAAATACTAATAGGAAGACAAGGATTTTAGATGAATTTAGAAACTTGAATCACTCGAATCGGAGTTCGAATGAAGAAGTTATGGCCAAAGGAAGCTAGGAAAATACATAAAATCAAGAAAAAATTTTCTGATTTACGAATTATTTTCCCAAAGGAAAATCGATTTATTGCATAGTGACGTCCGCCCCTGTGGTTTCCTTTTTGGCAGAATTATTTTCCAACGGGAAAATCCGGAAAAACCACGTCGATCTCGTTGGCGACCACGTCGGCAAAAGGTGTTGGCGTATACCGAAGGCTCTCAGTGGCGCCACGTCCACGTTGGCGAGGAGGCGCGCGACGGTGCCCAAAGGTCGCCGGCGCTTCTGGCGCCCACGGCGGCGAGCGGATGGCACCAAAAAACGAGGAGAAGAGGGTTCGGTGCAAGACGGTCTCGAGTCATGGCGGACGGAGAGACCGCGGCGAGGCGGAAGCGGAGTCGTGGCGAACTCGGTGGTGCTCGGGGACGGGAGGCGCGCCGGAGGCGCCTCGGCTTCAGCGATGCCGGAGGTGGGGTCAAGGCGGCGAGAAGGTGCTTTCGTCGGCGGCGGATCTGCGGAAGCTCCACGGCGCTGGCGACAAGCTCAATCGCGCCGAAAAGAGGGAGAGGGAGAGTGAGTGGGGGAGGTGGAGGAGCTCAGGCGGTCTGGGGTGCTCCTTAAATAGGCGGGGGACGGAGGAGGAGGTCGGCGTGGAGGCTCGCCCGGCTTCAATGGCGAAGCGACGGGGGGGGTCCGACTTTGACCATGGAGAAGGGAAAAAAGGGGCGATGGGCCGGGCGGAGGTCGGGGCCGTGGCCAAACGAAGGCGAGTAGGCGCTAGGGTGCGGCGAGGAGGCTGCACCTGGCGAGATTCATGACAGGGGGCTTGGCGCATGGAGGTGGGAGGAGGAAGATGACCCAGAGGCGACGGAGGCTGACAGCGGGGTCCCACATGGCAGCGAGGGAGAGAGAGGTGGAGGGAGGCAAGAAGTGAACGCGACCGTCCGATTCAGATCAGACGATCGCCGGCCGGGAGGAGGCTCAGCAGGCTGCTGTGTGTGAAGCGAGCCAGGAGGCTGGGCCACGGGAGGAAAGAGAGGGAATGGGCCAAAGAGATTCGGCCCAAAACTAAGGGAGAGGATTTTCTAAGGTTTTTCTTTTTAGAAAATACCAGAAAAGCAAAAGCATTTTTAGAAAATAGCTTAAGGCGTCCAAAAATTCTAGGAAAATTCACAGAAATCCCTTGAATTATTTAGGACTTAGTAAAAATATTTTCAGCTTAACTATTGCTTTTAATTTTCGGCAATTAATTATTTTTAACATAAGGCCAAAGGAAAAACCAAATTAAAATCCAACAAAACTCAACTTAAACCAACTTTAATTAGTTCAAGTTTTAATTAAGTCAAATTAAACTGCTTTTGAAATTCTAAATTACAAGTTAAGTTTTGGCAAATTAATAAACCCAAATGGTTCACTTTTAAAGTTTTCAAAATTTTTCAAAAACTCAGGAAAATAGAGATGTTACACAGGACTTAGCCCCGGCTGATGAGGACATCACTCCTTCGGATACACGCACTACACAACATCCTCCAGATCCGGTTGCTAACCTACAAGGTCCTATGACAAGAGCTCGTGCACGTCACTTAAATTATGAGGTGAGCTCGTTTCTAGGTGCTAATAATTTATCTATGCGAGAATGGTATGCTACCTAAAAATTGTGATCTTACATTACTTAGGAATAATGGGAGGATCCAAACCGTCTATGACCAGTGTACCCGCTCTGACCAGATTCTGCGGATCTCGACCGAGTCTTAAGCTCTCACGACCCGATCCTACGTAGGGGTGAAAGCGGATCGAAGCAGACGGATAATGACTCTGCCATATTTGTTTTCACATTTTTCCCGGATCCGGATCTGAATACGGATCTGAATACTATCGAATCTGAATACGGGCGAATCTGAATCGAAAGCGAATCTGATCAGCGGATATTTTTTCGGAACATAAAAACCCCTTAAATTGCATGCTAGAAATTAACAAAAACATATAACTAATTTGTTTGCTGCAAATATTCATGAATTGTTCATATATTCAGCAACCACACATAACATTGGCACTAGCAAGGTGCATTAATTAGTTCATCACAAACATAACACTCAGTGTACCACATTTAACTCATAAGTCATAACTCACAAGTCAACATACATAACATGAATAAAACTTAGTTCATCACATAAAACGTAGTTCACACTTAGGTCATCACAGTTCAATAATGCTAAGAATCCAAAAGGTCATTCACTTTGGCAATCAAAAGGTCATTCATCCATATCCTCCAACACGTCCTCCTCCAAATCATCCATATCCTCGTGCTCCTGCAACTACAAGTTGTAGTTCAATGAGTATCATTTATCAAGGTGACATTAAATTAAGCCAATAAGCTAGATAGTTAGGTAAAAAAAAACAGCAAACCGTTGCCAAGCTTGCAAAGCATCACTCAATGCCCTCTATGTCCATCTCAGTGAGGATAGATCCACCAATATCTCCACCTTCATGTGGAAAAGATTAATTATGCTCAAAAATTTACTCACATACTACACATAAACCAATCAAACATATGTGTAGAACTCGATATTACCTTTTCGAGACGCCTGCGGTCCAATCTTTGGTACAAACCAAAGCTTGCGACTTCAGATCAAGGCATCGCGAAATGGATCGACAACACGACCACCGACACTAAAAGATGACTCGAAGCAGCGATCGACACTTGAATAGATAAAACATCACGTGCAAGTCGGGAGAGAATAGGGAGCTCAGGTTGCTTGAGCTTCCACCATGACAAAACATCAAATAAGACTTTGCTTTTTGCTTTCCATTCAACTAGTGGTTGTTCCATGTACACTTCAACTCGGTTTGGTACCTTGACCTCTGACACTCTTGCCATGCAAGAACCTTTCAAGATCTACATCAAGCTCATCATCACTCCCTCATCCTCAACCTCTTGGTCTAATGGTTGAGAATCAAGCTGTTGCACATTTGCGCTTGTTGTTTTCTTCGATGTTACAAGTGGATTTGGACACATAAGCACTGGAACAAGCGGTTAATAACACTCATGAATCTATCAACCTGTTTGGAGCATTGTCATGGTAAATCTTATCGCAAAATAGTGAATCGGCTTTGTCTTGTATCTAGGATAAAAAAACATACTCTGACTAGAGCCATGTTGGACTTGTCCCAATACTTATCATACTTAATTTGCATGGAATGCGCCATAGAAGATATAATAGAATCAAAGCTATCACACCAATCTGCAATGGCAAGCTTGATCATGCAAAAAGTATTGAAAAATAGATTTGTTGTTGGATATTTAGTGCCAGAGAAGATCTCAGTAGCATCATAAAATCTCTTCAAACATGTAGATATAGATTTTGCCATAGTCCAATTTTCAGCAGTCGGTGCACATCTCGCATATTTGCTTCTATGTCGAAGGAAAAGCCTATCAAAAGCATGCCTATAGTAAATAGCTTGCTTCAACATGAGATATGTGGAGTTCCACCTTGTTGGAACATCCAAGGGGAGACCATTTGTCACATCTAAGTCACATTCTGATGCATACTGCAATGGAGAGTTCTTCACAATTGCAATTGTATTTCTGATATTTGCAATAGCTGGTGCAATTTGCTTCAAACCATCTTGGGCAACAAGGTTCAAAATATGATTCAAGCATCTCACATGAAAAAAGATACCATCACGGATCAAAGGAACTGACTTATTGAGTTTTAGTACTACCCCCTTAGCACATACATCATTGGCCGATGCATTATCCAAAGTAAGGGCAAGCAATTTTCTATCAAGATTCCAATCCACTACACTATCATGAAATTGTGCGCTAAGTTTCTTCTGAATGGTGTCCTTCTACATGCATAAACTTAATAATTCTTTTACGCATGTTCCAATTGTCATCTATCAATGCCAAGATAATACACATGTAACCTTTATTTTGGTTTGATGTCCACATGTCCATAGTTGTACTAAAACGACATGCAAGTGTTTTGAAGTAATCATACAACTTCTTCTTTTCCTCTACAAAGATATTCAATATATCTTTTACAGCGAAGAATGTGACTCTTAATTGGAAAACTAGGGCGCGATGACTTGATAAACTCCACAAAGTACTCATGCTCAACAATATTAAAGGGATATTCATGCATGATATTTGCCAAATATAATTTTTCAAGCTATCGGCCTCAACATACCTATAAGTCTCAATAGATCTTGATCTTCTTTGTCATCTCCACTCTTCATCAATTTTAGAAGCTGGTGGCCTCCCTTGATTTGGTGCTTGCTACCCAAGTGATTCCAAAAGAATGATGTGCCTCTCGAACTCTCACAACGAGATTTGTACCTGCACTTGTTGCATTTAGCCCAATACTCTGTAATCATCTTGCCATCAGATCCTTTCTTCTTTTTCTCATATTTTGTGTAGTGCTCCCAAACATCAGAGCTGCACTTCTTTGCTCTCTTTGCAGTAGGAGCAGGAATATCGGTCTCGACACCAGTCTCACCAGTCAAATCAACTTCATTCCTTGGCACCAATGCACCGGCAACTAGATCATTTGTAGCAGTGGAAGGTGGTTGTGGTGGTTGTGGTACCAAACAAAAGCAGAGATGTATTGCTTACACTTGCATCAAGCTACTTCTAGTTGTAGATTCCATCACAAATCTAGCACAAGATAATGAAGGGAATACATAAGATATCAATGAGGCATGCATATTCATAAAAGGAAAATAAGAATGATATCAATGAGGCATGTATATTCATAAAAGGAAAATAAGAATGATAACATCATAATAGATTGTTAATCATAGAAGAATCATAACATCATAACAAATTAACAGGACACAAAAAGGAATGTATTTACTCGAAATATATTAACAGGACACATAGATTCATATCCCATGCGGGTTTTGCTTGTTTCGATTTACTCGAAATATATTTCAATCACCATACCACCTTAAGTCTTTGCAAAGTAACATGGCTCACTAATTAATCTCAATATTATGCCTTTGAATAAATCTCAATATTAATGCGATGTCGGAAGTACCAACTACCAAGAGTACAAAACACATATATGCATAATGTCTTGGCATTCTCACGAACCAACTATAGGGGATATGCGCATAGAAAGATAATAAATCAAAAGTATTATTTGGCGACAAAAGGCAATGCAAGCACATAAAGCTTGTTTAAAAGAAGAGATTACATGTTCCTAACTTTCTATTGATAGATAAAAATACACAAGATGTAGAGGATGGCAAACAACAGTAGGACTCCTACTGTAATGATTCTAACGCCGTTCATGATGATGACTGCGTGCTTCTTGATGGTTTGTCGGATGCCACAAATTTAGAGTTGATAAGCTGGAACTCAAGTGGTATGCTTGCACTTACACCGAGCCATGGTGGGGAGGTGAGGCGGCTGCTCCATCGATCGAGCCGCCGATGGGCGAGATGGCCGACAGACGGGCGAGGAGGGCCGTGGGCGAGGTGGCGCCGGTGGCCGACAAAGCGAGGGCGGTGGTGGACCCGATGGCGTGGTGGAGGTCGTCTTGACGTCTTGGCCGAGCTATGATGCGCCCTAGGGACTTAGGGAAAAAGGGAGTAAGGACTAGGAGACTTAACCCTAATCCTAAGGTATACGCTGTGGGCCGGCTGGGCACTTGGGCCAAAACTCCGGATATCCGGATCAGACTTATCCGGATAATCCATTTCCGTATTCGTTTCCGTCGGATATCATCGCTACCGTATTCGTTTCCGTTTCCGGGAAAAAATCCGAATCCGTTTCCGATCCGAAAAATATCCAAGAAAAATACGATCCGGGATAATCTGAATCCGTTTTCGTCCGGATCGGTCGGAAACTATCCGATCCGTTTTCACCCCTAGTCCTACGACGGTCGCGGATCTATGACTGAGTCTCAAGCTCACGACCGATCCTCGACCGTGTCCACGACCAGTGATGACCACGTTGGGTGTTGGTCAGAGACATTGAAATAAGGTGTTGCGTCATCGTTTTGGGCCTAATAAGGCCTTGTAAGCGTGGCGAGGTCAAAGCCCAGGATGTGTACGCCTCTCCATATGGCAGCACAACCCTAGGCCAACCTCCTCATGTTCTCCCCCCTATATATTGCAGCCGCCGCCACAGTTTAGGGTTGGGTTTTTCTTAGATTATTCTGCCACTTTGCAGTTTCGCCGCTTGTTCAGTTTGAGGAACCCCACTTGTGAACTTCATCTATATTAAGTAATATAATTGATTGCATCTACCTTGTTCTTATGAGTTGCTTCGATTGCTTGCGTGAATCATAACCCTCGTGGTAAGGTCGATCGGCGTGCAAGCGTGGTTGATAACGACGATCGTGCGGGTATAGCGAATTGCGGTGACGATCTGGTCGGAAGCCTCAAAGCGTCAACGTCCTCACGATTTAAATAAATCGAACCTATCGGAAGATCGGGCCACCATGTTTCATTAAGTGGTATCGAGCACCAAAGTTGCCGTTAGGTAATCTCATTTATCCCCTTTTGTTAGTTGTTTTCCATCACCTAGAGTCCGTAAAATTGCCCCACAAAAGTTTTAGATCTTAGTTCTTCATTGTCCAAACCACTTCGTGCCTTCGCGGTTGTGTTTTCGTTTTTGCGTTGTTGAATTCGAGTCCATCGTCGGTGTCTTTGTTCTTTGGTCTAGTCGTCGTGATCTAGTTTCTAGCGTCGAGTCTTTCTTTATTACGGTCATCGTGAATTTCGACACGCCTTGGTCGCATACCGGTGAGATCGTGACCCCCCCATACGACCACCTCCTCGTGTTCGACCACCTGGTCGGATACGACCACCTCCTCGGGTTCGACCACCCAGTCGGATTCGACCACCTAATCGAGTTCGATCACCTCCTCGTGTTCGACCACCTAGTCAGATACGCCCACCTCCTCGGGTTCGACCACCCAGTCGGATTCGACCACCTCCTCGAGTTCGACCACCTCTTCGAGTTCGACCACCTGCTCGGATTCGACCACCTTCCCTTTCGACCACCTGCTCGGAGTCGACCACCTTCCCTTTCGACCACCTAGCCAAAGTTCAGAGAGAGAGAGAGTATCTTTTTATTACCTTTATACCCCTGCTCTCCGAAAAAAGTTTGTGACCCACTCACCTCTTTGGACCCAGAAAAGGTAGCAGAATAGTTTTGAGCTTGTGTCACATTTGCAAAAAAAAAAAAAAAAAAAAGAGGAAAGAAAAGAAAAGAAAGCAAGGAGCAAAGAGTGCAAAAAAAAAAGGAATTCAAAAAAAAGGAAGAGGAATTCAAAAAAAAAGAAAGAAGAAGGAGAAATCAGTTGCTTGCGAATTTTGTTCCATTGAGCTTGTACCTACCCTATTTTTCGGCTTGCTTGAGCTAGTTCTAGGAACACATTTGGGCCAACAAGCGTGATTTAGTACAGTGGACTTTGATTGACTTTGCTAATCTGTTTTCATTCTTGCTATTCCTTGCTACAAAATTTTGCATGTCAGAGCTCCACATACTTTCGCCCTCGATTTGGATCCTCGCATTTCGCCATCCGCCTTGTGATCGTACATCCCACCTTCTCCGATCATACCACCTGCTGCAATTGGTAAGAAATTCATAAGAGCTTGGTAAGGCGGCTTGAGAGTGTGTGATCCCACCTCCCACCACCTAGTAGTTGATAGGGATAATATCTTTGTGTTGTCTTTTGTCTTCTACTAACCATGGCGGTGAGGAATTGGAGGCACAAGAGTGTGTTTTGAGGAAGAGCTCACGAGGGTGTTGGATGAGCACCGCCATGCTATTAATAGCGACATTGATAGGAAGTTTGCGTAAACAAATGCTACACCGCTGACAACTCAATGATAGTATCGCAATGCTCAACACACGCATTGATGGTTTGGCCAATCAACCACCGAACAATGGGCGTGTGGATCTTCATGGTGCAGCCCATGACCGTGAGTTTGACAATGAAAATGAGATGCACAACCACGACGCCTTTGATGCATGACAACGGAACTGGTTGAACTTCAACCGTCAAGGTATGAGAGGTAATAACGCTCAGCAACATAATGCGCGTGTTAATGATGATCCATATGCTAAAGTCAAGTTTACTATACCATCTTTTGTGGGTGCTTATGATCTTTGAAACATATCTAGATTGGGAGTTGACGGTAGAAATGTAAATTTAATGCTCACTTAGTTCTGAAGTGCATAGAGTTAGACAAGCCACAAGTGAATTTAAAAACTTTGCCATCATTTGGTGGAATAGGGTATGCAATGATGGATTAGCGCCTACTACTTGGGATGCTTTAAAGGTTGCTATGCGTAATGATTTGTTCCACCTTCTTTTAAGCGTGACTTGCTTAGAAATTGCAGCGCTTAAACCAAGGCAATAGATCCAGTAGAAGAATATTATCAGGAGCTACAAATTAGTATGTTGCGTTGTGATATTATTGAGGATGAAGAGGCTGCGATGGCACGTCTTTATGGAGGATTAACACGTGAAATTCAGGATATAGTTGATTATAAAGAATATGATAGTGTCCCTAGATTGTTTCAACTTGCATGTTTGGCAGAAAAAGAATTACAGGGACGACAGCAGAGGCCAAGGAACAATTTTGGAAGCACATCTACACCAAGAACAACACCGGGGCAAGTTAAAACAGTCCCACCTTCGGTTACACGGTCTGCTGCCCCCTCCTCGAGTAGGACGCGTTCAGCAGCAACTCCGACACCATCACATGCCCCCGAGGTAAGCAAATCTACTAGTGTGCATGGCCCAGCCAAGAGTTCTTCTTTGGTTGCTTCCACGGGCTGTACGACTGGGATTATTTGCCACCGTTGCAAGGAAATGGGCCACGTCATGAGGGACTTCCTAAGTCAGCGAGCATACCTTGCCACTACGGACGGAGGTTATGTAAGTGCTAGTGATATTGAGGATGAATATGTACTTGCGGCTAACATTGCGGTGGAGGAGGCGAGAGACAGATAAAGTGATCTTGATGATGTAGAGGAACAAGTAGTTCTTTGTTGACAGGAATCATATGAGCCTTGTTGCGCAATGAGTCTTTGGCGCACAAGTGGAGAGAGCGGAGTAAAATCAACGGCACAATTTGTTTCAAACCAGATTCCTCGTGAAGAAGAGAGCCTACAGGGTAATCATTGATGGAGGGAGCTGCAATAACCTTGCAAGTTCCGAGATGGTCAAGAAGCTTGGCTTGGCCACACAGCCACACCCACGTCCCTACTACATCCAATGGTTCAATTCATATGGTAAGTTAAAGGTAAACCAAGTTGTGAGAGTGCAATTTTTAGCTGGTAATTACAAAGATAGTACCGACTTTGATGTAGTGCCTATGCAAACATGCTCTTTGTTGCTCGGTAGGCCTTGGATATATGATAATGATGTTTTGCACCATGGTAGAGCTAATACCTACTCGTTCTCACATAGGGGTAAGAAGATTAAGTAGTTGCCTTTGACACCAGCTGAAATTGTGAAAGATGAAGTAGAACGTGCTAAAAATGAAAGACACACCAATGAACATGATTCTGAAAATCAGTAAGTAGCAAAACGTGTTTTCCCACCTAAAGGGGAGAAAGTGGCGCCTAGTGCTAAGTCCGAGGGGATTAAATTGAAGGGGTGTGTTATGCTTGCTACTAAATCTGAACTTGCTGAAATTTGTGACAATGAGCTGCCATGCTATGCTTTGTTATGCAAAGATGCTTTATTTTCACTTGAGGATATATCTAGCTCTTTGCCTCCTGCATTGCTAACCTTTTGCGAGGAGTATGTGATGTATTCAGTGAGATACCCCGGGATTACCACCTATTCGAGGGATAGAGCATCAAATTGATTTGATTAGGGAGCGATTTTGCCAAACCGTCTTTGCATATAGGACCAATCCGGAGGAGACTAAGAAATTCAATGACAGGTCCAAGATCTTTTGGACCGTGGAGTGCGTCTGAAAAGCCTTAGTCCTTGTCTTTGTTCTGTTCTTTTGGTTCCTAAGAAAGGCGGTAGTTGGCGTATGTGTGTTGATTGTAGAGCCATTAATAATATTACCATAAGGTATCGTTATCCTATTCTAGGTTAGACAACATACTTGATGAGTTGAGTGGTTCTATTATTTTCACAAAGATTGACTTAGGAGTGGTTACCATCGATTAGAATGAAATTGGGAGATGAATGGAAGGCGCTTTTAAAACTAAGTTCGGACTATATGAGTGGTTAGTAATGCCTTTTGGTCTAACTAACGCACCTAGTACTTTTATGCGATTGATGAGCGAGGTTTTCGTCCTTTCATTGGAAAATTTGTGGTGGTATATTTTGATGATATCTTGATTTATAGCAAGTCACATGAGCTACACTTGAATCATATCGTGTTGTTTTTAATGCTTTGAGATGCACGTTTGTTTGGTAACCTCGAGAAGTGCACCTTTTGCACCGATCGAGTTGCGTTTCTTGGTTATGTTGTGACACCACAGGAATTGAGGTGGATGAGGCAAAGATTGCAGCCATCCAAAGTCGGCCGGCGCCTACCATCGTGTCACAAAGCGGAGCTTCCACGGCCTTCTTTGGATTCTATCGGCGTTTGTGCGGGATTTCAACACCATTGCCGCACCTTTGAATGAATTGACAAAGAAAGGAGTGCCTTACCAATGGGGACTGCGCAAGAAAAGGCATTCAATTTATTAAAAAGAAGCTCACCACGGCACCCTACTCCAACTCCCAGATTTTGGTAAGACTTTTGAGATTGAATGTGGCGCTAGCGAGATTGTGATAGGTGGTGTCTTGATTCAAGAAGGTAAGCGGTTGCATATTTGGTGAGAAATTAAATGGGCCTAGTCTGAATTATTCTACCTATGATAAAGAATTGTATGCTTTAGTTCGTGTGCTTCAAACTTGGCAACATTATCTATGGCCCAAAGAATTTATTATACATTCCGATCATGAATCGCTAAAGCATATTACAAGTCAAGCTAAACTGAATAAACGACATGCTAATTGGGTAGAATTTATTGAGTCGTTTCCATATGTCATAAAGCATAAGAAAGGTAAGGACAATGTGATTGCCGATCGCTTTCTAGGCGTTATACCATGTTATCGCAACTTGATCATAAGATTTTTAGCTTGGAGACCATTAAAGATTTATATACTCTTGATTTGGACTTTAAAGAAGTGCCCGAACATTGTAAAGGAGGAAAACATGGAATAAATATGTGCTAATTGATGGTTTGGTCTATCGTGCTAACAAGCTATGCATTCGGCTAGCTCAGTTAGTCTTTTGTTGTTGTAGGAGGCGCATGGAGGAGGTTTTATGGCGCATTTTGGAGCAAAGAAGACTGAAGATGTGCTGGCCGCCCACTTCTTTTGGCCAAAGATGAGGCGCGATGTCGAGCGCTACATGGCTCGCTGCTCTACATGCAACAAAGCTAAGCCCTGTCTCAATCCACATGGGCTTTATATGCCTCTTCCTATTCCTAGCGCCCCTTGGGAGGATATTTCTATGGATTTTGTTTTAGGATTGCCTAGGACAAAGAGGTGGAGGGACAAGATATATTTGTAGTAGTGGATCAGTTTTTTCTAAAATGGCACATTTTATACCTTGTCTAAGAGCGATGATGCCACAAACATAGCTGATTTGTTTTCAGGAAATCATTAAACACATGGAGTGCCCAATACTATTGTCTCAGATCGCGATCTGAAGTTTTTGAGCCACTTTTGGAGATCACTTTGGAACAAATTGGGGACAAAATCGCTATTTTCTACTACGTGCCATCCCCAAACCGATGGACAAGCGGAGGTTGTCAACCGCACGTTATCCACCATGTTGCGGGCTGTTTTAAAGAAGAATTTGAAGATGTGGGAAGAGTGTTTACCGCATATTGAGTTTGCTTACAATAGGTCGGTACACTCCACCACCAAAAGGTCCGTTCGGGTAGTGTATGGTTTTAACCCCGTGCTCCTATTGATTTACTACCTTTGCCTACCTCTGAAAGAGTTAATTTAAATGCTAAGAAGCATCTTTGAATTTGTTCTTAAGTTGCATGAAACAACTAAAGAGAATATAGAGCGTATGTTGAAAAGTATAGAGTTCTTTGGAAGTAAAGGTAGAAAAGAAATAAATTTGAACCAGGTGATTTAGTTTGGGTGCATTTGAGAAAGGATAGGTTTCCGGAATTGAGAAAATCAAAGTTGATGCCTAGAGCTGATGGACCATTTAAGATAATTGCAAAGATAAATGACAATGCATATCAATTGGAGCTACCTGCATATTTTGGGGTTAGCCCTACATTTAACATTTCAGATTTGAAGCCATACGTGGGAGAAGATGATGAGGACATCACTCCTTCGGATACACGCACTACACAACATCCTCCAGATCCGGTTGCTAACCTATAAGGTCCTATGACAAGAGCTCGTGCACGTCACTTAAATTATGAGGTGAGCTCGTTTCTAGGTGCTAATAATTTATCTATGCGAGAATGATATGCTACCTAAAAATTGTGATCTTACATTACTTAGGAATAATGGGAGGATCCAAACCGCTCACGACAGTGTACCGCTCTCGATCAGATCTGCGGATCTCGACCGAGTCTTAAGCTCTCACGACCCGATCCTCGACGGTCGCCAGATCTATGACCAGGTCTCAAGCTCTACGACCAGGTCCACGACCAGTGACGACCACGTTGGGTGTTGGCCAGAGACATTGAAATAAGGTGTTGCGTCACCGTTTTGGGCCTAATAAGGCCTTGTAAGCGTGGCGAGGTCAAAGCCCGGGATGTGTACACCTCTCCACATGGCGGCACAACCCTAGATCAACCTCCTCATGTTCTCCCCTATATATTGCAAAGCGTATACGGTTTAGGGTTGGGTTTTTCTTAGATTATTACGCCACTTTGCGGTTTAGCGCTTGTTCGGTTTGAGGAACCCTACTTGTGAACTTCATCTATATTCGCAATATAATTCAGATTGCTTCTACCTTGTTCTTGTGAGTTGCTTCGATTGCTTGCAGGAATTATAACCCTCGTGGTAAGGTCGATCGTGTACAAGCGTGGTTGATAACGACAGTCGTGCGGGTGTAGCGAATTGCGAGGTGACGATCTGCGGGTCGGAAGCCTCAAAGCGTCAACGTCCTCACGACGAAATAAATCGAACCTATCGGAAGATCGGGCCACCGTGTTTCATCACCGGCAGCTATGGTCTTTCTTCGCAACGCCTCCGGAACATCAACCATTGTGGCGTGGCAATATGTTTTTGCCACGCCATGTATGGTGGCGTGGCAAGACAGTCCTGTCACGCCCCGGGTAAGTGGTGTGATAGGACTTAGCCCCGGTAGAGTGGGCGGCTGACAAAGCAGGCTCACATGTCAGCGAGAGGGAGAGAGACAGTACGAGAGGCGCAATGAATGGAGGCCGTTCGATTTCAATAGGACGGTCCAAAATGATTTGGAACGTTTGGACCGCCCTTTCGCAACAACAAGATCCAGCTGCTAAAATATGATCGGACGGTCCACAACGCGTGGGACGTTCGGCGTCATCCGTTCCAGATCGGACGGTCCACGATGATCAGCGCGGCCTTGAGGCGAGCCTCGCTAACATGTGGGCCCGCTTTGTCAGCCGCCCACGCCACTGGTCATCTTCAACCTCACCCTGCCATTGATGCCGATGGGACCTCCACGCCGTCCTCCTCCTCTGGGCCTCCCCGCGCTTATTTAAAGCGCGCATCGGGTGCCCCTCGAGCTCCTCTAGCTCCTCCCCCAACTCACTCTATCCCTCTCGCTCCATTTTCGCCGCGATTTGAGTTCCACCGCCGCCGGCCGAGCTTCACGCCGCCGCCATTTCTTGCATTGGACCTCCTCCGCCGCCATAGTCTCGCGCCCGGCATCGCCTTGACTTCTTGCGATCCCGGCGCACCTCCTCATCGCTTGAAGGCCACCGGAGCCCCTCCACCGCCTTCAACCGCCGCTCGCCGCCGCTTTTCGTCCTCGTCGCCGGCCATCTCTTCACACCGGGTCCTCAATTCTGTAAGCACCGAGTTCGCCTCGTCGAGCCCGAGCCGCTGATGACCTCACCGATGGCCCCCGCGCAGCCAATCGCCGGCGAGCCCTTGGCTCCTGTTAGGGTTAGGGTTTTAGGTTTTTAGGTTAAGGGTTAGGGTTTTAGGTTTTTAGGTTAAGGGTTAGGGTTTTAGGTTTATAGGTTAAGGGTCAGGGTTAGGGTTTTAGGTTTTTAGGGTTTAGATTTATGATTTACAGTTTTAGGTTTACGTTACGGTTTAGGATATTAGGCTTCAGGTTTAGGTCTAGGTTTAGGGTTTTAGGTTCAGGGTTAGGGTTAGGGTTAGGGTTTTAGGTTTTTAGGTTCGGGGTTAGGGTTAGGGTTAGGGTTTTAGGTTTAGGTCTAAGCTTAGGGTTTAGGTTTAGGGTTAGACTTTTCAGACCGATAAGACAGCACTCTGCATGAAATTAACCACACCATGCGTAGTGATAAGACCAAAGGAGTCAGCTTTGCGCAGTGACAAGACCACACGGGGCAGCTTTTCGCAGAGATAAGACCAAAGGAGATAACCTTTCGCAGTGACAAGAACAGACGATGCAGTTTTGCGCAATGACAAGACCACACGGACCCGACTTTTGCGATAATAAGACCAAATGAGTCGACTTTCTTGCGATGACAAGACCATACGGGCCGACTTTTGCGATGATAACACCAAATGAGTCAGCTTTGTGCAGCTTAGGATTTAGGTTTAGGGTTAGACTTTTCAGACCGATAAGACAGCACTCCACAAAGCAAGACAGGACTCTGCATGAAATTAACCACACCATGCCAAGCATGGGGCTTATAAAAGGGGGTTGAACTAAACCCAACACTACACAACACTACACAATAGATACTCAGCTATGGACTCTTCACAAACTTCTCGTGAGGATGTTGCGAAGCAAAAGTGGCTTAAGTAGAAGAGAAGCGGCTACAATACCGGATAAATCAATGAAAGATGCTCCAGTACAACCACGTTTTCTGATCCTGCAGTGTGTGTGTGGCGAACTGGCAGAGATCATTTAGTACACACACCTAGACACCGTCGCCCGGGCGTACTACACGTGCGGGCACCACCTCGTAAGCGTTTTTTTCGCGCGCATTGATTTTCCTCTCCCAACGTTGAATTTCTTAAATTTTAACTTCATCCCCCGTAATGGCGGCTGAGATGAGTGCCACTTCTTCGATGGATCGGCGGCCGGAGATGTCTGACAGAGGCATTCATCCGTGAGTACATCTTTGAACTACTCGGTGCGGGCGAGAACTTCGTCGCGGTGGAAACCTTACATCTGGGACCTGTTGAGGAGGCGAAGGAGCCCGATACTCGCGACAAGGGCAAGGAAAGGCTCATGCGGCTAAGCCCGGCCGCCTGACATATCTGATGCCCGGCGTCGAATCCGTGTCGGCGATATGAGTTATGAAGAATTTACATCTTTCTTACGATTTTCACTATCGATGCACTTACATCATGGAATCGTAAGACATGGACGACTTCGACATACCACCGGCGTGGGCGATCCGCGACAAGGGCAAGGGAAAACTCACCTTGGTGAGCCCTACCCACAACAGCGTGTCTGATGCCGGCGTAATCCGTGTCGGCAGCGTGAGTTATGAAGAATTTACATCATTCTTATGATATTCACTATACGGTGCACTTACATCATGGAATCGCAGGACATGGACGACTTTGACATACCAGCCCGACGTGGACAGTCCCGCGACAAGGGTGAGGGAAAGGATCACGCGGCTGAGCCCAGCCACCACAGCGTATCTGGTCGTCTAGGCGTAATCCGTATCGACAACGTGAGTTATGAAGAATTTATATCCTTCTTATGATATTCACTATACGGTGCACTTACATCATAGAATCGTAGGACATGGATGACTTCGACACACCAGCCCGACATGGAGAGTATGGCGACAAAGAGAAGGGGAAGGCTCCTTCGACCGAGACCGGCCGACGTCGTTAAATAGGACACTCTTTATCAAATTATCAGTTTGTCGTGCATGATCTGTATTGTACGACAGGTCATTCCGTAGTAGTCCCCGTCCTACCGTCATGTTTTTACTATCCCTAAAGGCATATATACTTACATGGTCCGGATGCTTGTGTCATGATGTACTTAGTAGTAGTAGCGAGGATGACTAAAACAATTAGCCGAACCATCATGCCATGTGACTACGTGTAACGTGTTTCTGTCCGCGGACTCTAATGTAGTTCTGGTTCCATGTCTCCGCTAAGCTATCAAAGAAAGCCTATATTGCAAGTATGCCTCTTCTAGTGGAATCCCAGAAAGAACCATTCGCACCGACATCGAATCCTCCATATTTTAGGGCATCTTCATAATCTGTGGCGTTCTCGGCCCTTGCGAGTTTGCTTGGACGACATCCTCAAGGTTATAGCTCGTCTGATATGCTTATCAATCATCATTTCTCTCAGCGAATCAAATTATACAAAAATTACGAAGCAACAACACTCTGACGGAGGCTTATCAATCATCCTTTCTCGAGCGAATATCACTTACCTTTCTACTTACAACTCATTCTGGATCATTGGACAACCCCGACCCTCGCCGAGTTTTCGGATCGGCGTGATAACACTCGTCTTTCTTTGCGAGTAATGTCTTTTCGTTACGAAAAATTTGGCGAAGCGATCGAGTTGTCCTTTGCGCAAAAGTGTCCGTCTTATCTTGTCCTGCGCAAGGCTATCTCCTTTGGCCTTGTCCTTTGCAATCTTTGCACGTGTGGTCTTGTCCTCGCGCAAAAAGCTGCCCGTCCGGTCTTGTCCTTTGCGCAAAAGGCTGTCTCTTTAGTGTTGTCCTTTGCGCAAAAGCATCCCATTTGGTCTTATCTCTGCGCCATGAGAGCGTACCCGTCGAGTCTTGTCATCTACAACCTAACACATTACCCCGTCAGGTCTTGGCCTCCCCCCGCAGGCTATAAAATGTGTGCCCCACGCTCCGGAAGGACCATTCGATCCTTCAAACCGTAGGAAGAAGAATCTTCTTCATCATACACTAACATACCATAGCGAGCGCCGAGGACGATCCAGCCGGTCGCCAAGCAAAACCTTCTCTTGGAAAGGAGGGAGGACTTCGGCCCTAACTACCGGTTGGTGCCGAACAAGCGTGCCCAACCTAAGTGGCCGAAATGTGGACACGGGGAGGACGCTATCGTGCAGGTCATAGACGACCCTTTCGATGGCGGACGACGTTTCTTCCGATGCCCATACTCTGGGGTAAATAGTTTTGTTCTTGTTACTTACTGCTAATACATCCTCCATACTAACCGTCCCTTGCAGCAGATGGCGAAATACAACTTTACCAGCTGGATCGATCCTCCCCATGAACGACATGTTGCGATGCACGTGGATATATTGTGGAACCGAATCTTTGATTTGGAGACGCAAATTGAAGATCTCAATGAGCAAAATGATGACCTCATAGCAGATGCAACATGAGAGGGAACGAGGAGTCGTGAATATAGGAAGTTCCTATGATCCCACATCTTTGCATCAACCCTAATTTGCATATGTGCGTGCCACTACAACGACGGCCAGCCACGTCCGAGGCGTCCAGCTGGAGAACACTCTATGTGGGTAGTATGAGGCACCTTTCCGTACTAGTTCCCGGAAGGTCTAATTTATTTCCATTCAAAAAAGGCGCATATGTATCGTAGGAGAACTTCGTTATGTTGTTTCTTATGCATGTAACCAAACCCTGTGCGCCATGTTATTCCAAGCTTTGTTATAAAGTCTATTTTAATTCGTAACTTTAAATCTCGTCGTCTTTTCGCTTTCAATTCTTCGCGTAGTAAGGCATCCAACAACATGACAAAAACAAGTTCTGGAAGTTCACGGTTTGGTCTACGACCACAAACCTATGATTCCAGTAGGATGTCTACGCACTACCTATCATTCCACTAGGATGTTTACGCATCTTTCATTAGCGGTACTGTATAGCATATGTGCATAATTGTGCCTCATGTTGTACCACACAATCCACATATTACTCATTTTTTCTAGGATACATTATGTATCACTTTTGGGACACGTCTTGAAAATATTGTAAAGTGTCTAAGGTTTCAAAGCACAAAAAGATTACAGGTCCATATATCTATTTACTCTTAATTAAAAAGGATGATGTTATATTTGGTTACGTAGAGAGGTCTCTATTTTCAAATTGTGAATTGTTAAATGTTATATGTACATGGCGTTATGTATCACCGTATCTTCAATTGTTTTTGATCTTTCAAAACGAAGTACTTGTTGGCTACAAATCTATAAATCCAAATAGAATCCAAACAAACTGGAATAGCCCCTGTCACGCCGTGATAAATAGCGTGACATTGGGATCTGTCACGCCAAGCAGGAAGACGTGATAATCGGGCTCTGTCACGCCAAACAAAAAGGCGTGATAGGTGCCATAAACCCTCCATTTGGCTTGTGGTGTGTTGAGGTTTTTGCGTGACTACTAACACGCCGCCGTCGCGATGGCGTGACAGTTTGACTTGATCACGTCACGAAAGGTGACGTGATCAAAAGGGTCAGATTTAAAAATAAAGTTGGCCAAGGTTAACTTTAAAATATAATTAAAAATAAATAAATTTTAAAAAAATCGTACGAGAGGCAGCAGCGACACGACAACAAGACATCGGCCGTTACGCTTCCGCCCATCCATCCATCCTCCTCCTCCACTCCTCCCTCCCACGCAGATCTCCGCCCATTAAACAAACGCTCCCCAAAAAATCCACCTTCCCAGCTGATTAATCCATTACTCTGCAGCCTCTTCCCCTCCTTCCCCTCTTCCAGATCCCCAGCCTCCCCAATCCGGGACGAGCGGGAGCGGCGGCGTTTCTAGGGTTAGTACCATCGCGCCACCGACATTTTCTAATGTTTCGCAGACAAGAGATGGATGCCAAAAAGAAGAGGAACAAGAAGAAGGGAAAGCAAGGGAAGAATACCGGTGATGTGATGTCCGATGCTGGAGAAGCTGCTCCCCAATGCCACAATCACGGGTCAGCCCCAAAGGACTATCACGATGGTGCTGATGCAGATGATGCAATGTCCAGTGTTGGAGGAGCTCCTCAGTACCAGAATCACGGACCGACTCCGCAGGCAAATCATAACGGAGCAAACGCTGATGACACCGTGTCCTCTGTTGGAGAGGGGATTCCGTGCTACCAGAACCATGAACCTACCATGACACAGGAGAATTACAAGGTCAGCAATACAGTCCATGCAGATCAGAGGAGTGTTGGGATGTCAGAGTCTACTGTGGAGCTTGACATGCACAGACTTTATGAAGCAAAGCTCGTAAGTGATTCTGTAAATTGTAATTGCACTATTTTCTTGGGCATACGATGCTTAGGTGAAACAACTATTTACTGCACTTACATTAACAATGTATTAATATCTTCGCTGTTCGACAGCACATTCGTTAGTAAGTTTGTCATCGCTGGTATAAGTGGGTCATGTGATTTTATTTTAGCTGCACTTCTACTCATGGACAAGGGTGACAATGGACCCTTTTTTGCATTTCCAATTTCATATATCTACACTCAAAGCATCCCCTGATTCTGTTTAGTGTGTATTATTCCTGTAAAGAAGAATGCATCCATTGTCACTTTTGCGATCTTTTTGCTAGACGCTGACCCTTTGTCATCAGCTATCATTACTTGGACTCCTTGATTTGCTCTTTGCACTTTCAGCTCAGCATTTTTCTCATTTGGTCCCTTTTCATTGTTGCGCCGGTCATTCAGCTGATACATCGAGAAATTTTGTGTGTTAAGTTTCTTAATCATATGTCCCTCTTTTAAATATGAATGTCGCCATTGCAGGGTAAATTACATGAGACAGTAAACCAGTTGGAAGATGAGAAGAGTTCATGGCTTCATAAAGTGGTATGCATAGCTGCACTTATTGCTGACATACATAACACAATTATGTATTTGTAAGTAGAGTAACTGAGGAAAGGGGCCATGGACCAATAGATAGGAAGTCTGTTTGATGTCTACCTATTGATCTGAACCATATGTTTGATACCTTGATAATTAATAATTTGTAAAAAGTAATATATGGGGGCCACCACTTAGTCTGCCTGCTTCCATAATGGAATTGAGAAGATCTATCTGAAGCAAATTTAAATTTACCACTTTACATATTCTAACAAAAATTCCCCTGTGATCTATGCTAAAAAACTATGTAATATATTTACCTATTTGTTTCCTCAGTTTTGCATCTTTATTCGATGTTCATGGCACATGCATGTCAAAGTAGTTACAAAATATACCTCTGGTACAATATTTTATGTTCACGTGTTTATATCTACTGGTTCACTGCTAAATATGAACAAATGCTATTTTGCATTACTAGAAACATCGCATAAGAAATATTGTTTCATTCATTTTCCTGCAGAGCATGATGGAGAGTGAACTAGAAAAGTTGCATAACAAAGTGGGTTATCACGCACAGAATGAGGTATGTTTTATGCCCTGGATGCAACCACCATGTGATTTACTCAATGCAGCTGGTAAACTATCTTACATTATAGTATCTAGTTTTTTTCTGCCTTGTGGGAAAGTGACTAGCTAGGTGAAACGAATTGAATTTGCCTACCTCAAATTGTCTTTGATCTAATCTGTAGGTCCTTTTGGAGGAAAAACTCAATAATCTACAGAATGGGTATGATGTGCTGGTTAAAAAGGAGGTATTTACTGTTCCTTTTATTGATTTCTCTACTTGAGAAGGTGTATGAATCAGTCTTGCCTGGATACAGGAGATTAGTTTGAATGTATGCTTTGACAATGGTAAAAACAAATTGTGTTTGTGAAAGACAATGAAGTCTACCTTTCTTCCATTTCACTAGATGATCTATTGACCCTAGACATTCCAAAATGACTGGATCATCTTGTAGCTTGTAAAGTTAGTGTTATGGACTGCAAAGCCCTGATATTTGAGCTAAGTGTGTTAGCCCTTCATGTAGGGAGTAAACCAGGCTTAAATGGTTTAAAGTTGCCGAAATAGTAACACTAATGTGTTTGTCCGTTTTCTATCACCTGTTCGTGTAATAAGCTTTATTCCCTAATTTCATGTAGGAAATTTTGGACAACAAAGTCGGGTGCATAGAGGACGTCAATGACGCCCTAACTCATCGAGAGGTAATGTTTCGATCACTACTTTCTCTGACTGTACTTTTATTTGAGTTTTTTCACGCCTTCAAAGGCTTATTTCTTGTCTTTTTCTTTTTTGGCGACATGTTACTCCTTTTTTTCAGACTTATCTTAAAGAAAGATTATGTGGGCTGGAGGAAACCAATAAAGCACTGAAGGTGCAGGTATGAACTACAGTGTTTTCAACCGTTCATTTTTCTTTGTTTATAGCTGGTTGTGTAACGTCCAGTTAGCTAATTGAGAATGAATGATTAGTGAAATACTAGTATTAAGCAGTGATCCCCTAGGCGGGCGCCTAGGCGCTGGGCGTAACGCCACCGCCGCGACTTGGTGCCGGCGGGAGCTCTAGGCGCCGAGCGCCTAGCCGAGCCTGGCGGTCCCAGTGTCGTATAGCGGCGCGAGGCGGTCCCAGCGCGCGACGATGGGCGATCTGGAGCGGTTCGAGGCGGATCTGGGCGACCAGGCGGATCTGGGGCGGCCGAAGTGGAGCATCAGCGGAAGAAAAGCGATGAGAGCGGGAAGCGGCGGGAAGAAAAAGCGATGGCGGAAAAGCAGTAAAAAGGTACTCACTTCTCCGTCGCGGTCGAAGCGATCTGTTGGTCGGCTCGGCTACTCCGTCATGATCGTCGCGCCGCCTCTGGTTCTCCACTTCTCCGTCCGTCCGTCGAAGCTCCTCCCGGCTCCCGTCGCGCAGGCTCCTCCGGATCCCGTCGTCGTCGCGCAGCTCCTCCGGCTCCCGTCGCCATCGCGGCGTCGCAGCCTCCTCCCGTCCCTGTCGGTAGCCTCCTCGGCCCTCGCCTCCCTGCGCTTCTTGTGTGCCTCGCCGCAACTTTGCGCCTCGCCTCCCCCGCGCCGCCTCTCGCTGGCCCTCGCCTCCCCCGCGCCTCGCCGCAACTCTGCGCCTCGCTTCCGCCGCGCCGCCTCTTGTCTTGATCTTGCATGTTACTGGCTAGCTGGAGTAGACGAGACGAGGAGTAGTAGTGTCGGTGCCTCGGTGGTAGCTGTATTAGTCTCTGAAGTGAGCCTGCTTTGATGGTCGGGTGAGCACGTGCTCTGATGGTCGGCGAGCACATGTAGTACGATAGTCGTGGTCGGTGATTGCAATGTGATTGTGCTATGCTTTCTCAAATTCTCTGATGTAGTATTACTGTATTAGTAATTACTAATTAGGAGTAGACTAGTAGCAGTAGCACTGAAAAATTATGTATTCATCCCGCTTGCTTAGACCGGTGCTGGAGGCGATAATGCTTGCAATTCTATTCGGCCGCCTAGGCCCCGCCTGGACGCCCTAGGCGCTAGGCGGCCGCCCGCCTAGCGCCTAGCGCCTAGGTGAACACTGGTATTAAGTAATCTGAAGCTCATGAACAAACATTAGTTATTATTTCCAAAAGGCCAGTATTTGAATCTGTCAGATTTGGACCTTCATCGGTTTTGTTTACATCTGTAGCGTGTACATAGTTCTACTTATATCTTCTGATATTACTACTTAATAACAAAGCCTGGCAGGTGAAGGTGTTGGATGAAACTTCAAAAAATACCATTGAGGAAAATCAGAGGTTGGTGAAAAGTTTAGATGAACTGGAGTCAAGACTACAAGCCCTTGAAGCAAAGGATGTTCTTACTGAAGCCTCCATGACTAAAGAGGTAAAGGTTGTGCAGAACATTCCTCTGGTGATTCTTAAATGTTTCATTATATAACAGCCTATTTGGCCATTTGATTTTTGCCAATCTGCAACTGAATATATATATCTCCAGTGAAATTTCCTGGACAGAAATACCACTTCCTATTATCACCCTTTTGGCATATAAAATTCTTAGCATTCAGATTCTAGTGTATAAAACTGAGAAATGGTAATGCAGGTCCCTGAAAATCCGGTGATGGATCAAACAGATTTGACCAGTTCACTTCTCCATAAGCAGACCACTGGTTTTACAGATATGATCAGTAAAGTAAGTGATTTTTTGTTGGAAATCTATGAGATTTGTCCATTTCTGCAAGGGTTTAACTCTACCAGAAAGTACTTCCGCCTATTTGTTACCCATCTCTTGTCAGCATGTCAATGTGACAGAATGTCAAAGTTTGGATATTGTAGTTAGTTCATTCACATGAATATTCATTCCAAAGGATTGAAATTTAATTACCCACTTGTCTGTTGAGAGTTTAATTTACCATATATGTTAAGTCATAATTGCTTACACAAAATGTTTTCTCCCTGCAGGGTAACGAACCGATTGCTGATAGAGGTCTGAGCAGTTCTGTGACAATTACTTCTGAGAATAACTATAGTCATATCAACAACAGTCCTAGCAATGCCTATGCTAGTAATTATCTAGACGAAACTTCGGTGCAGCTTCCGGGAAAAGCCAGCAGCACTAGGGCTGCCCAGGGCCTCATTGATGTGATTGCACATCAAGGATCAAAGCAAGGATTTGATGAACCAAGAATGAGTGAAGAAATTGTGCCAGTTCCGTTGGATGATATACAAATTCATGAGGATGACCCGCAACCATCAGAAGCAGATGATGAGACAGCTGAGGTTCCATTTTCTGACGCTCCCATCGTCGGTGCTCCATTCCGGTTGATTTCATTTGTTGCTAGGTATGTCAGCGGTGCTGATATGGTGAACCAAAAATAACTTGCCGTCTGCCCATCAAACTGCTTGAGATCTGTATGTTGGAAAGAGGAGTCTCTTTTTTATTTTGCTGACATAGTTCTTTCAGTAAGCTATTAGAAGTTTTTTTTCATAATGATAAGATAGCGGGAATGTGTTGGATGAGTGCATTGAATTCAGCAGAGATGTGGAAGCTCCCTTCATTCTTGGTAGTGCTCGTGTAGTCATGTCACTGCCGATTTTTCTACTTCCCCTGTCCTTTTTTCAGGGGCAGGAGAAATTCTCGTTCCCGATATACAAGAGGCCTGTGTACTATGGCCCTCATATACCAGCCTTACCATGTGACAAGTTGTACTAACCAGATCTGTTGTTCTATTAACATCTGAAATTTTGGTGTGCCAGGAGATGGTAGATGCATTGACGTGTATCTTCTGAATCATAGCCACTCGTATTGATTTATTGCATGGATTGGATGGTGTTATATTGTTATGTTTCAATTGGTACCACTGTTCTCCATATATTCCTTTTGTGTGCTATGTTACGTTGCTTCGGCGATTTATGCACAGCTCATACTTGTGATCTCTGGTGTTCTCGCAATGTTCCTTGTTTTGGTGTCCGCGTATGGAATGTTGCCGGTCGCTCCTATAGCTGATGTTAGCCCACGCTCATGTTTGCCTTCCTCGTTTGCATCGCAGTGATAAGCGCAATCACGCAACAGCAAACACATGCATGTGTGTATGTATACACAAAAGAACCAAGATGCCGCGTGACCTTTGTTGGTGAGATAGTATTACGAATCTAGTAATAAGTGGTGTTATAGTCGGATTTAATGTTGTGTTATAATCGGATTCAATGTTTAGACTATAAATAAAGGGTATGTGATCCTATAGGAGACACAATTATTTTCAATTTCTACATGGTATCAGAGCCCTAAACTTATCTTAGATCTGTCGCCGCCATCCAGATCCGCCGCATGAAATTTGTTGTTACCGCGATGCAGACTCATGAGCGTCGTGTCGCCGCCGCCTTGTGTGCCGTCTTTGCAAGACGGGAGCCGCCACCACGGGACGCCCAAACCGCTTCGGGGCGCAAAGGCCGCCGCCCTTATAGCAAGGGAGCAGAGGAAGAAAGTCGGTCGCCATCGCTTCGCTAGGAGCAGAGGAAGATGATCGGGGTGGGGTTGCCTCGTCTGGATCTAAAGTGAAGAAAGGAGGCGAGAGAAGAAGGAAAAGGAGTTAAAAAAAAAAGAGGTTCTCTATTGGGTAAAAAAACTGAAGTGAAGAAAGGAGGTGGGAGAAGAAGGGAAAAGGAGTAAAAAAAAAGGGGGGGGGGTTGTTGGGTAAAAAATATATGATGTTATGGTTTTGTATTATTTGGGCAACTGTGAAGGCAGTCATCGAGGTTTAACAGAACGTTGATGTGTGAAGAATTGCCGTGATCGTGGGAGATACGCGTGGCATATCTTGGTAGTGATTGGCATTGTTCCGATTGTTTGAGAAGATGATCCCTGGGGAGATTGAAGCTACGAGGAAGGAGGGCGGTAGAAGAGAAGAGGAAGACAGTTGTTGAGACTACTTCCCTGCTGGTCACTCAAAGTGACATGAGGAGCACGTTACAGAACCTCTTAGCGACGAGTATGATAGGTCCGAGGGATGTTGCAGAGTCATCTAAATTAAAGCTGGAGCTGATGCCAAATGATGTAAAGTTGGAAGGGAGCAAGAATTATCTGAGTTGATTTAGAAGAGCTCAGCTGATTCTTTGGACGAATGAGGTGGAGCATTACCTGTAGGAGATCTGTGTTGAGCCTGCAAACAAAGCGAGCATGAATTGAAGGACGTAGAACACCACTAATTCTGTGGTGGTAGCTTGGTTGCTAACTTCGATGTCTCCATCCATCGCTCAGATGGTGGAGATGATGCAGAGTGCATCGGCGATGTGGAAGATGTTGAGCAACATGTACTCCTGAGCAGAAAATGTGATGATGATGGTGGAGGCCCAGGGCAAGGTGGAAGCCTTGAAACATAAGGAGAAGACTGTCTAAGAGTATACTAGTGAACTGCAGCAGCTGTGGGTAGATTTAGATCACTATGATCCACTGCAGTTAACATGTGCTGTGATATTGAGGCTGATAGGGTGTGGCTGCAACGCAAATGGGTTACACACTTTCTGAAGGGACCAAACCCAAAGTTTGAGAGTAGAAGGGATGCCATGTTTCACTTGACAAACTTGCCTACTATGGAGAAAACTATTTCGGCTATGGTGCAGGAGGGGGTTCGACTACGAGTAATGGGGGACAACAACCCGGTCAGATCCGCAACGCCATACTAGATGATAGGGAGTGCTACAACTATAGGATGAGAGGACATCTAAGCCGTGCTTGTCCTTCTCCACGGTATGGAGGTCGAGATGAAGGTTATGGTAGTCGTGGAGGCCGAGTTGGAGATTATCGAGACCGAGGTGGAGATCGTAGTGGTCGTAGAGGTAGAGGTAGAGGTCGAGGAAGGGGCCGAGTTGGCTCCAGGGCTAATATGGCCCTGACAGAGGAGACCACATCTGTTACTCTGATAGGCGAGCAAGCTATGCAGTGGGAGAAGTGACAATAAGGAAAGTAATTGTAGATTTCTCATGATTCAACCTCCTTTGGTAACTTTGCCAACTACGCCCACGTGGGTGGAGGTACTCAGGCATATGCACTTGTATCGACATATAAGCACTCTCATATTGATTGGATCATAGATTTAAAGGCATCCAAGCATGTACAGGTTCATTTAGTGCATTCGCATCTTACACCCTATATACTCATTCTGAAACTGTCCAACCAGCTGATGGAACCTCCTAGCTTATCCAGGGTGTAGGATCTGTAGAGTGCACATCATCATTTACTTTATCCTCCGTTTTGCATGTTCCCTTATTTTCAGTCAATCTTCTTTCAGTTAGTTCTATCATTGACCAATTCAAATGCATTCCCACCTTTGATGAGGATTCGTGTTTGTTCCAGGAGAAGAGAACTGGGAAGAGGATTGGGAATAGAATAAGGCGTAATGGGCTGTGGTACGTTGATTAGGTTGATGCGGCATTGGTTGTGGCTGTAAGAGGAGTTGAGGGAGAAGGTTTGTTACATCATCGTCGCTTGGGACATCTGCCATTTGAGAGTTTAAGTCAATTATGCACTGATTTGTTAAAAACGTAGACAAGAGTAAACTTATGTGTGATGCTTGTGACTTTGGAAAGCATACATGGTCTACATATAGTAGCATTGGTCTTCGGAGTTATGAACCTTTTATACTAATACATTCTAATGTTTGGGGTCTGTGCTCAATTACTTCTGTGAGCGATTTTAAGTGATTTGTCATGTTTATTGATTGTTATACTCGTATGACTTGGATTTATACGATGAAGCACAATAGCGAGGTCCGGTGTTTTTAGGACTTTCATAGAATGATTGCTACTTAGTTTGATGTAAAGGTTCAAATTCTCCGAACAGACAATGGAACTGAGTATATTAACAAGGAGTTTGCAGCGTATCAATCAGAGGAGGGGATACTTCATCAGACTACATGTCCAGGAACCCTACCTCAGAATGGAATAGCTGAAAGGAAGAATCGACATTTGTTGGAGGTAGCCTCATGTTTCAGATGAATATGCCAAAGGGATTGTAGAGCGAGGCAGTGATGGAAGTGTGCCTCATCAATCGTATGCTGTCTCGAGTACTTGGGATGAGGTGTCCAGCTGAACTTCCTTTGGGTTAGAGGGAGTTCAATATGCCTCCCAAGGTGTTTGATTGTGGGTGTTTTGTACGGCAACCCAGTTGAACAAAGGTTTATAGATGATGGAACCCAGTTGAACGAAGGTTTATAAATGCTGGAACCCATTTTCATGTATCTCTATAGATTATTCATTAAGTTAGAAGGGCTATAGATGCTGGAACCCAGTTGAACGAAGGTTGTTCATGAGTATGGATGTGACATTCTAGGAGTTTGAGACTTACTACACGAGTGGAGGTACTCTTGGTCAGTTTTTGGAGTTCTCTCCTATCACTAAGGGTGAGAGTTGAGAGGGGGAGAACAAGGAAAGCGATAGTCAACGAGAAGAAGTCGTTGTGGGGATAGTTTTGTGCCCGAGCCTAATGGAATATGCGAGAGATGTGATAGCCCCCAAAAGAATTGAAGGTTTATCAGCGAACGCGCTTTGGGAAACAAGAGGGAGAAGCAGAGGGACAAGCAGTCAGCACCTAAGCTACCAGTAGAGCTGGCTGAGGTGCAACCAGAACAGCCACAACCTGGACAACTAGAATAGCCACTGCCTGAACAACTGGCCTTGCCAGTTGATCTAGTCCCAAATCCCTCCCCGGGTCTCTCTCCATCAAGTTCCTTGCCTCCCCTTGGGGCAAGTGATAACGTTCCTTCTATTCACTCTCATCTAGAGTTACCACTTGCACAACGTAAGAAAACCAAAGCTAATGCCAGAAAGCGTCCAGTCTGGTATGGCTTTGAGCATGACATTGCAAATTTTATCTCATATTCTCATATCTTACCTACATACAAAGCATTCATTGCATCTCTTTAGACAATGCATGTTCTAAAGGATTGGCGAGTTGCTAAGCAGGATCCAAAGCGAAAGGATGCCATGAAGGAGGAGCTTAGTGTGCTTCAGAAGAACAAGACATGGGATATTGTTTCACTTCCAGCAGGAAAAAGGGCAGTAGGATGCAAATGGGCGTTTTCGATTAAACAAACTCCTGAAGGCAAGATAGAGAGATACAAGGCAAGATTGGTTGCAAAAGGTTATAGTCAAACATATGGATTAGACTACGATGAGACCTTTGCACCAGTGACGAAGATAAGCACGGTAAGAACGTTGATCTCCTGTGCAGCTAACTTCGGATGACCCTGCATCATTTGGATGTGAAGAATGCTTTTCTACATGGTGATTTACAAGAGGAGGTATACATGGAGATTCCTCCCGGTTTTGAGAACAGACGGTCTAATAGGAAGGTGACGAGGATTAAAATCTCTATGTATTACTTTAATACATAACTAAAAGACCATATGTCTTCGTGGTCGTAACCCCTAAGGCTAACGACCCTTGTGGTCGTAAGGATTCCAGAGGTTACATAATGGGAACCCTGGTCAGATGAGGTCCTGTACCCAGTCCCTGACCAGATGACTGCTCGTAGAAGCAATGAACTAGCATCTGGATTTAACTCCAAATATTTCCTTACCGTGTGATGAATGGAACACATGTCATATTTGTTCCATACCACGCGACGTTTCATGGTTCTAAAACTCTGACAACAATCACTATACGGTTGAGTGTCTTACAGGCACACAACCACCGAATAGTTGATATTTTACCAACTACCGCCTCGCTCCAACTAGTCGCGACACTTCCAACAGGCGTCTCTTCAAGAAGTAACTGTCGCCACTTTATCGACTATTTAAAGGAGAACATAAGTAGCAGAAGGCAATCCAATTCGAAAGACAATAGACGATTGGGTTTTCATCTGAAGTATTAGCATAGCAATCAATACACTAAGTGTAATTAGAGTTAGTCCACTGCCTTGTCAAGGGCACTCCCTGTAAAGGACCCGGTTTATAGCAATAAAGAGCAATCTCATTCTCTCCCAAGAACTCTTTGCCATTTTTTTCTTTTTATTTTGTAAGACCGGTGACTCGATCGTCGACATCTGGCGCCGTCCGTGGGGAAGAAGGCGTTGAGTTCTTGAAGATTACTTTGCTCAAGTATTCCTCATCTATTTTCTTTGCCCCATCATCGCTCATGCGAACATGGCAGGAGCTTGGGATGAAGAAAACTAGTTCGACCTGGCGGACTACTCCAACCTCGACAAGGACGCATGGATCTGCGCCATGGAAGAAAACGGGATGTCATCATCCTCCTCCTCTGTCGGCTCGCCATTTGCAGAGATTAGCGAAATCGACCGGATGGATGAGGATTCACCGCCACCAACAATGACGCTCTCAGAGGAACCGCTTGTTCCGACTAGTTCGGAACGTCTGAATGCCTCTACAAGCCCAGTTGATCTGACCAGCAAAGTGGCAATAGAAGCCCAGCGCAGCAATCAGAGAGTCCATGTACTCTCGATATTGTCATGGGCGACCAGTATTCGCCAACGGCTCCTACGTATTTCGGGGGCCAACCGACATCTGGTAAGGGTATCAATGTAGTAATTACCGATTGTAGGCTAAGTAGGTATGGTGAAACTCAGCATACGGTCGATAATCCGCTGAATCAGGCTGAGTCCACCACAAAGCCCACCAGAGTCGGTAATCTCCAACCGCTCTCCGTCATGGAGGCTCCTTGCCGAAGCTCTGGAAGGCTCTCCCTTAGCTACGACGGGAGCTCATCGGAAGATCACTGTTGGCATAACGAAGTTAACGCAATTGGAGATACCAGTCCGGATGTCATGCACGATCCTCCATGGGTTAACTCGCCACCACTTACTGGTGGAAATGGTATGAGCGCTCAAGCACCAACTACCAGAGGCAACCGAGCTGATGGACGTGCATCTGTTAATTCACTTGTTCCTACCCCACCACGAGTAAGGGGTCAGACCGGGTCAACCAGAAGGTCGAGGAAAAACTCAACTCATCAAATGCCCACTGCAAGCGGGAATCTTCCACGACCTTTGGTAACAATACAAAACCTGCAACGAGTCCGGGATATTATGAATAATCCAGATCCTACTTTAGCAGGAACTCCAGGTTATACGAATAATCCAGATCCTACTTTAGCAGGAACTCCAGGTTATACTCAGCTTGCAGGTCAGGTGTCAGAGATCCTCCAACAAACCATGCAGCGTACAGAAATGTACCGGGAGCAAAGAAACCAGCAAAGTCACATGATGATTTCGTCCCAGCACTCCTCTCAGTAGGGGACAACATGGTCAAGCGAAGGATCGATCGACACCAAGACCCCCTCGTAGGTTCCGACTAGGAAATCACGAGGGAAGATGGCTCTTCACAGCAGCCACTCCTCCTCGTCAAGAGGAACGACTACTTGATTCAGGCTATCTCAGACATCATCTAAACCAAGCAGGTGGTCAAAGACGTCATCATAACGTCCATGACCGGATTGGGACATCGAATCCTAGGTATGCAAATATGAAGAACCAATCCTCAACTGACTATAATCCGGCTCCTTTTCAGAGAAGACGACACGACTCCATTACAGGCTGATGAGTGTTTTCGCCAGGTCTCCAAGCTGTTCGTTGCCCGGACAGGTTCCGACCAGCCAACATAGAGAAGTTCAATGGGTCTCAGAACCCATTAGAATTTCTTCAAATTTATTCTACCGCCATCAAGGCTGCTAGTGGTAATGACAACGCGATGCAAATTACTTGTCCACGGCCCTTGAAGGGTCTGCCCGGTCGTGGTTGCTCATCCTAGCGGTCGAATCTATCTACACTTGGGAGCAGCTCTGCGATACTCTGATCGCCAACTTTCAAGGGACGTATGATTGTCCCTGGAAGGAGGATGATCTTCATCGGATGAAGCAGAAAACCAATAAAACTCTTCGATAATATATTAAGAGATTCAGTTAGGTTCGAAACTCTATCCCAGAGATCGCAGAGTCTTCTATCATCCAGGCTTTTAAAGTAGGGCTGAGGAATCGCTGCTTTACGGAGGATATTGCAATAAATCCTCCACGAACGACCGTCGAACTTTTTGACATAACAGATAAGTATGCAGCCGCTAGTGAAGCGATCGAATGGTATGAAGCTATTGATCGAAAAGATAAAAATCCCCAGTCAGGCCTGGAGAAGCAAGAGAAAAAAGCAAGAAGTCTCTCACGAATAAGAAGAATCGCAAATCCGACAACAAAAAAGTCCTTGCAATTCTAGAAAAATTTACCAAGGACAAGAAAAACTTTTTTGGTCGGAATAAGGCAAAAGCTCCGAACGCTAGGTACATGGCGGTTTGACCTCTAGGCCAATGAACAGTAAAATCAGCCTGACCATAAAATCACAAATTGGTCTAACTTTTGATCCGCAACTCCAAATCTTACCAAACTTAAAGACATACCTTCTCTAGGATGTCAAGAACCTATTCCAATCAAGGATCGTGAAGATCCTTGCCAAAGTTTCGACTTTTTTCCGTTTGAGTGAAGGTTGCTCCAAAACTGAGTCAAAATCAAAATATGATCCAAACACTTTCTCATGGGTGATTGATGATCAGGATGATCCTAGATGTATTTCCACATGTCACAGCAAGTTAGATCTAAGCCAGAAACCAAAGGAAAACTCACGGATCAAAAAAAGCCCCAAAATCACAAAATAGAGAGCAAGAACAAAAAGAGACTCATCATGAGGAATCTTGCTTGGATTGATTTGGGATTGATGTTGGTTTACAGCCACTCCATCCAGGAGGACAAAGACTCAACATATGAGCACACAATCAATCCATCTCCCTAGAACTCTAACCTCTCCACTATTCTCTCCTAACCCTAAAACACAAACTAGGGTTTTAGATATCAGGGTTGGAAGGTGCTAAACCAGCACTCTCCCCTATTTACAGTGGAGGCTACCATCTAGAAGAATATTCCTAATTGGCACCCGTTAAGCCCACACACAAACGGGTTTCACTTACGCACATATTTTAAAGCGTCGTCTTCATCTTCTCTTGACCTAAACTGCTTTTCCATGCACCATCTTGCGCCACGGGTTAGCAAAAGGTCACCAAGGTGGTATTTAGGTGAAGTTACCAAAATACCCCTTCTCGATCCTTCTCCGAAGACCTAGTCCAATCTTCATGAAGCAATCTCATGCTTCGCTCGTGTAGGTTGATCAACGGCTCTCTTCATGTTGGCAAGTCTCTCCTATCCGACTCCCACTGAAACCACCATGGCACTTGCACCGACCCCCCCCCCGTCGCTTGATGCAACCTGTCGCATCGAACTTCCCATTCGGTCATCCTTGTCCATTTTGCGCCATGCTTGAATCTAATGACTTCACCCAATATCCTCGATCGTTCTGAACCTCAGCTCTCCAAGCCTAGTCTCGATCATCCTCGCTGTTGACCGTCGTTGACCTCCAAGTGTCCTGCACAATAATAGACAAAGAAATCGATTCCGGGAACAAGTTCTTCGCAACTTGACCCACGTTAGTCAAAACATGCATTATGCAACACATATGCACCGAAACCCATGAACTTGACCTAACCAAACAATCATTGCTGCCAAGATGGCCGACGGACAAGTCAAAATCGGTCTGACCACCCTCTGGTCGGTCTGACCGCCACCTGTTGGCCAGTCTAACCGTCTAGCTGGGACTTAGCCAAAATTTCAACTTAGAAATCTGAGACTTCTCTGAAAATTTCAAACAAATAGATCTTTTGACTCGAAGCTCCAAAAATTACGAGACTAAGTGTAGAAGAATCTCCTCTCTTGCCCACACCCTCTATTTTTGGCCTAGTTCCAAATTCAAAAGAATCTTTATGGCCGGTCAGATCGCTGCCCATATGCTAGTCTAACCGCCAGCCACTCAACCCGAGGGTTGGCCGGTCTGACCGCTTGAGTGGCGGTCAGACCGCCATACATCTTGGTCGACCACGCTGCCTGGCAGTCATTGCTGAATCTGACAGACCGAACTTTTGTCGAAAACGAGTGTTTCGACAAACCTTCAATACCATTGCCAATTGTATTATCATCCTAAGATCGTGAGCATGTCCCTATAATATCCACAGTCTCAAAAATGCGGGTACAACATTCAAGAGGTTGATGCAAAAAAAACTTTTAATCCTCACATAGGTCGAAATCTAGAAGCCTACGTTGATGACTTGGTCGTGAAAAGCATCAATGCCGGTGACCATATTTTTGACCTACACGAGAATTTCAATAACTTAAGAAGATATAACCTTAAGTTAAATACAGAGAAGTGTGTGTTTGGAGTTTTTTTGGGGAAAACTTCTTGGATTCCTAGTTTCGACTAGAGGGATTGAAGCAAACCCAACAAAAATTATGACCATCGATCAGATGCGCCCTCCTACCACAAAAAAGAAAGTACAAAGACTAACTGGCTCTATAACAACGCTAATTCGTTTCATAGCACGGTTAGGTGAGAAATGACTCTCTTTCTTCAAACTTCTTCTGAAACACGAAAGTTTTGAGTGGACTAAAGAGGCAAACGACGCCTTTGAAGAGCTTAAAAAGTACATTACTAGTACCTCGATCCTAGTATCTCCGAGATCGGGAGAAACATTGATGATTTACGTGGCTGCAATGCCACAAACAGTCAGTGGTGTACTGGTCGTAGAACGTTATAGTATTCAACGACCGGTATATTACGTAAGAGAAGTCTTGTATGGAAGAAAGCAATGATATCCACATGTACAAAAGTTGCTCTATGGTCTCCTTATGGCTTCAAGGAAACTAAGGCATTACTTTTAGACCGACAAATTAGTTGTACCAACCGGATATCCCCAAGGTCAAGTTCTTGGAAACAGGGAATGGAATCATCAGGACGAATAGCAAAATAGGCGGTCGAGCTTAGGGTATTCGATCTCCATTTCATCTCACGAACACACAATCAAGTCTCAGGCAATAGTAGAATTCATTGCCAAATAGACAAACCCTAAACTGACCCAAGGGCCCGAGTACAAACACCACGACGACTCGTCAATGTACTTTGATGGTTCCTTGATACTGAAAGGCTCGGGGGTTGGAGTCGTCCTCATATCTCCTACTGGAGAACACATCAAATACATCATTCAGCTAAACTTTTCTGCAACAAACAATGTGGTAGAATACGAAGGTTTACTAGCAGGACTCCAAGCAGCCAGAGCGCTTGGGATTCGCAGATTACTAGTGAAATGCGATTCTCAACTAGTAGTGAATCAAGTCAGAAAAGAGTATCAATGCTCAAGTACCAATATGTCATCTTATCTGGTGGAAGTATGGAAACTCGAAAAGCACTTCTTCGGTTTTCAGATCCAACACATTCCTAGAAAAAAAACTTTCTGGTAGACCAGTCGGCACGGATGGCCTTCACAAGGTCACCTGTCCCGCCCGTAGTTTTTCTTGAGTTACTCGATTCACCTTCGGTGGTCGAGCATTCCGAGGACATAGATGTTCCACTGGAGGTCGTACAAATCGATCCTACAAATATGGATGCTCCACAGGAGGTCGTCAAGCACGGTCCCGGTAGAGATTGGATGGCGTCGATCTACAATGATCTTCAACATGACATTATTCCTAAAGATGATGTAGAGGCTGATCGTATAGTTCGAAAAGCCAAATTATACACTCTGATCGAAAGTACCTTTTTTATAAATGGGGATCTCACGGAATGTTGATGAGATGCATATCTCAAACTGATGGAATTGAGTTGCTATCCAACATTCATGGAGGAGTCTGTGAAGCACATCATTCCTACAAAACACTGGTCGGTAAAGCCTTCAAGCAAGGATACTACTGACCAACTACCCTTGATGATACAAAAGAGCTTGTGATGAAGTGCGTACAATATCAATTTCATAGTCGACAAGTACATCAGCTGGCACAAGCTTTGCAAACCATACCTCTTTCTTGGCCTTTTACAACCTGGAGACTAGACATTCTGAGACCTTTCCCAAGAGCACCTAGGGGCTTCGAATTCCTTTTTTGTCATGATTGACATGTTTATAAAATGGATAGCAGCCGAGCCAATTGTCAAAATAATAACTAAAGCTGCTAAGAGGTTTCTCACAAAAAAAATATGATCACACGATTTGGTATACCTAGTCGAATAATAACAGATAACGGTACCCAGTTCTCTAGCGGAAATTTTTAAGAATTCTACAAGGATCTAGGTATCAAGATACATTTTGCTTCTGTTGCTCATCCACAGAGCAATGGAGTAGTCGAGCGAGCCAATGGTATCATAATGTAAGGGATGAAACGCTGAGTCTTCGACCAATTAACAAAATAGGCAGGAGCTTGGGTTCAAGAACTCCCTTCTGTATTATGGGCTGTTCAAACCACGACCAGTCATGCGACCAGTGAAACACCATTTTTTCTTGTTTACGGTGCTGAAGCCATGCTTCCTCCAGAACTGAAAATAGGCTCTGCTCAAACTGATTGTTTTAATGAAAACGATCAAGAAGAACGATGACTCGACGATATCAATGTCCTTAAGGAACGACGAAACCAAGCCCTAATACGATCGGCGGTTTACCAACAAGCCATGCGAAGGTACCACAGTCGTAAAGTGCAACCTCGCAGCCTAGCTGTAGGTGATCTGGTTCTACGAAAAGTTCAAAGCCAGGCTAATCGCAACAAACTTTCTCCCAAATGGGAAGGTCCATACATTGTGGTCGAAGTCACCAGACCTGGTTCGGTACGACTAGCTATGCCAAACGGGCGTGTTTTGTCAAATTGTTGGAATATTGAACAATTACATAAGTTCTTTGTATAAGTGTATTTTACATTCTTTCAATTTCAATAAATATGCATTTCCTTTACTTTCCGATGAATGTTATTGTTTATATGTTTGTTATCCGTTATTTGGTTACATATCATTGTTGTTTAACTAGTTGGAGAAGATGATAATTCTCTCTGATATCCTTCTAAAGGGTCTCTTTTGCTCATTGGCTCAGACATATTAGTCAAACGCCATAAAGGTCCTAGTCGTGATCATTACATCAATGATTCTCATGCGCGACCACACTCTTTTCTCAAAGAAGCATGCAAGTAAAAGTAGCATAACACAAACAACTTCATATGATTTCTTGTCTGCTTAAGAGTTCGTAGGCTAAAGTTTTTCATTCCAATATTCTGTTCTACTCTTGTTTGGCTACTGGTTGGGACACAGAAAGCCTCCTAGTCGAAGTCTCTCCTCTCCGCGTGTGGTCCGACCCACTGAAAGGAGCTTCCTAGCAACGGTTTTTTTCTTATGTTCATTGCCGCTAGTCGCACTTGAGCATGAGCACGTTCATGAAGTGTTTTTCATGTCTTGATTCTTAGCAACCCTTACGACGGTTTTGGTTTATATATATATATATATATATATATATATATATATATATATATATATATATATATATATATATATATATATATATATATATATATATATATACAAAGTCACTTATCGTTTTGCATACATCCTTGCATAATTTCTTTCTCATCAAGGCAAGTCTTTTCTTACAACCATACAACGTATTATTTAGTATTTCGATTATGGAAAGCAGATCTACAACTAGTTGAAGTCATATACTGGTCCCAACCAACATTGATTTCCTAGTATTAATATGATCAGTTTTATCACATAATCAACACATACTTTATACACAGTGATCATGACTATTACTCTTATTCTTGGCTTACTGCTTCTTTAGTAAAGATCTTCTACCATAAAGCAGTAGGGGGCTAGGAAATATGTGAGTACTTCATAAGTCAAAAGGATAAACAAAAGACTTTATTGATGAAAGAAAGGTAAGTTTTTACATTTATACTTCTTATATTTTAATAGCCTACTCCTTAGGATCACCAGACTGATCGTTGCGTATCGGTGATCCGACCTCCATTTCTTCCGCGACCTTATTTCCGAGAGGTGCCATTTCCTCGAAAAGTTTGGTTGCTTCATCTCCCGAGCAGTTGAAGTCTTCATCAACAGCTTGAAGATTTATGGTGGGGTCAGAGGCCTTCAGTTTTGCCAAAGCAAAACTAACTCTATTTTTGACAGCTTCAAACAAAGTCCATACATGGTTCTCCTGAGTAGTTTTGAGCAAGCTCCTGAGGTCTTCGAGTTGTTGGCCAAGGTAGTTGATCTTATCCATGGGATCTCCTAAGTTGGGCAGTTACGTTCCCGATCCCATATCGAAGAGCATCTTGTTGAAAGCCTTAACCTTCTCTTCAAGATTATGTCCAAAGGCTGCCTCCTTACTGCGCTCAAACTCAAGAGCTTTTTCTGTTATCTTCAATGCTTGAGTTTGCTCTGCACGAGTAGACCAAAGAATGAGTACATACGACTAGAAAAAGATAATACATTGTCAAGTTTACGACCGGTTACCTTCGCTCTTCTTCTCGATAGTCTCAAGGACTTACTTATGCCTGGTCATCGGGTATTTGATCGACCGGTCCTTGTTTTCGCATTATTCTTTGAGCTTTGCTATTATGGCTTCCTTAGCTATAACTTCTTCTTTAAGTTTCTCCGAATCTATCAAATACGATAAATGGGGAAATTGGTTAACAGAAGAAATGTCAAATGGTAAAGAAGGAGAGAGGAAGACACTAAGGGGGTACTTACTTTCTAATTCGATTTTTTTTCTCCAAGAGTTTTATTCGCTAGGCCGGTCCTCCGACCACAGCGAAATTTTCCACCAAATGCTACAAAATAGCAGACTCCTTTAAAATTTTAATAAAGTTTAAGGGAAAGGCTATTAAAAGTGGTCGTGAAAACTTACCTAGATTGCCATATTGTCATATTCGGCAAAAATAGAGTCGGGACTTATCTTTGCTTGACAGTCTGCAATTCTTCCCCAAGCCTCATCAAGATCTTCATCATTGAAGATCCGGGGGCGATGATGAAAGGCAACACGGAGAGGAGAATTCCCAACAGGGGTCGGAACCTACTGAGATTCCTCAGGAACCTCCACCTCCATAGGTGGGGTTGGAGCCGCCATGATTTCTTGAGCAGGCGCTGACGCTACCACCTGGTCGGGGGCTCGCTCGACCTCTTTCTCCTCAGAAGCCTTCTTCTGAGGGGTGTTCTGGTCGAAAGCAACCGAAACACCAGAGGATCTATAAAGAAACAAGAAAAGAAGCTCAAGACTCTAAAACACTAGAGATAAGTATTTACATAAGTTTCTCTTTCATATATACGTACTTGGTCGTTTTCTTGGTCTTTAGTTTGAAGCGCGCTGAAGCAAAGTCCGTTGCGCTCACCTTCCTTTTCTTCTGCTCAACCGATTTCATCGGTCCTAAACCGGTAGGGCTGGTTAGACCTCTCACGTTCACCGACTGGAGGTCAGAAGAAATATTTTCGACCAGTTAGTCGAGAATAAGATCCCTGATCATCTAGTCAGAGGGTGTGGATTTGTTGACCTCCAGAACAGTTACTCTAGTAGCAACTGACAGGTCATGAACAACCACATTGGAGTCCACGACAACCGCCTAATTAACAATCAAAGTTAGTTAGGTAACGAAAATCCTTCATCTAGAATAAACATTTCTGTTCAGTTACCTACCTCTATAAGACCACCATCTCTGGTGGTCGTAGGAGTGGTCGGAGCGTTAATTGGCTCACAACTCTCTGTGGCCTCATTGATCCTCAATCCGACCGACTGCGCATTAAAGAGGATTTACGGTAAATTGATCGAAAAACACATAAATAATGAAAGGTGGTTGATATTTTTTTACCTTAGGCCTCTCGGCTCTCTCTTTTGTAGAGAAAACCGCTAAAATTCGGGGGAAATCAGCCTTGTCGCCAGGTTCCCGGCGCAGATTATTTTGATCCGGTTTCTAATCTCATTAGGAGAAAGGGTTGTAAGAATAAATGAAAGACTTTAGGATTACAAAAGTGATCAGCCAAGATAAACAAACCGGTCGGATTTTTTTAGGACTTACTCTCCTTGGAATCTTTGGTCGCGTCGTCACGACCAATATACTAGAGCATCGAATGAGCTCGGGACTTCAGGGGGCTAATCCGGCGCATGGAGAAATCCCATACTACTTGCCAGGAGGTTAAACTCCTGACACTAAGGTGTTGGATGGCTTCAACCCATCTCTCCACCTTTCCCTCCTTCACGGAGGAGCACCACTCTGAATTCTCGACCGCCTTCTTACTACTATAGTAAAGGCTGTCTTTTTGATTGACCGTCATGTTGAACCAGCATTTCTTCCATGACGACCACAAAGACTTTGAGTACATACGGATGTACTCATCAGCTTTTCTATAGTGGAGGTGCAAGGTGCACTCTCCAGACATCCTCGTCATCTTCCCCAACTTCATCACCCTGTAGAAGTACTTGAAGAGCTCCAGATATGCGTCAATCCCCAAGTACGCTTCACAAAGATAGACGAAAACACTGAGGTTGGCGATGGCATTATGGGCAAGGCTCACCAATTCGACTCCATAGTGCTCCAAGATCTTGGGGAGGAATGAGTAAACTGGTAACCTAAATCTGCATTCAATATATGCGAGGAAAATAGGAATTTTCCCATCTTCGTTACTCGGAGAATGTTCTCCGGCCGCTGATATCCAAGAAATCAAATCCTTGTCGGGAAGCAACCTGATCTCCTCCAGGCTCTTAAGTTTTTTCGCGCTCAGATCAGAAACCGATCAGTTGATAATAAAGTCCGATAGGATTGGGTTTTGGATGAAAAGAAGAAAGGAGGTTGTAGAAGATTGTTGGCAAAAGGAGGTCGGAGGTGATCTTTCTCTCAGGAGAAGAAAAGGGAAAGCAGGAGGCGTAAAAACCCCAAAACCTTGCGCTGAAGGGATTTTATAGTCGTAATTCTTTAACTGCATCGGGAAGTTACCCAAAGTCCAACGGACAAAAAAAACTCTTCAGTTCCCAAGACAATTTCTCAACTTTAAAGTGAATACGGACCATCTAGTATATCACTGGATTAAATGAGGGTCTGCCCCATACGACTTCGTCGGGAGAAAGTGTTCACACGACCAATTCATTTAAAGTTCGAGGGCTAGTTAACGAGGATTAAAATTTCTATGTATTACTTTAATACATAACTAAAAGACCATATATCTTCGTGGTTGTAACCCCTAAGGCTAACGACCCTTGTGGTCGTAGGGATTCCAGAGGTTACATAATGGGATCCCTGGTCGGATGAGGTCATGTACTCAGTCCCCAACCAGATGACTGCTCGTAGAAGCAATGAACTAGCATATGGATCTAACTCCAAGTATATTACTTACCGCGTGATGAATGAAACACATGCCATATTTGCTCCATACCACACGATATTTCATGGTCCTAAGACACTGACAACAGTCACCATATGGTTGAGTGTCTCACAGGCACACAACCGCCGAACGGTTGATATTTTATCAACTGCTGTCTCGCTCCGACCAGTCACGACACTTCCAACAGGCGTCTCTTCAAGAAGTAACTTTAAAGGAGAACACAAGTAGCAGAAGGCAATCTAATTCGAAAAATCAATAGACGATTGGGTTTTTATTTAAAGTATTAGCATAGCAATCAATACACCAAGTGTAATTAGAGTTAGTCCACTGCCTTGTCAAGGGCACCCCTGTAAAGTATCCAGTTCATAGCAATAAAAAACAATCCCATTCTCTCCCAAGAATTCTTTGCCATTTTTATTTTTTTATTTCGTAAGATTGATGACTTGATCATCGACAGAAGTGTGTAAACTCGAGAAGTCTTTATACGATCTGAAGCAGTCTTCAAAGGCGTGGTTTGATAGATTCAGATGTGCAGTCTGTAGTATGGGCTCTCGATGCAATAAAGATCATACTGTATTTTATAGGCATAAAGATCATATTGTATTTTATAGGCATAGAGGATCATACCAAGCACGTTGAGATTGATAGGTTCTTCTTCAAGGAGAAGCTCGACGGTAGGATGCTGAAGTTGAAGTATGTGAAGTGTGATGAACAATTGACTGACTGTTTTACTAAATAGTTAGGTCCTAATGGGTGTTCTACAATATGTAACAAGATCGGTATGATTAATATCTTCGGTCCATCTTGAGAGGGAGTGTTAGTTAGTATTAGGATCTAGAAGGAGCCATGTTGTCGAATTTAATGTTGTGTTAAGAGTCGGATTCAATGTTTATACTATAAATAAAGTATGTGGAGATCCTACAGGAGACGCAATTATTCCTGATTTATACTACCTTCTCCAGCTTGATTTTTCCCATATTAGACAATCACCGGAGCAATAATTTCTGATAAACGGAAGTTACAAAGCACATGAGTGAGCAGGCAGGCCATATTAAGCATACAGGTTAACAACCTACCAATTAACTTGTACAGGGAACAACGGTACAGTGTAAGGATACAACACTTCAGTGCCAGTGCTTAAGCTTCTGGAATGAATTCAGAATCACAGAATAGCTTAAAAACCTAATGATTCGCAGCAACTCGCAAGAAACCAAACATACAGCTTGTCAGCATTACGCCGACGGAGGATAGGAATCCTTGAGGTTTTCATTGGAGGAGGCGCGGCTCTCTGAAGCGGACTGCCGGAGCTCCTCAATCATCCTGATCACCTCCACCATTGTCGGACGTCGGTCTGGGGACCGCGACGTGCACGCCATCGCGATCTGGAGCATCTGGACCAGCTCATCTTCTATGTTATGGTACTTCATCAGCTCAACATCAAACACTTCCGCGGTCCACTCCTCTCGGACCACAGAATGCACCCATCTTGGTAGGTCGACGACATCATCTTGTCCTTGTGACTGGAGGGGGGCTTTTCCAGTCAGCATCTCCATGAGGAGCACGCCGAAGCTGTAGACATCGGACTTATGAGTGAATTTCCTGGATTCAAAGGTCTCTGGAGCACGGTAGCTGACAACAACTCGGGAGGTGTTGATTGGGAGACTCATCAAGGCGCTCAGCCCATAGTCCGAGACATAAGGGTTGTGATCTTGATCAAGGAGGACATTGGTTGACTTGATATTGCCATGGGCGAGCTTGGAGCCACCTTCTGCATGAATGTGCGCAATACCATATGCTGTTCCAAGTATAATCTTCATCCTGGTATTCCAGTCTAATGGTGTTTTCTCAGCAATACCCTTAATACCTGTTCATCAGTGCTTTAATGAGAAATAATATCAATGGAATACATGAACATTGCCACACCATCTACAGAAGTAATATTTCTTGGCGCAAATACTTTAAGCTAAATTTTTGGTAACAAGATCAACCCAACTTCAGTGAGTGGATGAGCAACAATAAAGGGAGTCCTCTTAACTCAATAGAAGAAATAAAGTACATGTATCTCTAGGCAATGTTGTAAGTTCAGCGAGTAAGTTAACAGTCATCTAGGCAATGTTGTAAGTTCAGCGAGTAAGTTAACAGTCATGTAACTCATATTTCCTACATTTTATAGCTTATGATGAGCATGGCATTTTTGCATGTAAATTGGCTTTGTTAGCTCAGGGATGGATATGTTTGTGATATTTGCTAAGAATGGATTGTTACTTTGTTAGGCTCCTAGTTTGCGCGATTAATCAATTTCACATTAAAATAAATGTTGAAGAGTTCGTATTAGAGTTAAATAACGAGTTGTATGAGGGTCGAACTCTACTTTGAGACTATAAATAAATGGTGTGAGATCCTACGAGATACATACATTATTCCCGGAAAAATCCACATGGTATCAGAGCCTTCCCCCACCACCCAACCCTAACCCTTACCGTGCACGTACTCACCTCAACCAATCCGCCGCCGTTCAACTCGAAGCTGTCCCCACGCCTGCAGTGATCACTAGCGACCACCATTGCGCATTGCGGCAGCCAGCGTGGAATGCTTGAGCACGCTGGTCGTCGCCCTTGTATGAGCAAATCACTGCCGCTGAGCATTGCTTTCATTGCTTAGAGCACTGTGAGACCCGTCGCCTTATTGCTAGGGTCGCCGCCGCCGCTCGAGCCGCCGCTTTAGCCGTGAGAGAGGAGAAGAGAGGAGATCCGGCAAGGCTACGCTCGGGGAGAAGAAGCTGCGCTCGGGGAGAAGAAGCGGGAGGCGCTCGGGTTTGTTGTGGGCTCGGGAGGAAGAAGCAGCAGGTCTCGGCAGAAGAAGAAAAAGAAAAAGGAGTGTCGGCAGAGGAAGAAAAAAAGGTTCTGTTTACAGGACCTCTTTGCGACGGGTATGATAGGTCCAAGGGTTGGTACAGGATCATCTGACTTAAAGCTGGAGCTGATGTCGAATGATGTAAAATTGGAAGTAAGTAAGAATTACCTTAGTTGGTCTAGAAGAGCTCAGCTAATTCTGAGGACGAAGGGAGTGGAGCACTACCTGCGGGAAACTTGCGTTGAGCCTGCAGATAAGGCGAGCATGGATTGGAGGATGTGAAACACCACCAACTCTGTAGTGGTAGCTTGGTTGCTAACTTCGGTGTCTCCATCCATCGCCCGGATGGTGAAGATGATGCAAAGTGCACCAGCGATGTGGAAGACGCTAAGCAACATGTACTCCGAGGTAGGAAATGTGATGATGATGGTGGAAGTACAGGGCAAGGTGGAGGCCCTCAAATAGGAGGAGAAGGCCGTCCAGGAGTATGCTAGTGAACTATAGCAACTGTAGGTAGATTTAGATCACTACGATTCACTACAGTTAACATGTGCAGTAGAAGAGCTGCCATGTTTCACTTGGCAAAATTGCCTACTATGGAGGAGGCTATTTCGACTATAGTGTAGGAGGCTCGACTACGAGTAATAGGGGACAACAACCTGGTCAGATCAGCATACGCCATACCAGATGATAGGGGGTGCTACAACTGTGGGGTGAGAGAACATCTGAGCCGTGCTTGTCCTTCTCCACAGTATGGAGGTTGAGGTGGAAGTCGTCGTGGTCGTGGAGGCCAAGGTGGAGATCATGGTGGTCATGGGAGTGGAGGTCGAGGAAGAAGACGAGTTGGTCCCAGGGCTAATGTGCCCGCCCTGACAGAGGAGATCACGTCTGTCACTTTGACGGGCGAGCAAGCTATGCAGTGGGAGAAGTGGCAACAGGGAAAGGCATTGGAGACTTCTCATGATTCAACCTCCTTTGGTAACTTTGCAAACTATGCCCACGTGGGCGAAGGTACTCAGACACATGCACTTGCATCCACATATAAGCACTCTCAGATTGATTGGATCATAGATTCAGGAGCATCTAAGCATGTCACAGGTTCACTTAGTGCTTTCGCATCTTACACCCCATATACTCATTCTGAAACTGTCCAAACAGCTGATGGAACCTCCTAGCTTATTCAGGGTGTAGGATCTGTAGAATGCACACCATCCATTGCTTTATCCTCTGTTTTGCATGTTCCCTCCTTTCCAGTCAACCTTCTTTCAGTCAGTTTTGTTCTGTCACATTTGATGAGAATGTTCTGTCACATTTGATGAGAATTCGTGCTTGTTCCAGGAGAAGAGAACTGGGAAGAGGATTAGGACTGGAATAAGGCGTAATGAACTGTGGTACATTGATCAGGTTGATGTGGCATTGGCTGTGGTTATAGGAGGAATCGAGGGAGAAGTTTTATTACATAATCGTCGCTTAGGACATCTATTATTTGAGAGTTTAAGCCAGTTATACCCTGATTTGTTTAAAAGGGAAGACAAGAGTAAACTTGTGTGTGATGCTTGTGAGTTTGGAAAGCATACACAGTCTACATATAGTAGCATTGGTCTTCGGAGTTATGAACCTTTTATATTAATACGTTCGGATGTTTGGAGTCCGTGCTCAGTTACTTCTATAAGTGGTTTTAAGTGGTTTGTCACATTTATTGATTGCTATACTCGTATGACTTGGATTTATATGATGAAACACAAGAGCGAGGTCCTTCGATGTTTTCAAGACTTCCATAGTATGGTTGCTACTCAGTTTGATGCGAAGGTTCGGATTCTTCGATCAGATAATGGAATTGAGTATGTTAATAAGGAGGTTGCAGCGTCTCTCAGAAGAGGGGATACTTCATCAGACTACTTGTCCAGGAATCCCACCTTAGAATGGAGTGGCTGAAAGGAAGAATCGACATTTGTTGGAGGTAACACGTTCACTCATGTTTCAAATGAATGTGCCAAAGGGATTGTGGAGCGAGGTAGTAATGACGGCAATGTATCTCATCAATTGCATGTCGTCTCGGATACTTGAGATGAGGTCTCCAGCTGAACTTCTTTTAGGTCAACGGGAGTTCAAGGTGCCTCCTAAGGTGTTTTGCTGTGTGTGTTTTGTACGAGATCACCGACCAGCGGTTGACAAGCTGGATCCACAGGCATTGAAATGTATCTTTATAAGTTATTATTCATCAAGTCAGAAGGGCCATAGATGCTGGAACCCAGTTGAACGAAAGTTGTTCGTGAGTATGGATGTGACATTTCGGGAGTTGCCTTACTATACGAGTGGAGGTACTCTCGATCAATTTTTTGAGTTCTCTTCTATCACTGAGGGTGATAGTCGAGAGGTGGAGAACAAGGAGAGTGATAGTCAATGAGAAGAAGTTATTGTGGGGGCAATTCCGTGCCCAAACCTAATGGAATATGCAATGAGAGATGTGATAGCCACAAAAGAATTGAAGGTTTATCAGCGAAGACGCTTTGGGAAACAGGGGGAGAAGCAGAGAGAAACAACAATACCGAGCCATCAACTGAGCTTGCGAACAACCGAACCGAAGCTTGACCATAGCTCTAACAATGGCCTTGCCGATTGATCGATCCCAAATCCTCCTCCTGTCTCTCTCCATCAAGTTCCTTGTCTCCCCTTGGGGCGAGTGGTAATGTTCATTCTAATCACTCTAATCTAGAGTTACCACTTGCACAACGCAGGAAAACTAGAGCTAATACAGGAAAGCCCCCGGTCCGGTATAGCTTTGAGCATGATATTGCAAATTTCATCTCATATTCTCATATCTCACCTGCATGCAAAACATTCATTGCATCTCTTCAGACAGTGCATGTTCCAAAGGATTGACGAGCTACTAAGCAGGATCCTAAGTAGAAGGATGCCATGAAGGAGAAACTTAGTGCACTTTAGAAGAACAAGACATGTGATCTTGTTCTACTTCCAGCAGGAAAAAGGGCAGTAGGATACAAATGTGTGTTTACAATTAAGCAAACTCCTGAAGGCAAGATAGAGAGATACAAGGCACTATTGGTTGCAAAAGGTTATAGCCAAACATATGGGATAGACTATGATGAGACCTTTGCACTAGTGACGAAGATGATCATGGTAAGAACGTTGATCTCCTTTGCAACTAACTTCGAATGGCCCCTACATCAGTTGGATGTGAAGAATGTTTTTCTACATGGTGATTTACAAGAGGAGGTATCCATGGAGATTCCTCTAGGCTTTGAGAACAGACAGACAGAGAGGAAGATGTATAAACTCAGTCTTTATATGGTCTTAAGCAGTCTCCAAGGGCGTGGTTTGATAGATTTAGGCGTGCAATCTGTAGTATAGGCTATTCTCAATGCAATGGAGATCATACTGTGTTTTATAGGCATAGAGGATTACATATTACCATATTGACAGTCTATGTTGATGATATTGTGATTACTGGAGATGATGCCGATGAAATAAAGTCCTTAAAGAAAAAACTAGGAGAAACATTTGAGGTGAAGGATCTTGGACCTCTTCGATACTTTCTTGGGATTGAAATTGCCCGTTCTTCGATTGGTATAGTTCTCTTCTAGAGGAAGTATGTCCTTGATCTGCCGGCAGAAACATGTATGCTTGGGTGTCGCCCTATTACTTCCCCTATTGATAGGAATCACAAGCTATATGCTGAGTCGGGAAAGCCAGTTGACAAGGAAGCTTATCAAAGTCTTGTTGGGCGTCGCATCTATTTGTGCCATACAAGACCTGATATTTTATATTCAGTGAGTGTGGTTAGTCGAAATATGCATGATCCCAGAACAGGACACACAGATGTTGTCTATCGAATCCTGCGATTTAGAAAGAATCAGCATCTGAATATGGAAGGGTATTGCAATGCTGATTGGACGAGCAGTGTGGATGACAGGAGGTCTACCTCTGGATATTGCATCTATGGGAGGTAACCTTATGTCATGGAGAAGTAAGAAGCAGGAGGTTGTGGCTCGATCCACTGTAGAGGCAGAATATAGGGCAATGGCATTGAGTGTGAGTGAAATGGTATAGATGAAGAGTTTATTGTCCGAGCTTCGGATATGGAGGAATAATATCTTGGTATTTCATTGTGATAATAAATCTGCAATCAACATTGCTAACAACCTAGTTCAACATGATCGTACCAAGCATATTGAGATTGATAGGTTTTTCATCAAGGAAAAGCTTGATGGCAGAATATTAAAGTTGAAGTATGTCAAGGCTAGTGAATAGTTGGTTGACTGTTTTACTAAAGGGTTAGGTTCTAGTGAGAGTGCTACAACATGTAACAAGATGGACATGATTGATATCTTCGGCCCATCTTGAGGGGGAGTATTGAAGAGTTCGTATTAGAGTTAAATAACGAGTTGTATGAGGATCGAACTCTACTTTGAGACTATAAATAAATGGTGTGAGATCCTACGGATACATACATTATTCCCGAAAAAATCCACAATAAACATATAACAGTGAAAGGCATTAGCATACCGTGTAACATGGCTGAAAAGCTTCCGGTAGCAATATACTCATAAACAACAAGCTTCTCATCCTTTGAGTAGTAGTAAGCACGAAGCGGTACAAGGTTTGCATGTTTGCCTACTCTCCCGATGAGCTCCATCTGCTGCTCAAATTCTTTCTTCCCTGCCACAACATCCTTTAGCCTCTTGACGACCGCAACAGTGCCATCCTCAAGTATAGCTTTGTAGGCAGTTCCATAGCTCCCCTTGCCAAGGACTTCTGCAGAAGCTCTCAGTAAATCCTCCAAGTCAAAGTTGTAACTGCATCCCTCCAAGAAAGCCAGCTTGTTCTTCTCAGCCATTTGAACACTACTACTCAGTCCCTCTTTACGCTTCTCAATCCTCACACCATCAGTCCCCTTACCATTGTAATCCACTCCATCTTCTTTCTTCTTCTTCTTTGAAAAACACACAGTGAACATCACGGCAGCTAGCAGAAATACAGCAAAGCCCCCAACAGCAGCCGCAATTATAAAGCCAGTGCCTACTTTCTTACTACGATGTGGCAATGTTGGTGATGGTGGCAATGAAGATTCTGGGGAGGGTGTTGGTGAAGGAAGACCAGAACATTCAGCCAGAGGCGGCCCGCACAATCCAGGGTTCCCCAAGAATGAGCTATTTGAGAATATTTGGAGGAAGGGAGGGATTGAGCCATTTAACTCATTGTTGCTCAGATTTAATTGTCTTAGGCTTGGAAGTTTAAGATTGGGGATCGGTCCAGACAGAGAATTCTCTGCTAAATTAAGGATAGATAATTGGGTAAGATTTTGCAACCTTGTAGGGATTTCTCCTGTAAAGGAGTTATAGGAAAGATCAAGGGTATTAAGGCTTGGAGAGAAAAAAGGAGGCAAATCTCCTGACAGTTCATTGTGCTGAAGAAATATGGAATGTAAAGAAGGAAGTGAGGTAATATCAGACGGAAGGCTTCCACTCAAACGATTAGACCTCAGGCTTAACACTTGGAGGGAGACAAGCTTGCCAAGTGTATTTGGAGGAATTGCACCAATCAACCCAGCAGCTGGTACCCTAAGGGCAGATATACGCGACTGATCCACTGAGCATGTTACACCATGCCATGAGCACAATGATATATTTTGACCCCAGTTGAGCTTGTTGCCATGGTAGACCGCAGAGACAAAAGCAAGGAGAGCTTGCTTCTCAGAGGCTATGTCTGCTGTAGCCAAAGGGATGAATAGTGTTAACAGCAGATGTAAACAGAGTAGCAGAAGCAAAGAGCCTCTAAGATTCAGATGACCCATAAGAGATATCTCTGAACCAAGGGAACTAAATGAGCAACAGCACCATCTGTTTATACCACAGTAATAACCAATCCTGCTGCAATGAAAATGGAAAATGTTAGTGCTAAAATCTGAAAACTGAAAGTACAGCTCCAAACATAAGTCTCTTTAACTCATCATAACTCTGAAGAAAGTATAACCATATGGGCAATCGCAGCAGATGCAAGGAAGCACAATTCCATGTGCTTATGTGTAGACACGCGTGCCTGTGGAAGCCACAGTGAGGAAGCACAAAGTTTGCCCCCACAAGAGGCTCATGCCATGAAAAAACCAAAGCACTTTCAAAAGAAAAATTCCCATCAAAGCCAAATAATTTTAAAACTCTTGTTCCAAACTAGTGCAGCTTGCTTTTTCCTTAAAAAGAAATAAAAAATGCAGGCAAAGTTGTTATCCTGCCAAATTGATCAGTGTGAATCATTGGAAAACATGTGTAGGAAGCCTGCCCGTTGTCCCTCTGAGGGTCCTAGCAGCCATGCACTTTACTGAGCCTTCTTGTTCACTAAAGACATTATTCTCTGTTACCACGACGCAATTGTAATCACCAGAATAAAAAACCAATAGCTAATCAACACAATGGACAAGAATTCTACATCTAAAGAACTGCTAAGAAGTGGTAGGAAGAAAGCAATTAAAGGCAAAAACAGCTGAAATGGTAGGGTCGACATGTAAAAGCCAAAAGGCATCAATAAAGCAGAGAAAGGGGAGGCAAGAAGGAAAATAAAGCACATCAATAGTTCAATACTAGCCTCAAAGATGAGCATATCACATCATGTACAACTTTCTCGAATGAAACACTGAAGTATGCTTACCACAAACCAAGTTTAATCTAGCACATCAATCCTCGCCTCAAAGATGAGCAAATCACATTGAAAAAAAGTGGAGTGAAGAGGATAAGACTTATTCCTCCCCTCACGATGTAATAGGTAGAACTGAGGCTTGAACCTGGGTGGGTGGGTTGGCAACCTTGTGCATCCACCATTGCACCCGAGGAGAGTCCTCGTGAGCAAATCACATCATGCAAGACTTTCTTGAATGAGACACTAAAGTAAGCTCAGAGCAAACTAAGTCTACTCTAGGGCATAGCAGTACAGCACGCTTAAGACAGGCTAATTTTACTGTGAAGCACAGCACGCTTAAGACAGACTAAGTTTACTGTGAAGCACATCACGCTTAAGCTCGCAATCCAAGCAGTAAGATGATTGCAGCCTTACACGCAGTTTTGAGCTAATCATTGCGTGAAATCAACACATCAAGTTCATTCACATCTAGGATAAAACTTAGCAGCCTTACCATCGCACAAGGCTTCGAGGCCCACCATAGTGCAGCATGTAAGGCAATGACCACTATTAAAAAAAAGCTGCTTGATCAGAGAGCACCACAAAACTAAAGAATGGTGAAAGGAAAAGTGAAACAAATAAAGGCAAACTTGAACCACTCTAACCTAACTAAAATGTGAACTAGGGAAGCTAGGGCACTGGCAAGGAGATGCTTGTGTGGGAGATGAGCCAGAGTGAGATTGCACATGCCATTGGACACTCGGGTTTGCAGCATTGTTTACTGACTACAAGATCTTGGTTGGTGTACAATTGTTTAATTTCCAATTGAAGAGGTCATATTTTCTATTTCATAGAACAATCGAGTGCTGAGCAGTCATCCAAAACCAATGCTCAGGGCATGATTTCACACCTTTCCATCCCCCCATAAAAGCTCATCAAAACCAGTGTCACCGTGTGTATCGTATTGCTTCAGTGAATTATTGTCGGAGTACAAGTGTGCTACTGCAAGGCAATAGCATGGCATATTGGCATATATGCTACTGGTACTACTACTAGTAGTAGATCCACTATTCAACCACAAAAGCAAGAAATGTAGCTAACAGAGAGATTAAACACATAGTATATGACTAATCCTAGTGTGCTGCAACTCTTAAAACAATGCAACGAAAGCAAAACTAGTGGAACATTTGGGATTGTTGTTGCTTTGCATGTCTGATGTCCAAATATACTACCATCGATTCTTGGCAACTCGTTTGCACCCGACAATCATAAATTTTGCGACTAACGCTCGTCCAGTTCTTTAAATCGCACAAAATAAAGAACAAAAAAAAAATCTTATCGGTTTCCTGCTTCCAAATCAGTCAGTTGGGTCTTAGTCTTACCATAATAGCGAAATGGAGTACAATCACAAACAGAACCTACCAAATTGGAAGCTCAGAAAGCCGGGGGAAACACCCCAGTGCAGTGAATCGCACCTATGAACATAGATAGATACATGATGCTATCATGCTAATCGGAAAGAAGTGTGACCGAAATCGAGTTCAGTAACTGAAGGCCCAAAATGGGGGAAGGAAAAGCAACGCCCGTTTTGACCGCAGAAACGCCTCATTGAATCGAATTGCAGGAAGGGGCAAACTACAAACACAAAGAATCAAAGAACCCAACAAATTCGAGAAAAACGCTGCAATCTCTCTCTCTCTCTCGCGCGCGCGCGCGCGCGAGATGGCAACAACAGTAGTAACCTTTTTCAATAAACTCGCCGAAAGAAACCTTAACACAGGGGAAACTACTCAAGAACAGCAACCAGACACAAAAAGAACACAAGAAAATTAGGGAAAGACCCTCAAACGCAAAGGCGCAAGAGCGGTGCAGTACCTCCAGTGCGCGCGGAAGGGATCCCTGAAATGGACGCGTGGCTTGAACTGTGGGGAACGATTCTGTGCGCGGAGAGAGATGGATGTGATGCGGTGATCAGTAGGGAGTAGAGACTAGAAGGGAGAGGAGCGTTTAAAACGAGGAACGGAGCGGAGGCCTGAAGAGGCTGACAGCCACCAGAGCCGTAACTGTTGGGTACAGCACGCTCTTCTTGATGCCGATGGCTGCGACGTGCGGGGCCCACTGGTCAAACCGGGAGTAAAGTGTAACTGTAGAGCAGTTCTCACTGGTTTTAATGGAACACCGGTGATTCCATTAAATCGAGGCAGGCCTGAGCAAATCTCCGGCCACCTAGAAAATTCATACAAACGCCAACCTTAGCAAACGCATGGATCATTACAAGATCAGGGAGCTACCAACAAATGCTTTTACAAGCTTGAGAAGTGAAGCAACACAAGCGCCATGTGGAAGTGTACTTCGTTAGGCCAATGATGACAATGCACCAGAGTGAATCCAGGAAAAAATGTCCCCGAACTCGTACCACAAACTTGTAGTTCGTAATAAAAGATCGAATACTTATACACTAAGAAAACCAAGTAGATTAAGCTAAAGGTATCGGTACCACTTAACCCTGAACCATACACGCACCATTGGTAGATCGCATTCTCCAGACTAAAAGCATCCGTCTCGATAACCGCATCCTCCGTCTCGATAACCGCATCCTCCTAGCTCGGCGAATCTTTTTTTTATTTTGGCTCCTGATGCCACTCAGTTACAAAAATAGCTTTTATGTCGTTTTATTTGTAAATCTAGTCCTCCTCCTTCTCTCACCACAGTCGGTGAGCGCAGAAGGTGGGTGATCAGCGCGAATCTCCGTTGGAATAGATGGCGACCGCGGAACCGAGGGGATTCTGCGCTCGGCCACCGCAGAAAAGCTCTTCCCACGCTCACACACCGTGGCAAGAGGCCGGTCCCGTGCCTCCTGTGCCTTTCAGCTCTCCCTGAGTGGGGAAAGTGACTTTCCCTACTTTCTGACCGCAGAAGGAGAGGAAAGGATGCTAGATTTGTAAATAAAACAGAACGAAATCATTTTTACAATTAAGTAGTGTCAGCGAAGGCAAAATAAAAAAAATTCCTAGCTCGGCAGCTTCCTTCGTGGCACGTATGCGAGCTTTCTGCTTCAGATTGCAAAGCAGCGGGAGAACAGCGTGCTTCGTCATTTGTGTAGTTGTGTATGGTGTTACAGAACAGCGTACGTCGAGCGAATCTCGTGAGGTCTCCGTCTATCGCTGGCACGGATAACGAGTACGCACCCAGGTTTCTTACTCGCTAAGATTTTCCATCGCCCGAAAGATTGAAGGAACAAGAAAAAAAGAAAGAGAGTGTGAAAGGGGTTAGGGGGCCATGCAACGCAACACATGGCCATCCATCAATAACCCACAGTGGAGGTCCAGAGGTAATTGCGGGAGACAGAGATCAATAATGGCATCATGGCCCATCCAACTTTATGGGCTGGGGATGAACTGTTTGGTTGAATCCATAGCTCACATCACTTTGCCTACGTTCTCTTCTTCTTCTTCGCCATCACTCTCCAGAAACCTCTAAGCCACCGTTTTTAGGATTTAGCATCCTAACTGGAGCCCAACTGTGATAAACTTGCCTATTTTTGAATTTTTTACTGTTTTAGCCCCGTAGCAATATTTAATTTCAAAAGTAGCCCTTTTCACCATAATTTGCAAATTTGACTCTGAGCAAAGGCACGCATCACTGGCACGGACGCTTGCAGCACACCGCCTGGCTCCGGGTGGCAGTGCACTGCCCCCGGTGGCGGGCGCGGCAGTCGCGTCTTCGCCTAGGCGCTGCTCCTCGCTCGCTTCGCCTCGCCACGCGCGCCGCTTTTTCACCAAAAGTTCATTTGGCTGCATTCATTTTTGGTTTTTTCTCCCTTTAAATCGTGTCGCTGTTTTTCATTGTCTGCCATCTTTGCGTATATAAAGAACTCGTGCGGCCGAATCGTTCATAAGCCGCAGCGTATCGGAACGATTAGATTAGCTAAGTACGTATTTAATTTTTTTTTCTTATTGCAATTATTAGCGTTAAGTACATACTTAGATTTCACTAACTGTTAGTTGTTCTCTATTTGCAGTAATGGCACGTACTCTACCACCCCTACTTGAGGAGGCATGGGACGCCCAGCATCGCTGTCACGCTTGGCTTGGTGGCGACGGGCCGCCAACTCTGGTGACACGGGGACCGAGGGAGACCCGCCGTTGACGAAGCAGATGTTTCGAGGCTTCATCAAACTGGCCGATAGCGTTTGTTCGCATGTTGAACATGGGCGTAACCTCCCGATTGATGCCTCCCTTCTTTCATACTCGTTGATCATTGGCCGGAGACCCACACGCTCCACTTCGGTGGGGAGATGATCGTGACACCGCAAGACATCGCCATTACCGGCCGCCGCTCTTGAGGCCGTCGCAGCTTGTTCCTCCGAGGTCGCCGGATTGGAAGACGCGTCTCAATCATCGCCGGCACTTATCCTCGAGAGGTCTAAGGCGTTCCACACGCCTGGTCGCGACGATTCATGCATTGCCCAAATGACGAACGGAGGAGGTGGTTCGATGCCACCTAATTGCATATTTGTTGTTTATATTTGGGTGGGTCATGTTCTCTAGCACGCAGGGGGACATGGTGTACCCGAGCTATATTCACCTTGCAGAGTCCATCGTGGACGCCGACGATGAGGACGTGCCGCAGTACAGTTGGGGTTCAGCTATACTAAGCGCTACATACAGAACTGCGGCGACGTCGCAAAGATCGCAAGACGGAATAGAGCTCGTGTTTCTCGGGTTGCCACACGCTGCATTTGTGGTCATGGGAGCACTTCAGCGGTCGGACAACAGATTCCGCGCCCACCCACCCTTACCCGCGCACACATCATTTCTACGGTGGGGCGGACGACGAGGATCCTGTGGAAGGCCCGACCATGGGATCCCGATGGATCGTGGCAAGATCTTGGGGGGCTAGGGAGAGCGTGCAGCAGATACCCGAGTTCCACAACGAATTCGAGTCCCTGCACGAGGATGACATAATGTGGGCTCCTTGGACGGATGCCTTCGTGCAGGGCACGGCGCCCGACGGCTTGAGCTTGCTATGCCACCAGGATGCGGCGTACTGGAGGACAACTTGTCATTTGGTGTTCTCCCACATGGTTGAGCCATATAACCCACAACAGGTGATGAGACAGTTCGAGCTACACCAGGAGATCCCCCCTGCTCTAGGGCGACCGCTTGCGAGGTGTAGTCACTTGTAAGTAGATTGCATTGCTTAATAATATTGTAGGTCCTTTAGTCATATGTTATGTCGGTACCATAATTTAATTATTTTGTTCCACCTTCAGGCAGACGAAGAAGGGGCGCAAGAGCGATGAATGGCTTCAAACGCAGCAGCCGTGGATAGATGCATGGCAAACGGCCACTGATTCTATTTTGCAGGAGGCACGGCCTTACGATGAAGGGACTTATGACACGTACTTGGAGTGGTACGTACGGCACACACGGACGAGATTGACAGGCGCCCCCCGGCCCGACATGCAGATCCTAGCCACGCCGAACGCTTGGACTTGGGGTTGGACCCGCACCGTGCAGCACGCCATGACGATTCGGTACGTTGAGCACGTAATAGGTTAACCACCCTCCGGAATTGGGTTAACTAACAAAATTTTGTTTGTTCGGTAACCATGCAGGTGGACCGTTTGAAGAGCGTTATTGCCTGCGGCCACCGGAAACTCGAGCGGGGTACAAACAACACAGTTGAATGCCTTTTTTCGGTCATGAAGACGCTTGTTGATGATGTTAAGCAGGTCGTTTCGTCACATGAGCTGTGGAAGGCCCAGCGATGTTGACTTGAGGCACAGGACGGAGCGTCGTCGTGTACCCTCGCCCCCGCCATCTTCCCGTCTGAGCGAGTCGACCCAGCGGCATAGCAGCATGGGCGGCGGATCGTCCGCGTAGTTGCCACGCAGGGACTCTACGCTAATGCCGTTGTCGTCACGGAAAGACCCTACGCTGATGCCGTCGTCGTCATGGAGGGACCCTATGCTGATGCCGTCCTCGTCACGGAGGGACCCTCTTATTGTGTCTTTGCCGCCACGGAGGCAGAAGAGGCCATTCCGAGAGCACGGACGTGCAACCCGAACCGCCATGGCGGAGGTTATCCCGATTCTCCCTCCCACCCCACACTCTTGGACACTTCCAATGGGCGTCTGGCGCCATGGTTTTAGTCCTGCACACACTGCACCCTACGCAGTTCACCCCGCAAGGTGAACCGTACCCCGAGCAGTTCACCCAGTTCATCCCGCAAGCTGAGCCGAGTTGGTGCCCCTCCACGGATCCTACTGCTTGGATCACAGACTTGTTCTCAACGCCACTCCCGTAGGTGATGCCCCCCTGTACGCCAACACGGCGGTTGAGGAGCCCCGATATGACCTGCGGCAGAACCCACAGTCACCTGATAGGCTGACGTTCCCACAGGAACAAATTCGTTAGAGACCTATGGCAGGAACACGGCGCGGAAGGCCAGTACAGGGTCCTATGCCCAAGAGCAGTGAGCAGCAACGTGAGTAGTAGTAACATTAGAAGTCCATTATATGTTGTAACTTGTACTTCAGTTACTGATTTGTAATCCAAACAGAGTGTGGTAATTGGAATGTAATTGGGCACTTGTACTTCGTTATCTATCTCAGTAGAACAATTTTATTCTCATTCATCAAGGACTGCGATGCATAGATAAAGAGTGGACAGTACAATCTCATTAGAACTGACGTTCTACTTGGCAAGAACAACATATAATAGAAGAAAGACCGCAAAACTAACTATCTTAACTAATTTGTGAAGCATCTTCTCAACTCTTTCCATCCTCTCATCTAGTCTTTGAATTCCGTTCTCTTCATTTTGCATTGGTTGATCGGACGCTCAAGGCATCAAGATTTAATTGCAAAGAACACCACGGAGTCTTGCATTGGTTGATCGACGCCGAGTTTGCCGCATCGCTAATTGCGGCAACACCACGGGAGTCTTCTTGCAAGGCAGCAATTTGCATTGCAATATCTTGAACCACTGGGACAGCTTCATCAGCCCACTGCCAAAACCGACATGTTGTGTTCTACAAAAGAATTGCGACTTCAAATGAAAGTAACAAAACCCGTATCTACAATGCAATTCATTCGTCGATTTTGCGGTTACCAAAGATTTGAACACTTCATGAACACTCGGGACGGATTCGTTGGCGTATGAGAGGTAAACACATTCACCGGATCCCTGCAACGAGGGCAAACCAGCTGCTGCCGTAGTGATTGTAATTCTTTGCTCACACGAAAGTTCGATAAGGCCGAAGACATATTGTTTTACACTGGAAGAAAGGAGAAGAGGAAGAGAAGAGTGAGGTGAATGGTAGCCAAAGCATCCATATATAGTGTTGGGAGCACGAAGGGGCCACTGTGCGAAAAGGAGGACGTGACTGCACAGTGTGGAAAGCAGGAAGTGACCACTCTCTCGAAAGCAGGACGTGACCACTCTCTCGAAAGCAGGACGTGACCCATCGTAATACTTCACCATCATAATACTTCACTATTCATGGTTTAAATACCTAAAATGCCATGTATGCTCAGGAAATGCATATAATTACTGTTTAATAAAATTGAGGCTCGTCCTAGGTTATGGACACGCTTGGATACGCCCCGTAAGAATTAGACTATAACGTTTTCATTAAAAAGGAATAAGGAATAAGGAATAACTATAACCATGCTTCTAATTGTAGGTCCCACATTCTATAGACACAAAAGCATGTTAAGACAACCATTAATTACTAAGCAAATGAATAGGTCCAATAGGTCTTAGTTTATGCAATTTAATTATTTGACCAAATTTTGTAGAGCAGTAGTGATGCAAAGGAATATATGGATAAATAGAGAATATTAATTCAAGTCCATAACATTTGGGTTCATCTTATTTGGAGTTTTTATGAATTAGTTATGCATTTTCGAAGTTATCAGTCTTTTTCTATTGTAAAACTAATAGAGTTAATGAGTTATTACCCAAAATAATACTCTCTATTACAGAGACATGTTTGAAACCAATTTTATAATAAATTTGATTAAAAATAAAAATTATCAGAACTGGTTTCATCCATTTTGGAGTTGAGATGAATTAGTTATGTATTTTTGAAGTTATTCATATTTTTTAGTAGACAAATTAATGGATTTCGAATTTCCTAAGCCTTTTAGACTTTTCCTACCGGGGCTGAGCTAGCCTTAGACGATGACGTGTGGGGTCCAAGCACAGTGCACGACACTTAGGGCTTGGACTCACGCGCGCGCGACGCGGACCGTTGGATTTTGATCGAACGGTTGACAGTTAGTGCGAACGTTCGGACCACGCTTTCTGATCGTCCGATCGAGATCTAACAGCTCATAAACGCCACGTGTTCAGATGGTCCAAACAGCCCTTTTGATCTGGACCATTGATTTCACATCGGACGGTCCAAACGCGAGTGAACGTTCGGACCGCCCGAGCGGTCAAGAGATCTGGGCCGTTTATTTTCCATCGGATGGCCCAAAAGCGGTTGGTGCAAGGGTGCACTTAGTTGACTCACGAGTCCATTTGCTCGAGTCGGACTCGAGCAGTGGTTGGGTTGGTCGGTTGAACAAAGGCAAGAGGTTTGACTGAGATTTAATTTATCTTCTACTTTGACCAAGGGTTTATAAATAGAAATAAAATTCCTAAAATGTGAAATAAATCAGAGGGGTTACTGGAAAGGTCTAGTATCCATAAAAATTATTAAAACTCACTGTTCATGATATATTTTGTATAATATAAATTCAATCTTAGGCTAGGTATTTTAATGGTGTTTGAATTTTCTTAGGGTTCAAACCAGTCCCAAAAATTGGAAAAATTATATTAATTCATGATAAATATTCTAGTATTTGAATAAATTATTTCCAGATGATAATAAAATGTTTTTTTGCTGTTTTTATTTGGAGTTCTAATTTGAAGTATATGTTTAATAATTCTGCCTCATGTTGTTCCACACAATCCACATTTGAAACACAAATATGTTTCAACAGTAATAACAACTTATTACATCATAGAAAGCAGTGCAGGTTACAACGCAAATCACTACAACACTCACATCACTACAATACTCACATGACTCAAATACACCGGATAACTTACAGATACTAAGTGGCGCCGGAGGAAGAAGGTCTATTCGGGCAGTTCCTGAATGAGTGCCCATGAGTCTTGCATAGCCTACACCTTGTTGGTCTTGGCCGATCTCCACGTTAGCTCACATCCATGTTGTTGCAGATGCGCCTTGACTGACGCCTCCCACGGCCTGGATGCCGCAGTGCGTCATTCGGTGACCACTTCATTGCTCCCGGCCATAGGTCCCTGTAGTGGCCTTCCACGCAATAGGAGTTGAACTCCTCGTTCCAAGTATCATACAGGTGTCATATGTCGTAGTACTCCGACATGTACATGCTAGAAGATTGGTGAAATACAGCACATGAAGCATATACGTGGGAGCAAGGCTTGTGCGGAAGTTGAGGCTTGTTGCAGGTGCAAACTGCCACATCGCCTATGGTGCAAACATGCTTCCGATCACCTCTCATGTGGCCGCGAACGTACTTGTCCCGCAGGCGAATCTCGAACTTCCTCCTCACGCCATCCATTGTGATAGCTACATGGGATCGGGCCTTGGTAATTTTCTTGTCCATGTAGGCAAGGGTAACCTCCGAGTACTGTTTCCCTTCGTTGAAATGCTGCTTGGCCATCATTGCCCGATTGACGAAGTAACCGACCGTACGGTTCCATGTCTCGTCGACAACAGCGGTGATGGGCAGGGCACGAACCCCTTTCAACACACCGTTGTAGACCTCGGACATGTTGGTTGTCATGATGCCGTACCGAGCACCATAGGTATCGTGAAGAAGGGACCATTTCTCATAGTCGGGGGCATGCACGCTCATCCACTTAGCGAACTTGCTTTGCGGTGCACCTGGGCCAGAACCTCCACTTGCACGCTCAGTTTCGACCTCAAGCTCCCGCCACACGGCCTCGAACTTGCGCTTCTGGTTCTGCAGGCAGAGCTTCTTGAACTTCTTCATGAGGTCTTTGCTCCGGAAGCGCGTGTGAAAGTTGGCAGCTAAATGCCGCATGCACCAACGTGTGAGCATGTCGTTCCATTGGAACGGCGGGCTTGTACCGTGCTGCATGGTGTGCAGCGCGGACAACAACCCAGCATGACGGTCGGTTATGATGCACACATTCGGCCGATCCCTTACAACATGTTGCTTTATATTGGCTAGAAACCATAGCCAACTGTCAGTTTTCTCATTCTCCATAATTGCAAAGGCAATCGAGCAATCGTCGTTGCCATCACGCAATAGCGGTGAGCAATCGTTTATCAGCACGATGTACTTACATCATAGAATCGTAGGACATGGACGACTTCGACATACCAGCCCGACGTGGATAGTCCCGCGACAAAGCCAAGGGAAAGGCTCATGCGGCTGAGCCCGGCCGCCACAGCGTATCCGGTCGCCTGGGCGTAATTCGTATCCACGACGTGAGTTATAAAGAATTTACATCCTTCTTATGATTTTCACTATATGGTGCACTTACATCATGGAATCGCAGGACATGGACGACTTCGACATACCAGCCCGACGTGGACAGTCCCGCGACAAGGGCAAGGGAAAGGCTCATGCGGCCGAGTTTCTCCGCCACAACAGATCCGGCCGCTCCGGCGAATCCGACGACGACGTGAGTGATGAAGAATTTACATCCTTCTTAGGATTTTCACTATACGGTGCACTTACATCATAGAATCGCAGGACATGGACGACTTCGACATACCAGCCCGACGTGGACAAATTCCGCGACAAGGGAAGGGAAGGCCTAAGAAGGAGTTCAACGCCGAGCTAGCAAGGAAGGGAAAATGGCCCCGGTCCACGCAGTAGGTCAGGTCATTACATAGTAATCCCCCGTCCTACCACCCAAGTTTTTTACTATCCCCTAAAGGCATGTATACTTATATGGTCCGGATGCTTGTGTCGCAGTGTACCGTAGTAGTAGCGAGGATGACTAAAGCAATTAGCCGAACCATCATGCCATGTCACTACGTGTAACGTGCTTCTGTCCGCAGACTCTAATGTAGTTTTGGTTCCGTGTCTCCGCTAAGCCATCAAAGCAAGCCTATATTACAAGTATGCCTCTTCTAGTGGAATCCCAGAAAGAACCATGTTTTAGAACATCTTCATAATCACAACTAGCGTTCTCAACCCCTTCAATCATATTCTGTATAAGCTTCATAAAGTACTTCATCGACTGCCTGCCTATATACGTGTATACGTTTAGAAAACTTCATCGAGGAGAGACTCCATGTTTCGTAATTTTCCTATACTCATTTGCTATATTTTCAAATTACTACAAACAAAGATCAAATCATGATTTAAACCTCGATTTCGGAGAAAAGGAAACGCTACTTTACCTCCATGCCCTTATTTTACAAATCTCAGTGCCAATATTTTTTTGAATCAAATATAATTAAATAATATTTAAATTTTAAAATTTTCAATTTTTTCATTCTTTTTTCAAAAATTTGATTTTGGAGCAACTAGCCACCACTGCCGCGCCGCCATCGGGCAGCGCGCTTGTCCGCTTGGGCGGGGTAGGCGTCACACGCCCGGGTCAAGGCGAGAGCCTGCAGGCCGATGGAGGGAAGGTGTCGCCGCCCCAATACCCGTGGTACCTACATTGTTTATATGCTATTTTTGTATTATGGTGAGAGAGGGCTACTTTTGAAATTAAATTTTAATGTGGGTCAAAACATTAAAAAATTCTCTATTTTTCTCCATCTTAAAATCGCAGTTAGCATAAATGTTGCAAGCTGAAAAAAGCAAACGTGTTCTGCATTTTTGTCAGTGTGTGTTCAAGTGTACTTAATTGATTCTCTCCCTGGTTCAGTGATTTGGTTGGATTTGGATCTGTCCAAAATCCTGCTCGGCATGTCCGCACACAGACGGGCACAAAACGCCACACAAGGAGCAGAAACGAGAACGTCATGCAGAAATGCAGCACCAGTAAACAGTGTAGACGACCTTGGAGTTTCCGGGATCATGCCAAATTTTCTTATGTGGGGCAGCAGATTCAGATCATAAGATCATTCTCTTCGTCTCACAAGAATTACGCAGGCTAGGCTAGGGTCCAAGAACTTGCTGGGTGCAGCTGTGGTCACTAGTCAGTAGTCAGTGCAGAGTGCAGACTCATCGTTGTTGGCGTTTCGCATGCATAAGCAGGAACTTTCGGTAATATTACAATACAACAGTGGCTACTGTTGATTTCCCCTTTCCCTTTTACCTTGAAATGCTACTTACGCATGCGTAGCAACCGCGATTAGTGCCTGTTAGAACATCCATCTATTTATATATTAAAAGTCGATGATATATCTTTTGCAACTACTAAGAAAAAAGAGAAATATATTAAAAAAATTCTCACAAAAAGAAAAACATCCAACCCTCAATTGGTGGATCATAATTTTAAAGTCTTAGATTCGATAGCTGTTTTAGAGATATATTAATTTAGAAATAGATCTAAAAACATCTAACCCTTTCTTTGGTGGAGCCTAATTTTAAAGGTTTAGATTGAATAATTAGTTTAGAGATACATTAATTTGAAAAGAAAAGAAAATAGGTAGTGCTACTTTTAAATCAAAGTTTGAGTGTAGATTTCCTCGATGGGTCCACCTCTCAATCCTTTCTTTCACACATAAGCAGATATATCTCAAAATAAATTTTGCTAATTAAATATGAAATCAAATATCCCAAATTCAACATCCCATGTGATGTGAGCAGTCTACCTGTAAACGAGTCTGAAAGTTGATGCCATGTCCTATGATAAAAAAATGAAAAGTGCACCGTATCTGAAGGCACAAGGCATGCGACTTCTTTCAAGCTTTTGCAAGAACAATTCTAGTCTTATGGAGGTTCTTTGAAACGCCCAGCAGAAGCTCAACGACCTGGCGAACACTGTGGTCTTTGCGGTATTTGATTTCCGTCAACTTGAGGTTCAGAAGCTGAGAATACGGGTCTGTTTGGTTGAATACCTGGTATGGTCTGGCCTGGCTGGGGCACTTCCTGGAATCTGCCTGGAGCTTGTTTGGTTGAATACCTGAGAATAGAGGCCTGACGAGAAGATACCTGGGTGGGCTACCGGCGCCAGGTGCTCAAAATCAACGCCTAGCGTTCCTCCCTGCGACCCTGCCTTGCCTGGCTTCTTCACTTCTCAACCCCCGCCGCTCCCCTCCCAATCCCCTCCAGATCTGCTCGTCTCCCTTCCGGCCGGCGTCCCCATCGTCGTCCTCCCGAGCCCCCGTCGGCCTCCCCCTCATCCTCCCCGGCCTCCCTCCTCCTCCCGAGCCTCCGCCTCGCCTCCTCCTCCCCAAGGCCACGCCAAGATCGCCTCCTCCGCCGGCCCGCCTCCTCCGCCCGAGCCCTCCGCCTCCTCCTCCTCCTTCCCGAGCACCCGCCCCTCCCTCCTGCTGTCTCCGACTCGCCGCCACCCCATCCTCGGTTCTCAACAGTATTTGTAGTTCAAGCTAGTTGGTGCGCTTGTTTCTCATCCTCACAACATCAATCATCTTTGTGGCAACTGTGCAAGAAGGTGAGAACACATCAATCACATATTCCTATTGTTTCCTTTTACTCTTATATATTTGTATGATCTCGCTACTCGATGGATCTAGAACCTACTTATTACATTATCAAGCAATGAGCTCTAACATTAGGTGTCCTAATTGTTATCCCGCCATTATCCCATGGCGGCAAACAGAGACATTATCTTAATAGGCCGCCAAGAAAGTATGGGCCATTGGTGGATAGGATTTGGTGAGGCAAACAAGGCTAGATGAATTGTACAATTCAACCGATACAAATTGCATCAATCAACTTCGAATGAGGAAAGTCAGATTCGAAGCTTTCACATCGACACGTGATGCCGGCCTACTACATGACACAATGCATGTCTCTTGTTGAAGAAAAATTAGCCATGTTCCTACACACAGTTGGCCACAATTTGAGAAATCTAATGTTCTAGCTTTGTTTTTTCTTTCTTGTATCCTTCTATCCTGATAGAACATTAGCAGCCTGATATGCTTCATATTGTCCTAGTGTTCATGTTACCTATGCTGTTATCCTGATATCCTGTTAACTCCGATATGTCAGATATTGTCATGTGTTCATGTCATGAAAGGCCTTAAATGATCTTTTGTGTTTGCGCTGATAATTCAAAGGTGAAAGAGTGCATTTTGATGCTTACATTTTGTTGACAGATGGAGCGAGGCATTGCCTTGCATGAATTGGATTTGCATGGAATGTGAAGTGGGTTTCTATTTTTTTAGCTCTTGCAGATGTTTGCAATGGATAATTCAAAGCCCAAAATATTCATGTTGGTGCTTACATTATGCTGACAGATGGAGTGAGAAATTCCCTTGCATGAATTAGATTCTGTTTATGCTATTCTATATGTGAAGTATTACGCTCTTCCTGACTTGAATTTTTATTAAACATGGACACTTGAGCTTATGAGACTCAGAGCTACTTTAAATATCTCGGTTCTTTGGATAGAAATGGAATTCTAGAGAGTGATCAGATTCTTATTTGTCTTGACAACAACTTGCTGGAGACCCCAATTTCCAGCCAGCGTTGAACCATCTTTACATGTTATTCAATATAAGATTAAACAAACCAGGGCTGAGACCGCAGTTAACACAACTCAAGTTTGTAATTTCATTGATATTTAGCATCCATGAAATTAATTCGATTTAGTTTTTCTGCCATATTGTAAGTTTATCGTTGGAACTGTAAACGTATACAGGATCACATGAGTTGGCACATTCCTCAGGCATATTATGAACCAAACGCTGCCTGGCTCTTGTATCTACTCAGGCACAGATCTAGGACACCAACCAAACACTACACTGCCTTTCACATGTGCCTGACCAGGCAATTTAGCACAAAACACCAGACAAGTCACAGGCAGGTAAAATACCCAGGCAACTTCTCCAGGGCACCAACCAAACAGGCCCTACGTCTTCTTCGACTTGGCCTGGCCAGAAGATATCCTCTTGGACCCCCCGGCCTCCTCTCGTGGCCTTTTTGGAAGCTTTGTTTTGGCAGCACGGAGGATTAATCGGTACGTGTAAGATTAATTGTGGCAATCTAAAGCAATAGAGTGTGAAGATAGTCACAACCGATTAAGACAGATAAATCCGCACGCACCTTGAAATACCGCAAAGTAAGCTTTGTTAGACCATCTATAATAGTTTGTTTCTCAGCTTGTTACTAAAAGGAGATAGTGTACTCAATCTAATAAAAAGAAACAAGTCTTCCAATGAATTATTTCTTGAGCTTGTATCTAAAACTTTAATTGCTACCTACAAAATAAATTTTTAGGTAACAAACAAGTCTCCAATTGCTATTTTGTTATTTCTTATGTTTTGGTATCAACAACTTGCTTATTTTTTCCATCTCGAAACAAGCTTACCTTCTCTCCTTACCATCTCTCCTCCACATCACCTAAATGCTAATATGTCCATTCCTTAGTAACAAGTGATATGGACTATTGTAGATGCTCTTAGTGATACGCCCCAGAGGTACTTATAGAGATGATTGTATCACTTCTATATTTATAAACTTTTAAATAATATGTTATTTCATCCCTTGAATTAAATATTATTTAAATTAATTGGCAAATATGTGACTTGTTCATGAAACTCTCTATTTATATTTATAATGTCATTTTAAATATCAATGATCTTATGTCATTATGTGGGACACGTATGTTTTATGGATCAACACATGTATTGATTAATGATCACGGATCATGAACGCGAGATATCACATCAATAATGCGGATGTACGTTGGAAAACATAGTGTTGGATTGACCCGCCTTGAGACACTGCGATAATTGTTATATTCTTAAGTGTCATCAGTTGGTCCCATACATAGGCCTTGTTTGGTATGGCTTTGCTCCAAGTTTCTGTAGTTTCAACTCCAGCTTCACTATTGAATCCACTCCTATAGGAAGTTGGAGTAGTCTGAGTTAGTATTTGGTTAGAAAATTGGCTCCAACTCCAGAAATGAGAAGGATCATTGTAAAAAGACTGCACTACTCTTGTTTTGTGACTTGTAACCTTTTTATTGCTTAACTTATAACAATTTAAGAAGTTGATTTATTTCATATTATATGTTTTTATTTTTTAAATATTTTTTGGCCATGTTATGCCCTATAGTGCCATCTTTTTCACCCACATTAAAAAAATTTACTTGAAAAAAAATTAAATACAACATACATAAACATACAAAAGCCTTAACAAAGGTTATAATTCAATGAGTATCTTCTCTAAAAAAAATTCAATGAGTATCATAACAAAAGTCCATAAGAGAGGCAAAGAGGCAGGAGATGTCGTTCACAATTCTCCTCATCTTTATTAATCAAAGCTAATGTTCCAAATTCGAAAACCACTACAACAAACGACAACAATGAAAAGAATAAAACATCCAAGGGCAGCTCGCCCAATTCAGCTTCTACAATTCGCCCAATTCAGCTTCTACAATTATGTCACTTGTAAATGATTTATTAATGTCTCTATAGAAGTTGTACGATCAGCACCAATTTCATAGGACCGAATCAAGAAATTCTGCCTAAACACCCGTCCATCCTGGATGATCCTACCAAAGCCAAATGTGTCGATAAGTTTCGGTGTTTTAGAACCAAACTTACGTAAAAATTGTTTGATTCGGGGGTTCCCCTAGACTCAAAATCACGCAGAGAGGGAGACACATGGATTTTTATACAGGTTCGGGCCTTCTCCTGGGAGAATAACAATCCTACTCCTGTGTGTATGTATTGAGTATGCTGGATTACAAGATGGAGCCAAAGACTAGAGTATTGTGCTTTGGACCCTCCCTCATTGTCCTGATGATCCCGCCTTTTATACAGCCCTCGAAGTGTATAGTTGTATCTCTAGTATAAAGGCCTCCTTAATGTACCAGATCGTGGAGCCGTTGATGGAGATTATTGTGGGAGTAGTAACGTCCCCACGTTACCAGGCAGTTATCACCATAACAAAGGAGTTAAATCATGCCATTATTCCAGAGAATAACATCATAGTTTACTACTCTATATCATTGAATATGGTGCGAAAGATTCCCTGGTCGACTAGACCCACATGTCTGTAAGCCTTATCGACTAGGGACTGGTCGTAGAAGATCTTACGATCACAGGATAGTCGTAGAAAGACTTACGACTATGGGGTGGTCGTAGGAGGACTTATGACCATGGGGTGGTCATAAAAGAACTTACGACCTCCAGCTTCTCCCTTATGAATAAGGGGTATACTCAAGGACCATATGACGTCATTATTATCCATAATATGAATTACAGATAAATAATTAAATGAGGATTATTATATCCTCGTCATCTAGCACCCCCCTCCCCGCTTTAAGTGAAAATAACTTACTTGAAAAAGGAGTTTTGTAGATGATCTTACGACCAGTAGTGGTCGTAGAACAGTGGTGGTCGAAGGAAAAACTCTTCGACTTGTGTTTCATTTGATCAGAAATTAACTTGGTCAAGAAGGTTGTAGAATAATCTTACGACTTACCTGGTGATTGTAGAAGATCTTACGATCACCGAGTGGTCGCAGCACTGAGGTCGGAAGTAAAATCTTTCCGATCGTTGTTGTATTTGACCAGAAAAATACTTGGTCAAGAAAATAATTTCGCTTGAGGTGTAAAGACTGATCTGGTTTTCTCGAGTAGACAAATTTAAAAATCTTAATCGACTCTTATAGACCTGTCTATTGGAGCACTTCCCAAAGCGGTGGCAACTGTTGGGTCGCCACGTCTTTAACTCGAGCGTGCGGTTATAAATATTCACCGTGGGTGAGACTAAGGTCTTTTACCTTCCCCCAAATTGCTCATACTGTTCAAACTTTTGAGTTCTTCGCTGCCGATCAAATTGAACTTTCTCCTGAAATCTTCCCAAATCCAAGTCTCCGATTCTTGAGAGAGATGATCGGAGCCGCTTCCCAGTGGGCCGAATCGGAGATGGACGCGACCAAGAGCAAGGCTTTGGTCGCTACCGAGAATATCCCGAAGAGGAATTTCATGAAGTGGATCGAGGCTGTGGGGCAGCATTGGCCGTCGGGGGAGATTGGGCAAATCCCTGTCTTCCAGGCATTCTGTGAGTGTGACCTTCGATTGCCTGCTCATCCTTTCCTCACGCTCGTACCCGAACACTTTGGTGTGGAGTTGGTGAACCTTGTTCCCATCTTCATTACGATGTTGGGTTTGTTCGTGTACTTGTGTGAGCTCTCACCGGGATTCCAAATGACTTGGAGTTGCTCGCCATTTCTACGGAATGACCAGTCGGCCGAGTTGCTGCTAGCTTGTAATCAAGCTCCACGATGGGAAGTCGAAGGAGTATATTCAGATGTTTACCCAGTCGTCGTGGCCGGGGTGGAAGAAGAGGTGGTTCTATTGAGAGATAACCAATGAGGACAAACCTCTCCTTCACGAAGCCTACGAGAAGATCTCTTCCCGATTCGCCCTAAGGATCTTGGTCGGATCGACCTTTATTCAAGCCATTGCGCACTTGAAGGAAAAGGGCTTACCGGATGGCACGTGGTGAAGGGTTTTATCACGCACCGCATAAGTCCTCTAAAGAAGAGGGCTCATCCGATGTGGAGGCACTGTAACAAAGACCCACTCAGGACTATGAGGAGGGTAAGTAAACTTTAAGCTTAGCCTTATTTCTGTTAATTTCGAAATTGGCTTATTGAAAGTTTTCTTATCCTTACAGACCTCTCACAAGAGGAGATTGATGCTCGAGTCAAGCTCATCTGTGAGAAAGCGCCAGCCCATGTGGTGGCACCTCCAATCCTAGCTGACCTGTCTCTAGAGGACAAGGTGGAGCGCCTAAAGGTAATCAAGAATTGATTTCATCTTTAGGACTTGGTAGTCATAGAAGAATTTATGACTAGGTACTGGTTGTAGAAAGGCTTATGATCAGTTTCTGGTCATAGAAAAGCTTACGATAAGGGGATTGTCGTAGAAAAGCTTACGACACGGTAATGGTCGTAGAAAAACTTACGGCCGCTTTATGGTATCTCTCTTTCTGATTTCTGTAGAAAGTAGGCATGTAGAACCGTCAGGACGACGAAGAAGTCAAACTGATGGTCGTCGGTGCGACCGTAGAGCAGATTGTTTCTCCCCCGGCCAAGAGACGTCAGCTCGTGCAAGTCGCCGACAAGGAGGGCGTGAGCTCGAGCTCTGCTACTTTGTCTGCACCTTTTGCTAAATATGTGGCAGAAATAGCTGCTACAGAGGAAGCAATTACGGCAGGAGTAGCTGAAGTATTCAAACATAAAGCCCCCAAGATCAAGGTACCCTCTACTATAACAATAAAGCCTTCGCAGTTTCTGCCTCTCGCGGCTTTGTCAAGCGACTAGAAAAGGAGAACTGGAAGAGTTTTATGTCTTTTGTGAAGGAAACTATTGCACCAGCAGTACCCGTGGTCGAGGGTAGTGCTGCCCTCGAGGTGGTCGAGACTGGTCTCGACCATCCAGAGTGCGAAGAGGCTCAAGGAGCGTTTGCTCGTTCAAGACCTACGACCAGACATGGTCGTGGCCGTTTCCCAACTTGAGTCTCGACCAGACGTGTTTGAGAAAAAGTCGAAGAAATCTTCCCTAGGGAGGGCTTCTTCTAAGTTCAAGATTAAGTTCAGCACTCGAAGGTATGTAAAGAGACAAAAGTGTAAGAACAACATTTATCTTTTACCTTTTACCACCTAATCATGTTTTCCTTTATGATCTTAGCCCGGCTCCTCTTGCCATCAAGGACGTTCCTGTCGAGGAACCAACAGTTGTTTCTCCGGCAGACGGAGGAATAACAGTGGCGGTGATCGAAGGGTCGTCCACTGTCCGAGTGGTGGAGGATGTTGTCAGTGCTGAAGCGCCTACGACCACAGGAATGGTCATAGAGGTCGAAGCGAAGACGATGTTTGGTGCTGCAGAAGCATCAGGCTAGGGCGATGGATTGTCAGGCCATCGCGTCGGGAAGGAGGCCATTGCAGATGTTCCTCCTGGTCCTCAAGGGGGAACTGGCATTGCCGAATCAGAGGATGAAGAATATGACAACTTCACCTCTGAGTTCTTCGGACCATTTTCTGTTGTGGGATCTTCTGCTCTTAGACCTCGTGCTCGTGTCCCTCACCCTAAAAATATTCCCGACGGAGGGGATGTTTTCGATGACGCGCGTCTCGAAGAGGTGTGGTGGAACCGAGTCAGACAGATTGATGAACTGAAGAACCCCACGAGGGTAGTGTCTTCGTTTGCACGAACCACAATGAATGTAAGTACCTGTTGTTCGGTATTTGCACTCATATCTTTTCTTGCTTCTAATTGTCTCTCTTTATGCAAAAAGCGTTGAGGAAATTGTCACCGTTGTTGAATACAATGCATAACTTGTCCAATCTGCGACAAGAAAGCTTAACTCGCTAACAGCAGAGAGGTGGTAAGTAATCGCCAAGTCTTTTATGTTTCGACCACTTACATAGTACTTGTGGGGATTGTCGTAGAAGATCTTACGACTAGGTATTGGTCGCAGGAAGGCTTGCGACCAGGGTATCGTCGTAGAAAGACTTACGACTAGATCTTGGTCATAGAAGAACTTACGACCACTTGTTTTATGCTGACGTCTACTCTTTCCCTTTGTAGGTTCAAGAGCAACGAGAAGACCTTAGCTGATTCTCTCGACTATAAGAAAGCTGAGACGAAAAAGCTAAGTGACAAGAATGAAGACCTCCTGAAGAAGCTTTAGGAGGCAAACTTTGCAATCCAAAGGTTGCAAGAATGAATAAATGGTAAGTGCTAAACTTACGACCACTTACGACCTTTTTTTCTTTCTCTGATTCTCATTCTTTTTCGGAAAAAGACCAAGAGGTCCAAACGTGAGAGCAGCGACATAAAGGAAGCTGCCTCTCACGCTGAGGAAGTCAAGAAGTTAGATTCTCGACTAGTTGATAAGCAAATCTTTACCTGCGAATGATTGTGTTTTCCTCTCGAGGTCATTTTATCTGATTGGTTTTATTCTTTTCGTAACAAGCAAGACAAATAAAACGACTCCGGAGGCTTCGACTCGCAATCGATGAAATGAAGTCCGTGAAGGAAACCTCCAAGACAACGCTTTACTCGAACAATGTACTCGTGGGCTTTATGTCGAAGGATCACCTCGTGAAGACATGATATCCGCCACTCGAAAGTGCATTGGCTAACAAGTCGACTTTGCAAGAGTTGGTGACTACTCAAGGCGTAACCAATTCAATCGATAAAGGATGCAGTCCAAGAGGGAATAAGATTTGTCTTAGCCAAACTTAGAGCCCACGACCTCAAATTTTAATCAAGAACTCGTTATAGACAACTTCGTCTCGCCTCAAGGTAAGCGGAGAAAGCTTAATGTCGAAAATGCAGACGATCCCCGAGGTAGTCACGGAGGATATGCAAATAAGATCTCCTTCGCCAGAGTAGTCTGTACCAAAGTCCTATAAAGACAAGTTTTTTTTTGTTGATATTGATATATAATCCTTCCTCATTCCTGAAAATTGTCTTGTCGAGTAGTTAGTAACTCATAAGATAATGAATGAAAAAAAGAGCAAGACTAAGAATTGAAGTCAAGTTAATAACTTTATCCTAACCCCCGACTATTTGCTTGTAGTTTTTTTTATCACGATTATCATGCACTGGTCGAAAGAGTAGGAACGAATTGACACTAGGAAGTTCCTTCTAGTGGGCAGGACCATGCGTAGAGAGGAAAGGCTTCGACTAGGTGATATTACCATTTCTGACCAGATTAATCAAATCAAGAACGGTCAACTTGAATTAGATAAACGTCTGGAGTTCCTTTTAAAAATTTGTTCAACTTATTCCAGTGCACTCAGCAAGTTTGCTCTGGTAGCAAGAGTTAGAAACAAGACGACGCTAGGAAGTTCCTTCTAGTGGGCAGGACCACGTGCAGAGAGGAAAGTCTTCGACTAGGTGTGGCAACTTCCTCCGATCAGTTAAAACGAAGCGAGTTTACCAAAAGTAGTCAAGCAAATTTAAAAAAGTGTACTCTGCTTAATTTATTTTCCAAAAGATGAATGAAGAAATAAACTAAGTACTAAGAGCCGGCTTGACATTATTTCGACCATGTTTTAAGCCCAAGCTCTTTGTATTGGCAGCAAAAAGAGAGGAACGAGTCGACGCTAGGAAGTTCCTTCTAGTGGGCGGGACCACGTGCAGAGAGGAAAGGCTTCGACTAGGTGATGTTACCATCCTTTCGACCAGTGTAAAGATGAATTGGGCACTGATTGTAGAATATCTTACGACCAGTGTATTGTCGTGGAAAAGCTCACGGCTAGGAACTGGTCATAGGCGGACCTTTGACCAGGGTATGGTTGAGAAAATGTCAAAGCACTACTCAAAGTAAGACAATAAAGATAGAAAGAACCTGATACTTTATTGCACGGTTGATCAATTACACATAGAATTTGCGTAGCTGGTCGATATTCCAAGAATTAGAGAGAATCCGACCGTCTTCCATTGCTAGTCGTATCGAACCTGGTCGCATAACTTCGACCACTGTGTAAGGACCTTCCCACTTGGGGGGAAGTTTGTTCCGATTAGACTGGGTTTGAACTTTCCTCAATATCGAGTCACCTACAGCAAGGCTACGAGGTTGGACCTTACGATCATAGTATTTGCGCAGGACTTGCTTAAACTGCTAAACGGATTAAGGCTTGATTTCTCTTCTCTTCAAGTAAGTTAATGTCATCCGCTCGAAGTTGTTCTTGGGCTGAGTCATTGAAACTCTCGACCCTTGTAGACCTGATCTTTAGTTCTGGTGGAAGCATGGCTTCGGCACCAAAACTAGGAAAAAGGGTTTCACTGTTGTTTGCTAGCGATCGTGCAAACTGCCTATAATACTGAGGGTAATTCTTGTACCAAGCCCCCGAGCGCTTAACAAGCTGGTCAAAGACACGAGTTTTAATTCCTTACATTATTTGGCCATTCGCTCGTTCGACTACCCCATTGCTTTGGGGATTGGCAACGAAAGCGTAACACAGCTTGGTACCCAACTTGTCGTAAAATTCCTGAAATTTTGTGCTCGAAAATTGTTTACCATTATCTGTGATTATTCGACTTGGGACTCCAAACCGAGTAATCACGCTTCTCATCATGGACCGTTTTGCGGCTTCCGTTGTTATCCCAGTCACAGGTTTGGTTTCGATCCATTTTGTGAACGTATCAATAGCCACAAAAAGGAACTCGAAGCCTCCTGGAGCCTTTGGGAACGGTCCTAGGATATCGAGACCCCAGGTCGCAAAAGGCCAAGATAGAGGAATTATTTGCAATGCTTGAGCTGGTTGGTGTATTTGCCTGCCATGAAACTAGCATTGTACATATTTCTTAACCAACTCTTTGGAATCGAGAGAGTCATTACAAGAAATCCTTGTCGAAAGGCTTTTTCAACCCGCTCAGAGGAAGTGTTAGTTCCACAGATGCTCCCGTGTATGTCGTGAAGGAGGTTTAGTCCTTCTCTCTGCGGTATGCAACGCATGAGTACCCCTTGAGTGACTCGTTTATAGAGGATTCCTTCGACCAAAGTATACATTTTGGCCTTTCGGGATAAACGATCTGCTTCAAAATCGTCGTCGGGTATGGAACCCGTCTCAAGATACTCATAGATGGGATTCATCCAAGTATCCTCGTATTCTAGAGAGGCTGTCTCAATAGAAGATGTCTCTGGTGTCTCCACCAAAGATGGCTTCTGGAGTTGCTCCAAGAAGACTCCTTTTAGTACTTGTGATCGGGAAGAAGCTATCCGAGCAAGCTGGTCTGCGAGGAAATTATCCTTTCGAGAGATGAATTGTACCTCGAAACCGAAAAAATGCTTTTCAAGCTTATGAACCTCCGATAGGTACTGAGACATAGTCGGATTAGAGCACTGGTACTATTTTCTGACTTGATTCACTACTAGTTGAGAGTCTCCTCTCACGAGTAGCCATCGAATCGAGAGTGCTTTCACAGCTCGCATGCCAGCTAGCAAACCTTCGTATTCTGCCACGTTGTTAGTGACCTGAAAGTTTAATTGTATGGCATACTTTAAGGCCTCTCCGTTAGGAGATTCCAGGACCACCCCAGCCCCCGAGCCACTTAAAGTAAGTGACCCGTCAAAGTACATCATCCACTGGTCGTGGGTATCAGATCGGGATCCCTAATGAGTTCAGATTTGTCCATTCGACGATAAAGTCCGCCAAGATCTGGGATTTAATGGTCGTCGACACGAAATGGAGGTCTAACTCCCAAGTTCTATCGACCATTTAGACATGCGCCTCGCCGCTTTCCTATTCTGGAGGATCACTCCCAAGGGAAACTCAGACGACACAATTATCTTGTACGCCTGAAAATAATGCCGCAGTTTCCTCGAAGACATGAGGAGGGCATAGAGAAGTTTTTGGACCTGAGGGTAACGCTCCTTAGGCCCATGCAAAACTTCACTTACGTAGTACACTGGTCATTGGACATTTTCACGTTCTACGACTAGTACTGCCCTCACTACCTATGGCATGGCAGCTAGATAAATTAAGAGCGTCTCTTCTGGTTTCGGAGAAACCAAAACAGGAGCACTCGTAAGATATCTCTTGATATCCTCAAAGGCAACGTTTTCCTCTTTCGACCACTCGAAACACTCGTTCTTCCTTAGAAGTTTGAAGAAATGTAGTCATTTTTCTCCCAGTCGTGCGATGAAACGACTAAAAGCCGCCATACACCCTGTGAGTTTTTGGACTTCTTTCTTGGTGGTTGGAGGGCACATCTGCATGATGGCCTTTATCTTTTTGAGATTTGCTTCGATCCCTCGTACAGAGACTAGGAATCCAAGCAATTTTCCCGAAGAGACTCCAAACACACTTTTCTCAGGATTGAGTTTCAAGCGGTGTTTTCTAAGGTTGTCGAATGTCTCCTACAAGTCTGAAACATGATCAAGCCGTTTGATGCTTTTTATGACTAGATCGTCAACATATGCTTCCAAATTTCAGCCTAGCTAAGGTGAAAAAGTCGATTGCATCAAGCATTGAAAAGAAGTGCCAGTATTTTTTAAACCAAATGGTATTTTGACATAACAAAATATACCGAATGGTGTAATAAATGTGGTCTTTTCTTCATCTTCTGGACACATATTAATCTGATGGTAGCCAAAATATGCATCTAGAAAACTTAATGTTTCGCAACCAGTAGTAGAGTCAACCAATTGATCGATACGAGGTAAAGGGAAATCATATTTTGGACAAGCTTTATTAAGATCAGTGAAGTCTACGCACATTCGCCACTTGCCGTTAGACTTCCTAACCATTACAGGGTTGGCCAACCACTCTGGGTGATCGACTTCTCTTATAAAGCCTGCTTTAAGTAGCGTGTCCAATTATGACCTTATAGCATCTCGTCGATCAGGGGCAAATCTCCGTAATTTTTTGTTTTACGGGTACTTTGCCAGGTCGTAGAGCTAGTTTGTGCTCGATCACTTCCCTAGGGACTCCGGGCATGTCGGATGCTTGCCACCTGAAGACATCTGCGTTTGCCCAGAGGAAAGTGATGAGGCGTCTTCCTATTTGGGGTCGGAAGTATCCCCGATGCGAATAGTCTTCAAGGGCTCCTCTGGATCCAGGGGAACCTCCTTGACTTGGTCGTTCGGCTTAAGTACAGTTTTAGGCTTGGACTGCTTGGTCGAAGGCTGCCCTTTTTCTTCCCGAGTAGGTATTTGACCAACCATCTCGAGGGATCGACGGTCACAGGTATGCGCCATCTTCTTATCGCAATGAATTGTGAGTACTCCTTTGGGACCTGGCATCTTAAGACATTGATACCCATAATGAGTTGACATTAAGAATTTTGCCAAAGCTGGTCGTCCGAGTATGGCGTTATATGCTGTATCGAAATCGACAACATCAAAGGAGATCTTCTGTCCTGAAATTACTTGGTGAACCAAATGTTAAAGGAAGAGAAACTTGACCAATGGGTTTGGCCAAAGACCCCGGTACAATACCATGAAAAGAGTATCTTACCGGTCTTACCTTGGTCCTGGGTACTTGCATCGTGTCCAAGGTATTCGTGAACAGAATATTCAACGAACTACCACCATCAATCCACACTCAATTTACTCAACAGTTGTTGATGGTGGGTTCGACCACAATCGGAAAGCGGCCTGGTTGAGTCGAAGGGATTGGGCAGTCAACCTTCTCGAAAGAGATGGTGAATTCCAACCACTTCGGCAATTTATTAACAAGAGGAGGGTCAATAGAGTTTACCTCGCGTTCGACCGCCTTAAGCTGTCGCTTTGACTCGTATGTCGACGATCCCCCAAAGATGTGCTCGACGGTGTGTTCAGGATCTTGAAACGTCATCTCCTCGTTGTCGTCCGACTGTGTATGACCACTAGCTTGCCCTACCTCTTCGAGGGTAGGAAGTGGCCCTTTGCCGTTATAGTAGTCCTCGAGTTTTCGTTGGAAAGCTCGGTAGTTGCGAAGGTCATGTCCTTCCTTTTTATGGAAAGGACACCACCTAGGTTTATCGTTCTTCCGTTCGGGGCGCTTACCTTTGCCTCGATCAGGGTATTGCTTGGCAGTTCGTGACTTCTTATCGCTTATGGCCAGGACCTCCTTAGAACTATTGGCTTGAGGCTTTTGGCCTTTTGCCTTGTTCTTATATTTCTTGGCCTTTTTATCCTTCTTCCTGCCACCTTCGCCAACTTCTTGAGGGTGCTGGTCATCTCGATCAATGATTTTGGTCCACTCGACTGCTTTATCAGCAGTCGCGTACCGATCAACCATCTCGAAGAGTTCAACGACAGTAGCCATCTTCTGCTGCGGACTCCCTGCTTGAAGGCTATGATAATAGATGAGTCAGAAACCTCAGGAATTGAGTTGCGAACCTGACTGAAATGCCTGATGAATTGGCGTAGTGTCTCATGGTCGTTCTGTCTCATCCTGTGTAAGTTGTCCTCCTTCCTGGGGCAATGGTAGGTGCCCTGCAAATTGGCAAGTAGAAGGTCGCAGATGTGTTGCCACGAGTAGATCGACTCGAGTGGTTGGTTTAACAACCACGATCGAGCGGACCCATCGAGCACAGTCGGAAGGTAATTCGCCATGACGCGCTCTCCTCCTCCTGCTGCTCGAATAGCGGTCGTGTAGATCTGGATAAACTCGATGGGATTTTGAGATCCATCAAACTTCTTTATGTTCCCTGGTTGAAACCGCGACGACCTGTGAACTGCTTGGAGGTCAGGCGAGAATGCCCGACATCCGGTAATCACGTCGTAACGCCTCCTTTGCAGGAAAGAGGGGTTGACGTCGCCAGACGATCGTACTTGACGATACCCGACAATGGGTGAATCTGACTTATGATAAGTCTCAATCCTATGAGGGTAATACTCCTCGTATTTTGCCTGCTGTTGCAGACCTCTGGGTCGCAGTGGTGAATGATCACCTCTCTTGGGAGCCCTTTGATTATCAGGTGTTTGAGGAACCCTTTTCCGGCTTGGGGAACGATGTAACTTGCATCGATCTTCATGTGGTGAGTTATTCGAGCGACTGGAAGCTGATGGAGTCGTACTGCTACGACTTCCAGAGTGATGTCGGCAAGGACGTTCGAGCTTGTTCATCGTGCTTCATAACCTTTGTGTAATCTCTTTAGCGAAGAGGTCGTAGCCAGGTGTTCGGCCAAGTTGTCGAGATGGGATCTCAAGCAGGTCGTTGATATGCTGATGTTCCTGAGCTTCTTCCGATTGGTATTGAGTGCGCCTTGGTAAATTTCTCTTGGCTGCAACTCATTTTCGTCGGATTGTTTCAGAATCATCCATACCTGATCCTTGAGCTTGCCTTAGTGAAGTACGATGATCTCGAGAATTTCTTGCACGCCATCGAGTATTGACTCGGTCATCACGGAGGTGTCCTTGCCATTGCCACGCAGCAAATGAGGGTGTGATCGTTAGGGAGCATCCTCAGTCCTGTCTCTAGGAGAGTTATTGCTACCTGAGGGAAAGACGAAGACCACCCGTTGATGATCTCCACTTGCGCTTGAGGCCTCCTCGCTTGAGGAGTCGTCGAATGACACCATCTAGCGACTTAGAGCAAACCCCTCCAAGAAGGGAAATTCTGGGTTATAGCTGTTTCCATCCGTAAGTGAGCCCTGCGTTGGGATGGTCGAACTCGCATGAAGAGCATGTTCGATCGCATCCTTGGCTGGGCTAGCCGGAGAGAGAGAAATACCAGGTGCTGATAAAGATCTGGAATTACGACTTCCAAGAGTTGTCGTGTGCCTGATCGCTCAGTGGATTTGAACATTCGGAGGAGAACCTCGTCATGCTCGAGCCCGCCTTTAGGGCGTCCTTGATGTGGTCGATTGACCTTGCCCTCCGAGAAAGTGGTTCCTCATCCGGACGTATTGTTGGGGGGGGGATAAGGATCCCTCCTCAACTCCATCGATAGGATGGTCTCCTGGAGAATGATCCCCAGAGGCGATATCACCATCAGATGATGCATCACTTGGCTCGTAGTCGAAACCAGCATCCATGTCGATATCTGCATAACCGGCCAAGTCGAACCAGTTCTCCTCGTTCCACTCTCCTGCCATGAGAGCATGAGAGTTTGGAAAAGTTGAAGGAAAGCTGATGACTCGAGATCCCCACGGTCGGCACCAACTGTCGGTGTTTTAGAACCGAACTTACATAAAGATTGTTTGATTCGGGGGTTCCCCTAGGCTTAAAATCACGTAGAGAGGGAGACACTGGGATTTTTATATATGTTTGGGCCTTCTCCTTGGAGAATAACAATCCTACTCCTGTGTGTATGTATTGAGTATGCTGGATTACAAGATGGAGTCAAAGACTAGAGTATTGTGCTTTTGACCCTCCCTCATTGTCCTGATGATCCCGCCTTTTATACAGTCCTTGAAGTGTATAGTTGTATTTCTAGTATAAAGGCCTCCTTAATGTACCAAATCGTGGAGCCGTTGATGGAGATTATTGTGGGAGTAGTAACGTCCCCACGTTACCAGGCAGTTATCACCATAACAAAGGAGTTAAATCATGCTATTATTCCAAAGAATAACATCGTAGTTTACTGCTCCATATCATTGAATATGGTGCGAAAGATTTCCTGGTCGACTAGGCCCAAATGTCTGTAAGCCTTATCGACTAGGGACTGGTCGTAGAAGATCTTATGATCATATGATAGTCGTAGAAAGACTTACAACTATGGGGTGGTCGTAGGAGGACTTACGACCATGGGGTGGTCGTAGAAGAACTTACGACCTCCAGCTTCTCCCTTGTGAATAAGGGGTATACTCAAGGACCATATGACGTCATTATTATCCATAATGTGAATTACAGATAAATAATTAAATGGGGATTATTATATCCTTGTCAACAAGCATGTCAAGTTTCTTCGGCTTCCAGTTAAGGAGTGTCCACTGCTTCTCTACAACAAGGAAGATGGTCGTGATAGTTGCAAGAAGCATGCTCCAATCCATGACTAAACCGCTTTCAGGATCCAATTTTTTTTCAGAATGACACACTAGAGGTGCAAACCTAAAGAATCAATAAACCTGAAGGAAAGATGTTAAGTGATTGAACATGAGGGGCTTTAAGAAATTCTAGGATTGAAGTTATTAAGTAAAAATAACAGGAAGGAACAGATATGAATACTAGAGCACTGAAGTTAAGGGGTGCCATCTGCTAGTATTACACCATACATATGACAAGCAATGAGTGAAAATGCATTTCAGGAAAGTAAGGGTGCAGCTTCAAAGAGGGGTCAGGAAGATTGTCTACTAGCCAAATACGGACAATGCCAATACCAATGCAACACAGTATGGACATGATTTAGTTGCGTTTTTTTCTTCTAGAAGTACAAACAAGTCCATACATATTAAAAAAAAACCATAGGACATTAAATATGGATTATGGACAAACCGACACAGTCTGTTCAGGACCATTAGAATTAGAAAATGCTTAACTAATCTACTAGCAAAAAAGGTTTCTCAAGTTGAGCTACACTCATCAAACTGATGATCAGATATTCAAGAATTACTAGTGACATGATTGAATAACCAAATAGAGGTAATAAATATATTTTCCTCTGAATAGCCGAAGTGCATAGAAATTGGCATATGGGAATTGAATGTAGTAATTTAATCCCATTATATCCTTCTAGCAAAATTACATGAATGTAACAACAACGGGGTTACAACATGATATGTGCTGACTCCTAATATCTCAACCAAACAAGGCATAGCAAGACTCTCCAAATGCGTTTCAACACTTTAGTTAGCAATGATAAAAGATAAACTTAATTATTTATCAGTGCCTCTACAAAGTGGCTATTGGTGAAATATAAACTTGGTTGTTTATCATTTTCAAAGATTGTACCATTATAGGGTTTTTCCCCCTACTTGTGGCCTGAAATCATCAAAATGCTCAATGGACGGCATTATGCATTCCTGCGAAGTGCAGTGCAACTGGCCTAGTTGATCTGGTTCATGGACAAAAAAGGAGCATGCCTCTGTTTGTACAAATTTGCCAATGCATATGAGCAATCAACATCTACCTAATTTGCCAATGCATCTGTCTGTACAAATCAAACCTAATTTGCTAAGCCATGTCCAAACAATCAACAATCACCATCTACCTAATCAACCAATTAACCATTGGTGTTACACAGTTTGAGTAAAAATATGTGTTAGCAATCAACATCTATCTCTACAAATCAACCAATTAACCATTGGTGTTGCACAGTTTGAGGACGCCCCATCAAAATCAAAATCAAAATCAAATGCTAGTTACTCTCCAGATCTGACAAAAAAAAAAGGGGATGCCATGGGGACGCCCAAACAAATGCTAGTTCCAAACAAATCAACCAAATAACCATTGGTGTTACACGGTTCTCCGGAGGACGCCATGGGGACTGACCGTGTGGTTAGGGGAGGAAGACGCCGAGGAGGGGATGTCGGGGAGGAAGACGCCGGGGAGGGGATGCTGGGGAGGAAGATGCCGGGAGAAAGACACCGGCCGCCACCGCCTTGGTGGGGATTGGAGAGGCGGGTGGCCGTGGAGAGGATGCCAGAGAGGACGAGGATGGGGGGAGGAATCGACTACCACCGCCTTGGTCACCGCTGCCTCCCTCTAGGGTTCATAGGCTGAGGCAAAATGGGATGGGAGGAAATGAGAAGGCGAACAGAAGCACTCGGGGGCTCGGGATGGGGACGGCTGGACGGGGTTTTGTTCTATGGAATTTGGTGGGTAATTCCACCCTAACTCTAGGGGTATTTTCATAACCGGGTGACTGCTCCATGCGGGGAGCAACCTCCTCGTAGCTCTGAGAAAATACACTACAGCCTGCTCCATATTCTCAAACTCCTAATTCGATTTTTTGTTGGAGTTGTACCGTTTGTCATGGCTCCACCTACTCCGACCATAAAGCTGGGAGTTGGAGCCATGCCAAACAGGGCCATAGTGTATGTGGGATTCTTAGACATTTGGTCGTCATGATTTCTTACATGCGTAATAGTTTACTATGAAACACGCAAACGAATATGAACAATCAAGATGAAATTTGCCCATCCTCTCTAATGGTAGAGATATCTCTGGCCACTCGATGTGGTTAGATTAAGGAATTGTATGGCCACGTTGAATATGGTTGAGAAGTCAACTGCGACTAAGTAATCCACTATAAGATCGAGTTATCATAGGATGACGCGCATTTTGTCTTAAGTTCGATCTGGTATCGTGAGACAAAGGGATCAACACACAAGCTTTATAAAAGTTTGTTTAATATAATCTTTATGTGTATTCGGAAGTCGCTATGTCCTGCTAGGAACCACTATCAACTTGTGGACTGGAAAGGAATTTTCGGATCACGATCGATTACACATGAACCTACATGGCCACACACTTAATGAGTTGGAACAAACTAGTTCGGATTTAATCTGTTAAAGGCTTAAATCAGATTATAATTCGTATGTGGTTAAGAGTTCTAATGAGTTTCTAAAATAGGGATCCGTTAGGGGCTCTTTATAAGGGGGGTGGGGGGGCTTTTGGGGGGATGTTGCACCACCCACCGAAACTCTAGCCACCTCTTCTAAGAATGTCCTACCGTGCGCGTTGGTGCTAGCACACTGACGAATGGCGTTCCACCTATGGACGTGTGGATACTGTAGAGATGTTGTTGCGATTGCTGCTGCGCTGATCGATGACGATCCACGAGGTACGTAAGGAACACAAGGGGTTGCTGGAGGAGACGATCGACGGCCAGGGACGTTGGACGATTGACTATTTCCATTACATCGACGCGCATGACATTGAACCAGGCTGCTCCAACTCTTCTTCCACTGCACTACGCATTGAGTGGTGTCAATCTGTGATTTGTTACTCGTATGACTTCATGTTTTACGCGGTAAATTTTTTTATTGCGTGCTAATATAGCCTACATGTATCGCAACAAGCTTCTCCAAGTTGGAAGTGTTCTCCAGAAACAGCTCTAGCATCGTTAGCTACAAGGAAGTCGGCCGCATAACAAGCATAGCGGACGAGGATGTAAACCCGTCAAACCTTTAGGCGAGAGTAGCCGCCCAAGTTGCATTCACGCAGGAGCAATGTTCTTAGGTTACGAAACGCCGACAAATCTTCCCATCCTTCATCTACCAGCACTTGAAACAAAGAACTCGACATGCAAATATTAATTGATCGTAGAGTTATATATGGGCCTGTTTGGAACGGTAGGACTTTCCTGAAAAGCGGCTTCCAACTGTGTCATAGGTCGAATTTGAGCACCGCGGTGAAATTTGAGCCGGGTCAAGAGGTTCGGTGTTTGGCTGTTTGGCTTTTAGGTAGGCTGGCTGCAAGTTCTGAGATGAGCAATGTCTTAAATGCCCCTAAGGACAATAATGGCTTGTTTGATGCTGTTTAATGCAACTAACAATATTTATCGACATTTAACAACATTTGACGATATTTAACGATAATTGACGACTATTAACGATGACTAACGCAATTGACGACAACTATTGCAATTGATGAGAACTACCGCAATAAATGACAACTACTGCAATTGACTGCGATTAATGACAATATACCGTAAACAACGCAATAAACCACAATTAGCGTATTTAACGACAATTATTACAATAAATAATTATTAAAAATAATTATTACAATGAATAATATTACAATAAATAATTATTAAGATAAACAATTATTACATAAATAATTCATGCCTCTCCACTTTTTTGGGGGGCTTGGGACCAGCATCGGCAGTGTTAGGCACCCCAACCCTCACATGTACCCCCGAAAATAAAGAAGTAACAAAAAGAAATGCAGATGCCATGTAATTACAAGTAATGGAATGAGATAGTTAATGTAGGCACTCCAACTCTCACACGTACCCCCATCTATAGCACATGATAGTTTTAAATAGCCTAATAGCCTTTTAACAATTAATTAGTTTGCTTGAGGGAAGATTAATGCGACAGTCTGCTATCCTTTTATATTTATAACATCGTTCATTGGCCCCAGTCCAATAAATAATTGAGCTTCAACCACATCCTATGCAAGCAAAGAAATACAAATAAGTTGTTTCCATAGATCTTTTGGTGATGCAATGAAAACATAAATTAAAGCAAATAATGGAGAATAGCTATAGTAAGGAAGGCATCATACTGAAAATTTAAATGGAGCTAAGCTACACAGAAAATACAATGAATGATCGTAGTGTCAGATTTTTGTCCCAAGAAAATCAGTATTGTTAGCTGAATAGACATTGACGAGAATATAATAATCCTCATTTAGTTATTTATCTGTAATTCATATTATGGATAATAATGACGTCATATGGTTCTTGAGTATACCCCTTAATATTCATAAGGGAGAAGCTAGAGGTCGTAAGTTCTTCTACGACCACCCCATAGTCATAAGTCCTTCTACGACTACCCCATAGTCATAAGTCCTTCTACGACCCTTTCTACGACTATGTCCTAATTGTAAGCTCTCCTACGATCAGTCTGTGGTTGTAAGCTTTTCTACGACCACCACCTGGTCGTGAGCTCTTTTGCGACCAGTCCCTAGTCGATGGGGCTTACAGACATGTGGGCCTAGTTGACAAGGGAATCTTTCGCACCATATCTAAATATATGGGTAGTAAACTACGCTGTTATTCTCTAGAATAATAGCACGATTTAACTCCCTTTCATGGTGATAACTGCCTCGCGATGTGGGAACGTTACCACTCCCACAATAATCTCCAGTAACGGCTCTATTATCTGAAGCATTAAGGTGCCCTTTGGATCGAGGAACAAAGAAGACGCTCCGAAACCATCAGATAAAAGGCAAAATCATCAGAAGGAGATGGAAGAGGAATGAGGAGCACAATACGCTTCATTCGAGTCCTTCTCTTGATCTTGTAATCCAACATATTCAATACATACACACAGGAGTAGGGTTGTTATTTTCATTGGGAGAAGGCCCGATCCTGTATAAAAATCCCCGTGTCGCCTCTCTCTGCGTGATTTGAGTCTTGGAGACCCCCCGAATCAAACAATCTTTACGTAAGTTCGGTTCTAAAACACCGACAATTGGCGCCGACCGTGGGGATCTTCGAGTCACCAGCTTCCCTTCGCTCTTTTCCAACTCCAATGCTCTCATGGCAAGAGAGTGGAACGAGGAGAACTGGTTCGACTTGGCCAATTACATAGATATTGACATGCATGCCGGTTTCGACTACGAGCCGAGTATTGCATCATCCGATGGTAATGTCGCCTCCAGAGATCATTCTCCAGGAGACCATATGTAACATCCTAAATTTTGGTTTGTGTTTCAAATGTATAAAAGTGTGAGGGTTTCAAAAAAAAATTGTTGAAATTCACAAGTTTGTACATGGTTTCAAATTTTTGTTTCAAAAATTCAAACTATTAACATGAAACCAAGATTCTAATCAATTTCAGAAAAATGTGTGTATAAAAATCTCTGGAAATATGTTTTATAAAATACTAGATTATTTATCACAGATTATCAAAAATTTCTTGAATTTTTAGAAGTTATCTTGACCTTTTCAAAATTCTAACCAAATAAAAAAGGCTGATTTGAAAAAGAATTTATTTTAGCAAATTCAAATGTGAAAAGTGGCCAAAATGAATTTTCTTAAGTCCTTTATGAACCTGAGAGCACCCACAAAATTTTTCATAATTGTCATAATTTTATTTCTATTTTAAACAACCAAGTCAAACTTGTTTGTTTTCGGTCAAAACTAAATCCAACCCTAACCCCAGCACGCCTAGTTCAACCAACGCGAAACTTTGTGGACCGTCCGACTTTAGATCAACGGCCTGAGTTGATCAGAGACGTTCGGACCGTCTGGAAGCGCCTCTCCTTATGAACCGTCCGATCCAACTTCTACGGCCCAGATTCGCTGCTCTGATCAGACCAGTCCGAACGGACCAAATCATCCGTCCGATCCAATCTCTACGATTAAGATTCGTCAAGTCTGATCGGACCATCCGTTAAATCCAAACCTGACCACCCTTTCTTGCTCTCGCTGCAAGCCCGGCCCCATCGGCCAGGGGCTTTCTTCCATGCTTGACTCACTTGGCTTCAGACATCGTTATATTGGGCGAGCATGCCACGCCGCCCTCGTTGCCCATGCCGGCCACCTTCGTTTCCTTCGCTGCTCACCTTTAAATAGTAGCGCCTTTGCTCACCTAGCCCCCTTTTCCTTGCCACGACTTTCCTTTCCCGGCCTCTCTTTTCGTCTCACAAAGCAAAACCTCAAGCTCCAAGTTTCGGCCGTGACACCGCCACAACGCTCCAGCTAATTCAGTGAAGATTTTCAATTTCCCCTCGTGTCATTTTATGTCCCAAGCATCTAGGAGTAATTCCCCTCAACTAATTTTGGTTTGCACTCGCAGGTTTTGTCGGATTTTGGAATTTCTTCTCCTTCGGCCGAAACTGCCCTCTTCTTCCCCATCTCCGGTAAGAAGCTTCTTTTCCCAATTGCTCCCTCTAGCACCATCTAGGGGTCTCACTTATGCTATCCCAACCTCTCTTCTTCCTTCGTTTTCCTCAGGGTGAACCCTCCACGGTGAAGCCATTGCCGCTGCCTCGGACCTCCGCGGCTAGCCCGCCTCCGGCGACCTCATCAGCACCAGGTCATTCCGGTGAGCTCCTTATACTCCATAGTGACTCATGCGCACGCCTTGTTGCTTACTTTCCATCGCTCTGTGTTTTGGCATTCCGGCCGTAGCTCGCGGCCGCCATTTCATGTCGTGCCACTTCTCTGGTCCAACTCCGGTGGATCTCCAGCTGTCTATGGGTGCGCAAGGACGCGGCGGTTCCATTTTGGCCTTAAGCCCGCCATAGTGGACGGCCATGGGTGATTCGCCAAGAAAGCTCATGGTCGGGAGCTCCTCTGCGTGGCGTTCGAGCCGATCTGAGCACAATGATTAAGCCCTTAATTTTGTCGTTAGGTTTAATTGATGGCAATGGTAGTTAATGACTGCTCTGATTGCTCTTTTGTTCCACAACACGTGGGCCCCTTGAACAGAAACTGAGGCCATTAAATCTCTAAATTCCTCTGAGTCACCGACAAGTGGGCCCAAGGCCATTAAGTGCTCAAAATCTCCCGTGTACATAGCACTGTGTGTGGACCCCGTCTGTCATTCACTTGGGCTAGATTCAGTCCCAGTGTAAAAATATTTAATTGCTTTTAGGATTTCTGAATTGATTTATGTTTGCACTGTTAATTCAAATAACTTAGAAAATTCATAACTAATTCATTTTTGCTCCAATTTGAATGAATCCAATTTTTTTAGTTTTCATTTTTAGTGTACTTTTTAATGGTTTAGCTTTCAAGTATGTTGCGGCTCTAGAAAGTTTTGTTTATTTAAAAGGTTTGTTTTTACATTAGAAAATGGGTTAAAACTTCCAAAATTCATAAGTATTTCATCCTAACTCCAAATAAAGTGAAATTAATTTTGTTAATTCTTATTTTTCCTGTAATTTAACTTGGTTTAAGTATGGTTCTTGTTGATATTACAGAAAATTTGCTAAGTAATTAATTTGTGAAGTCATGTTTTTAACTTGTTAAGTATTTAGAGAAATCCAAATAAATTAATTTCGGACTGATCCCAAACTCTTTAACAATCAAACTCTATCTGCTGTGTATGTTGATTTGATGACTTTGGTTATTGATTATCTTTGATGTTATCTGTTTTTATTCGTTCTTATTCGTTGTTTTGATCAATCGTTAGATTCCGACGATACAGGTATTCTCGAGAGTGATCCTCAGCAGTCAGACGAATATCTTCAGCAAGGCAAGCAGCTTTCCATTGATGCACATTGATCCCATTATATTCGCATGTTAATATTTCAAATGTTTCAACTGTATGTATGCATGCTATGTTGACGAATATTTTCTCAGTTCGCGCTAGTTCACCTGGTTAGTTATTTGAACTATAGGCAAAATATCCATCTTTTACCACTGAGCCTAGGCTATACTCGTTGTGATTTAGGGCTCGATGGATGGGCTATAGTCACTTTATATTGTAATATTCGAGTTGTTGTCGCTTAGCCATACTTAGTACGGTAGTCTAGGGATCATCGCTTCGGCGATGGTCATTATAACATCATTTTATATACCTGAGTCAGGGTACTCATGATTATATCATATTTGGAAAAACTAAAACTAAAAATGAAAAGGATTTAGATTTGGGCACTTGGTTGTTTGTGTGATTGTGGGGTGTGTGGTTGTGTGCCTGAATCAACAAGGATCGAACATCTTGTTACACTAAACCAAGTATTATTGCGTGCAACCACATGAGTGTCATATGGGTCCCCTCTTGACTTAGTACTCTGGGGAGTGTTAATTAATGAGTCGTTGGTGGTAGGTTTAGGTGGATAAAAGAATTGTGTTATACTGTGTCGGGCATGTGACGGGTGGGGTTCCGGGTAGGTTCCTTCGCCCGAGGAGCACTGACAGTTGCATCGGCTAGGCCAATGTCTCCGACACAATGTATGGGTCCTCTGTGGGAGCCCAGGATGGGCGGTTCACTGAGGGTTAACCCCCATACGTGCGATTCTTAATCAACTGAATCCATTGGAAAGCGTCTTGTAGGACTTAGCTCTGCCGGCATACCTTCGGAAGTGTGCTTTATCCGGTGGCAAAAAGAGCGGTCTGACATGTGGGTAAAGTTGTACACCCCTACAGGGTTTAATATTTTTGAAAAGCCAAGTCCTTCGTTATGGATACGCTTGGGGAGGTCTTTCAAGATTTAGACTATAACATTTTGATAAAACTTGAATTTGGGTTGTACGAATGGATAATTCGTGCTATTGTTGTGGTGGCTGTGGGAAGTCACCTCTAGATTGTTAATTATGTTTATTATTGTTGTCACATTGTTATTTGATTTACTAAAAAAAACTTATTTACTAAAATTTCCTTCAATCTATTACTCTATTGCAAATAAAATGTTGCTTTACGCTGAAAATGAACCCTAAAGCCTTCTCCATTGAAATGAGCTTGCATGTAGCTATGTATAGGCTTGTTAATCGTAAGTCTTGCTGCGTACGTTTTTGTACTCAAATGCTTTGTCTGTTTACTACAGAGGAGGTTGACCCCTAAGGGGTTGACGAGTGTGAGGTCGACTACACTCTGGACGACTAGCTTGGATGTTTCCTATCAGTTGCCTTGTGGGTAATGGCAAACTGGTTGGTGTTGGTTACAGCCATCTTATGGCAACTGTTCTGCTGCAAACTCTCTTTTGTATGTTGAATATGATGTAAATTATGAAGACTTCAATAATGTAAAATTTTGTATATGGAGTTGATGCTTACTTTTTGTCCGGGGTACGTGTACTGCAATTCTGGGAAGTACCTATACGCCGAGAGTGGGGAAATTTGATTTGGAATGGTAGGGCCAATGGACAGGCTAAGTATTACAAATTAAATCACCAATGGCTCTCACACCATACCACCAATGGAGTTGGGGAGGGATCCTTATCCCCCACAACATTACGTTCGGATGAGAAACCAGCTTCCTCAGAGGGCAAGGGTCAATCCGACCATAATTAGGACTGCACCAAGACAAACTCAGAGCATGGTGATGGTTCCCCCTCCAAATGTTCAAGTCCGTTTGAGATAGTCCGACCTGGAATGATAAGTCTTAGAGGCAATCATTTCGGAGCTTCATCAGCACCTGGTGGTCGTCTCTCTCAGGTTAGCCCCACAAAGGATGGGGTCGAACATGTTTTTCTTGCGAGTTCGACCATCCCATTGCAGGACTCACCTACAGACGGAGACGGTTATAACTCGGAATTCCCCTTCCTGGAGGGGTTTGCTCCAAGTCGCCAAACGGTGTCTCTCGACTACTCCTCAAGCGAGGAGGCCTCAAGCGCAGGTGGAGATCATCAACGGGAGGTCTTCATCCTTTCCTCAGGTGACGATCGCTCTCCTAGAGACCGGACTGAGGATGCTCCCCAATGATCACACGCTGCAACCCCTCGTGGCAATGACGAGGACACCTCCGGCGAAGAATAGAGTAAACACTCTAATGAGTGTGAAGGAGATTCTTGAAATACTCGTACTCCACTGAGGCAAGCTCGAGGATCAGGTATGGATGTTCCTGAGGCAACCCGACAGAGAAGAATCGCAGCTCAAAAAAATCCGTCTGGGCGCGCTCACTATCAGTCGGAGGAAGCTCAAGAACTCCAGCGCATCAATGACCTTCTCGAGAAACCATCTCGAGAACTTGCTCAAACGCCTGGCTACGACCTCTTTGCTGAAGAGATCGTACAAAGGCTTCGAAGCACAGTGGCCAAGCTTGAGCACCCACGCCGACATCAACCTAGAAGTCGTGGCGGTACGACCTCACCTGCTTCCAGCCGTTTGAAAAACTCACCGCATGGAGATTGCCGTGATGACCGATCGTGACGCTCTCCTGATCTTCGCCCCAGCCGAAGGAGAGTTCCTCGAACGCCTGATGACCAGCAAGTTCCCAGGAGAGGTGATCTTTCATCACTTCAACCCAGAAATCTGCGATAGCGGATGGAATATGAGGAGTATTTCCCTCGTTGGGTTAAGACCCCCACAAGTCGGGTCCACCTATGACCGAGTATCGTCGTGTACGATCATATGGTGATGTCAATCTTTCTTTTCTGCAAAGAAGGCGTCAAGAAGTCATTACCGGATGTCAGGCTTTCTCACCTGACTTCCGAGCAGTTCGCTGGCCACCTCGGTTTCGACCAGTGAACATGGAGAAGTTTGATGGATCTCAAAACCCTATTGAATTTCTCCAGATCTACAAAACTGTTGTCCGAGCAGCGGGAGGAGGAGAACATGTAATGGCAAATTACCTTCCTACTGTGCTCGAGGGATTTGCTCGATCTTGGCTGTTAAATCAGCCACTCGATTCAATTTATTCATGGCAGCACCTTTGCGACCTCCTACTGGTGAATTTTTAAGGCACCTACCATCGCCCTGGGATGGAGGACAACCTGCATAGGATGAGACGGAACGACCACGAGACTCTGCGCCAGTTCATTCGACGCTTCAGTCAGGTTCGAAATTCTATTCTTAAGGTTTCTGATTCTTCTGTCATCAAAACTTTCCAGCAGGGAGTCTGTAGTAGAAGGATCATGGAGGATATCGCCTTAAATCCTCCCGCCACTATCATCGAACTCTTCGAGATGGCCGATTGATATGCTACCGCTATTGAAGCGGTCGAGTGGAACAACACTATTGATCGAGAAGATAAAGTTCCTCAAGAGGTGGGCGAAAGTGGTAAGAAGAAGGATAAGAAGGCCAAGAAATCCAAAAACAAGGCAAATGGCCAAAAGTTTCAAGCCAATAGTTCCAAAGAGGTCTTGGCCGTGAGCGATAACATTCCTCAAGGCTCCAAGCCATACTCTGATCAAGGCAAAGGTAAGAGCCCCGAGCGGAAGAACGACAAGCCTAGGTGGTGTCCTTTCCATAAAAAAGAAGGCCATGACCTTCGCAACTGTCGACTTTTCCAACGAAAACTCGAGGAATACTACAACGGCAAATGACAACTTCTACCCTCGAAGAGGTAAGGCAAGTCAGTGGTCGTACACAGTCAGACGATAACGAGGAGATGCCATTCCAAGATCCCAAGCACACCATCGAGCATATCTTTGGGGGATCATCAGCATACGAGTCAAAACGACAGTTTAAGGCTGTCGAACGCGAGGTAAACTCCGTTGACCCTCCTCTTGTTAATAAACTGCCGAAGTGGTCGGAAGTCACCATCTCCTTCGAGAAGGGTGACTGCCCGATCCCTTCCACACAACCAGGTCGTTTTCCAATCGTGGTCAGGCCCACCATCAATAACTGTCAAGTAAATTGAATATTGATTGATGGTGGTAGCTCGTTAAACATTCTGTTTACGAGTAACCTGGACGAGATGCAAGTACCCAGGACCAAGGTAAGACCGGTATGATACACTTTTCATGGTATTGTACCGGGGTCTTCGGCCAAACCCACTGACCAAGTTTATCTTCTTTTAACATTTGGTTCTCCAAGTAATTTCAGGACAGAGAAGATCTCATTTGATGTGGTCTATTTCGATACGGCATATAACGCCATACTCAGACGACCAACTTTGGCAAAATTATTAATCGCTACTCATTATGGGTATCAATGTCTTAAGATGTCAGGTCCCAAAGGAATGATCACAATTCATTGTGACAAAAAAGATGGCGCACACGTGTGACCGTCGGTCCCTCGAGATGGTTGGCCAGATACCAGCTCGAGAAGAAAACAAAGGGCAGCCTTCGACCAGGCAATCGAAGCCTAAAACTACATCTAAGCCGAACGACCAGGTCAAGGAGGTTCCTTTGAATCCAGAGGAGCCCTCGAAGACTGTTCGCATCGGGGATACTTCTGACCCCAAATAGGAAGACACCCTCATCGTTTTTCTCTGGGCAAACGCAGATGTCTTCGCGTGGCAAGCATCCGATATGCCTGGAGTCCCCAGGGAAGTGATTGAGCATAGGCTAGCTCTACAGCGTGACAAAGTACCCGTAAAATAAAAATTACAGAGATTTGCCCCTGATCGACGAGATGCTATAAGGTCGGAATTGGACAAGCTACTTAATGTAGGGTTTATAAGAGAAGTCGACCACCCAGAGTGGTTGGCCAACCCTGTAATGGTTAGGAAGTCTAATGGCAAGTGGCGAATGTGTGTAGACTTCACTGATCTTAATAAAGCTTGTCCAAAAGATGATTTCCCTTTACCTCGTATCAATCAGTTGGTTGATTCTACTACTGGTTGTGAAACACTAAGTTTTCTATACGCATATTCTGGCTACCATCAGATTAATATGTGTATAGAAGATGAAGAAAAGACCGTGTATATTACTCCATTTGGAACATTTTGTTATGTCAAAATGCCATTTGGTCTAAAAAATCCTGGCGCTTCTTTTCAACGCTTGATGCAATCGACTTTTTCACCTCAACTAGGGCGAAATTTGGAAGCCTATGTTGACGATCTAGTCGTAAAAAGCATCAAGTGGCTTAATCAAGTTTAAGACTTGCAGGAGACATTCAACAACCTTAGAAAATACCGCCTGAAACTCAATCAGTGTGTGTTTGGAGTCTCTTCGGGAAAATTGCTTGGATTCCTCATCTCTGTACGAGGGATCGAAGCAAATCCCGAAAAGATAAATGCCATTATGCAAATGCGCCCTCCAACCATGAAGAAAGAAGTCCAGAAACTCACAGGATGCATGGCGACTTTAAGTCGTTTCATCGCACGACTGGGAGAAAAAGTACTACCTTTCTTCAAACTTCTAAGGAAGCATGAGGGTTTCGAGTGGTCAAAAGAGGCAAACGCTGCCTTTGAGGATGTCAAGAGATATCTTACGAGTGCTCCTATTTTGGTTTCTCCGAAACCAGAAGAGACACTCTTAATTTATCTAGTGCCACGCCACAGGCAGTGAGCACAGTACTAATTGTAGAGCATGAAAACGTCCAACGACCAATTTACTACGTAAGTGAAGTTTTGCATGGGCCTAAGGAGCGTTACCCTCAGGTCCAAAAACTTCTCTACGCCCTCCTCATGTCTTCGAGAAAACTACGGCATTATTTTCAAGCACACAAGATAATTGTGCCGTCTGAGTTTCCCTTAGGAGTGATCCTCCAGAATAGGGAAGTAGCGGGACGCATGTGAAAATGGCCAGTAGAACTTGGGGAGTTCGACCTCTATTTCGTGTCCCGAACGGCCATTAAATCCCAGATCTTGGCAGACTTTGTCGCCAAATGAACAAATCCTGAACTTGTTCAGGATCCCCAGTACGATACCCACAACCAGTGGACGGTGTACTTTGACGGGTCACTTACTTTAAGTGGCTCGGGGGCTGGGGTGGTCCTGGAATCTCCTAACAGAGAGACCTTAAAGTATACCATTCAATTAAACTTTCATGCCACTAACAATGTAGCGAATCTGAAGGTTCTTTGGGCGGCATCTGGCGCTGGCGCTCACGATTCGATGACTACTCGTGAGAGAGACTCTCAACTAATCGTGAATCGAATTCGGAAAAAGTACCAATGCTCTTATCCGAGCCATGTCTCAATACTATCGGAGGTTGAAAGCTTGAAAAGCATTTTTGATTTAGGTATAATTCATCCTCGAAAGGATAATTTCCTCGCAGACTAGCTTGCTCGAATAGCTTCTTCCCGATCGCAAGTACCAAAAGGAGTCTTGTTGAAACAGCTCCAGAAGTCGTCCCTGGTTGAAACACCAGAGACAACTCCTATTGAGACAACTTCTCTAGAATACGAGGATACCTGGATGAATCCCATCTATGAGTATCTTCAGATGGGTACCATACCCGACTATGATCTCGAGGCGGATCGCTTACCCCGAAAGGCCAAAATGTATACTTTGATCGAAGGAGTCCTCTATAAACGAGGAACTCAAGGGGTATTCATGCGATGCATATCGCAGAGAGAAGGACTAAACCTCATTCATGACATATACGGGGGCATCTGTGGAACTCATTCTTCCTACAGAGCGTTGGTCGGAAAAGCCTTTCAACAAGGATTTTACTGGCCAACAGCTCTCTACGATGCCAAAGAGTTGGTTAAGAAATGTGTACAATGCCAAATTCATAGCAGGCAAATACACCAACCGGCTCAGGCATTTCAAACAATTCCTCTATCTTGGCCTTTTATGACTTGGGGTCTCAATATCCTAGGACCGTTCCCAAAAGCTCCAAGATGCTTCGAGTTCCTTTTGTGGCTATTGATACGTTCACAAAATAGATCGAAGCCGAACCTGTGACTGGGATAACAACGGAAGAGACAAAATGGTTCATAATGAGAAGCGTGATCACTCGGTTTGGGGTCCCAAGTCGAATAATCACAGATAATGGTAAACAATTTTCGAGTGCAAAATTCCAAAATTTTTGCAATGAGTTGGGTACCAAGTTATGTTACGTCTTTGTTACCCATCTCTAAAGCAATGAAGTAGTCAAAAGAGCAAATGGCCAAATAATGCAGGAAATTAAAACTCGAGTCTTCGACCAGATTGTCAAGCGCTCGGGGGCTTGAGTACAAGAATTACCCTCAGTATTATGGGTAGTTTGTATGACTGCTAGTCGGGCTGTAGGTGAAATACCTTTTTTCCTAGTTTTCGATGCCGAAGCCATGCTTCCACCAGAACTAAAGATCAGGTCAAGAAGGGTCGAAACTTTTAACGAGTCAATCCAAGAACAACTTCGAGTGGATGACATTAACCTGCTCGAAGAGAAGAGAAATCAAGCCTTAATCCGTTCAGCAGTTTACCAGCAAGCCCTGCGCAGATACTACGATCGTAAGGTCCAACCTCGTAGCCTTGCTGTAGGTGACTTGGTATTGAGGAAAATTCAATCCTAGTCTAATCGGAACAAGCTTTCCCTTAAATGGGAAGTTCTTTACACAGTGGTCGAAGTTATGCGACCAGGTTCGGTACGACTAGCAATGGAACATGGCAGAATTCTCTCCAATTCTTGGAACATCGACCAGTTATGCAAATTTTATGTGTAAACCGACCAACCCTACAATAAAGTATCAGGTTCTTTCTATATTTATTGTCTTACTTTGAGTAGCGCATTGATAATTTTTTGATCATTACCTGGTCGTAAGTTCTTCTACGACCAGTACCCATACTTTCTTTACACTGGTTGAAAGGATGGTGACATCATCTAGTTGAAGCCTTTCCTTTCAGCACGTGGTTCTGCCAACTAGAAGGAATTTCCTAGTGTCGACTCGTTTCTCCCTTTGCTGCCAATACAAAGGACTTGGGTTCAACTCATATGGTCGAAATATTTTCAAGCCAACTCTTAGTATCTTATATTATTTCTTCATTCATTTTTTGAAAAATAAACTAAGCAGAGTACACTTTCCCAATTCGCTCGACTACTTTCGGTAAACTCATTTTGTTTCAACTGGTCGAAGGAAGAGACAACACCTAGTCAAAGGCTTTCCTCTCTGCACGTGGTCCTGCCCACTAGAAGGAACTTCCTAGTGTCATCCTGTTTCTAACTCTTGCTACCAGAGGGAACCTACCGAGCATACTGGAATAAGTTGAACAAATTTTTAAGGTACTCCAGACGTTTGTCTAACTCAAGTTGACCGTTCTTGATTTGATTAAACTGGTCGGAGAAGGTAACATCACCTAGTCGAAATCTTTCCTTTCTGCACGTGGTCCTGCCCACTAGAAGGAACTTCCTAGTGTCGACTCGTTCCTACACTTTCGACCAGTGCGAGACAATCAAGATCGAAAAACTACAAGTTAGATAAACCTTTCTTTTTAAAAAACCCATTTTACACTATTTACTTGGTTTATCTAAATAAACCAAGCAAATAGTCAGGGGCTAGGATAAAGTTATTAATATGACTTCAATTCTTAGTCTTAATCTCTTTTTCCATTCATTATCTTATGAGTTAGTAACTACTCGACAAGATGATTTGTAGGAAGAAGAAATGATTATATATATCAATAGCAAAAAACTTGTCTTTATAGGATTCAAGTACAAACTACTCTGACGAGGGAGATCCTATTTGCATATTCTCCGTGAGTTCCTCACCGATTAACTGCATTTCCTTCATCAACCGCTCCGCTTCTACTTCAGAGCAGTCGAAGTCGTCTTTGATGGGTTGTAGATTAAGGCTGGGGTCATGAGCTTTAAGTTTTACCAAAATAAAACTTATTCCCTCTTTGACCGCCTCCTTTATCGAATTAGCTTGGTTCATCTTCAGAGTGGTCACCAACTCTTGCAAAGTTCTGACTTGATCACCAATGGCACTCGAGTGAGCAATCATCGTGTTTTCACGAGGAGTGATCCCCTCAGCATGAAGCCCACCGAGTACATTATTCAGAAGAGAAATGTTGTCTTGGAGGTTGACCTTCAAGGACTTCATCTCCTCCTGATTGCGAGTCGAAGCCTCACGGAGTCGTTTTATTTCGACTGCTTGCTCTGAAAAGAATAAGTCCAGTCAGATAAAATGACCTCGAAAGGAAAACAAAACCAATCACAGGTAAATACTTGCTTACCTTCCAATTGAGAATCCAACTTCTTGACTTCGTCGTCATGAGAAGTAGTGCTATTTATATAGTACTCCTTCCACGATTGGACATCTCAGTCTTTTTCTTTGGCGATGCGGGTAATCTCGTAAAGAACCAAGGTCTTTTCTTTGACCTCGGTTTCGAGCTTCTCCACTTCGACCTCTTTTTCTGAAAAGAATAAGAGTTAGAAAAAGAAAGGAATGTCGTAAGCAGTTTTAAGTTCAGCACTTACTGTTTATTTGTCCTTGCAACCTTTGGATTACAGAGTTTGCTTCCTGAAGCTTATTCAGGAGGTCTTCATTCCTCTCACTTAGATTTTTCGCCTCGGCTTTCTCAAAGTCGAGTGAATCAGCTAAGATCTTCTCGTCGCTCTTGAACCTACAGAGGAAAAGAGTAGACATCAGTATAAAACAAGCGGTTGTAAGTTCTTCTACGACCGAAACAATGTCGTAAGTTTTTCTACGACAACACCCTGGTCGTAAGTCCTTCTACGATTAGAACCTAGTTGTAAGTTTTTATATGACAGTACCTGGTCGTAAGTTTTCCTACGACCAGTATCTAGTCGTAAGATCTTCTACAACAATCCCTGTAAGTACTGTGTAAGTGGTCGAAGCATAAAACAACTATGAATACCAGTTACTTACCATCTCTCTGCCTGCTCGCAGAGTACCGCCTTCTCCTGTCGCAGCACAAGTTGTCTGTTGTACTCAACAACAGTGATAATTTGCTCTAAAACTTTCTGCATAAAGAAAGACAATAAGAAGCGAGAAAAGACATGTATGTGAATACCGAACGACAGATACGTACATTCATGGTCGTTCGAGCAAACAAAGATAATACCCTCGTAGGGTTCTTCAGTTCGTCGATCTCCTGAACTCGGTCCCACCACACCTTTTTGAGACGCTCGTCGTCGAAAACATGCCTCCTATTGGGAATGTCCTTAGGGTGAGGAACACGAGCACGAGATCCTACGACGGTAGCAGGAACGAAGAACCCGAAGGAATGGTCGAAAAAATCGGACCCTTCTTCTTCGGTGGTAGCGGCATCAGAAGCTTGACCTTGGGGGCTGGGAGGATCATCCATAACGATTTCCTTCCCAGCGTGGTGATCGAGTGCTTCACCCCCATGGCCGGATGCCTCCACCGCTGCCTCTACCATCTTCGCTTCTGGCTCCACGACCACCTCAGTGGTCGTAGCCGCTTCAGCAAAACAACACCTTCCACCACTCGGATGGTGGACGGCCCTTCGACCACCGCCACCGTCATTTCTCCGACTGCCGAAGAGATGGCAGTGGGTTCCTCAATAGGAACGTCCTTAATGGTTAAAGGAATCGGGCTAGGATCATAAAAAAGGAAACACGTCAGATGGTAAAAAGCAAAAGGTAAATGTTGTTCGTATACTTTTGTCTTTCTACATACCTTCGTGTACCAGACTTGATCTTGAATTTGGAAGAAACCTTCCCTAAGGAAGATTTATTTGACTTCTTCTCAACCACGTCTGGTCGAGACTTGAGTTGAGGAATGGCCACGACCACGTCTGGTCATGGGTCTTGAACGAGCACCACCGCTCCTTGAGCCTCCTAGCTCTCCGGATGGTCGAGACCTGTCTCGACCACCTCAAGAGCAGCACTACCCTCGACCACAAGCACTGCTGGTGCAGCAGTTTCCTTCACAAAAGATATAAAACTCTTCCAGTTCTCCTTTTTTAGTCGCTTGACAAAGCCACAGGAGGCAGAAATTGCGAAAGTCTTATTGTCATAATAGAAGGGTACCTTGATCTTGGGGGCTCTGGGCTTGAGAGCATTGATGTTCGCTTCGATCACCCTTGCCTCTTCTGCGACGGCCATGTCCGCAGCAAATTTCGCAAAGGGTGTGGTCGAAGCAGTAGTGCTCGAACTTGTACCTCCCTTGTCGGCGACTTGCACAAGCCGATGCTTTTTGGCCGAAGGGGTATCGACTTGCTTCGCTGCCGCGCCAATAACCATTAGTACGACTTCTTTGTTGTTCCGACGGTTTTTTGTGCCTACTTTCTGCAGAAATTAGAAAGAGAGATGTTACAAAGCAGTCGTAAGTCTTTCTACGACCATCATTTTGTCGTAAGTTTTTCTGTGACAACCCCCTGGTCATAAGCTTTTCTACGACCAGTACCTAGTCGTAAGTTCTTCTACGACTACAAGATCATAAAGATGAAATCAATTCTTGATTACCTTTAGGCGCTCCATCTTGTCCTCTACGGACAGGACCGCCAAGATTTGAGGAGCCATCACGTTCGGTGGCGGGGACTTCTCACAAATAAGCTTGACCTGAGCGTCAATCTCCTCTTGTGAGAGATCTGTAGGAGCAAGTAAACTTTCAATAAGTCAAGTCCAAAATTAATAGAAAGAAAGCTAAGACTGGGAGTTTACTTACCCTTCTAGTAGTCTCTGGTCGGGTCTTGCGGCCCCGAATACCTCCACATGGGATGAGCCATCTTATTCAGAGGGCTAATGCGGTGCGTGATGAAATCATTCACCACTTGCCATCTAGTGAGCCCCTCTTCTTTCAAGTTTTTGATGGCTTGAATGAAAGAGGCGATTCGACCGAGATCCTTGGAAGTTGAATCCCAAGTAGAGATCTTCTCGGCTGGCTTTCCGACGAAGGAGAGGTTGTCCTCATTGGCCGTCTCCCAATAGAATCACCTCTTCTTCCATCCTGGCCATGACGACCGGGTGAACATCTGAATGTTCTCCTTCGACTTCCCGTAGTGGAGCTTCAGACTACAACTACCAGCGACTCCAGCTAGCTTGGTCATTCCATAGAAGTACTAGAACAACTCCAAGTCGGCCGGAATCCCTAGGTAGGCCTCGCACAAGTACATGAACATGCCCAACATCGTGATGGAATTGGGAACAAGGTTCACCAACTCCACACCGAAGTGTTCGAGTACGAGAGTGAGGAAAGGGTGAGCAGGCAATCGAAGGCCACACTCACAAGACGCTTGGAAGACAGGGATTTGCCCAATCTCCCCTAGCGGCCAATGCTACCCAGCAGCCTCAATCCACTTCACGAACTGACTTTTCGGGATCTTCTCGGCGGCGACCAAAGTCTTGATCTTGGTCACATCCATCTCTGATTCGGCCCACTGAGAAGCGGCTCCGGCCATCTCTCTCAAGTCGGAGATTTGGATTTGGAAAGATTTTAGGAGAACGCTCGATTTGGTCGGCGGCGAAGAGCACAAGAACTTGAGAACAGTGGGAGCGATTTGGGGAAAGGTAAAAACCCTAAGTCTCACCCACGGTAAGTATTTATAACAGCACGCCTGAGTTAAAGACGTGGCGACCCAACGGTTGCCACCGCTTCGGGAACCGCTCCAACAGACAGGTTTATGAGAGTCGATTGAGATTCTTAAATTTGCCTGCTCGAGAAAACCGAGCCTGTCTTTAAACCTCAAGCGAAATTACCTTTTTGACCAAGTCTTTTTCTGGTCAAATGCAACATCAATTGGAAAGGTTTTGCTTCTGACTACAGTATTGCGCCTACTGGGTGATCATAAGATCTCCCACGACCACCTTGTAAGTCGTAAGCCTCCCTACAACCTTCTTGACCAAGTCAATTTCTGGTCAAATGAAACACCGGTCGAAGAGTTTTTCCTTCGACCACCATTCTACGACCATCTACTGCTCCTTTCCCAAGTAAGTTATTTGCACTTGAAGCTGGGGGGCTAGATGACGAGGATATAATAATCTCGATTTAGTTATTTATCTGTAATTCATATTATAGATAATAATGATGTCATATGGTTCTTGAGTATACCCCTTAATATTCATAAAGGAGAAGCTGGAGGTCATAAGTTCTTCTACGACCACCCCATAGTCGTAAGTCCTTCTACGACTACCCCATAGTCATAAGCCTTTCTACGACTATGCCCTAATCGTAAGCTCTCCTACGATCAGTCTGTGGTCGTAAGCTCTTCTACGACCACCACCTGGTCGTAAGCTCTTCTACGACTAGTCCCTAGTCGATGGGGCTTACAGACATGTGGGCCTAGTTGATCAGGGAATCTTCCGCACCATATCTAAAGATATGGGTAGTAAACTACGCTGTTATTCTCTGGAATAATGGTATGATTTAACTCCTTGTCATGGTGATAACTGCCTCGCGACGTGGGAATGTTACCACTCCCACAATAATCTTCAGTAACGGCTCCATTATCTGAAGCATTAAGACGCCCTTTGGACTGGAGGAACAGCAGCACGCTCCGAGCACTGTATAAAAGGCAGAATCGGTAGAAGGAGAAGGGAGAGGAATGAGGAGCACATGACGCCTCATTCGAGTCTTTCTCTTGATCTTATAATCCAGCATACTCAATACATACACACAGGAGTAGTTTTATTATTCTCCCTAGGAGAGGGCCCGAACCTGTATAAAAATCGTCGTGTCGTCTCTCTCTGCGTGATTTGAGTCTTGTAGACCTCCGAATCAAACAATCTTTACGTAAGTTCAGTTCTAAAACAACGATAGACATGGTACTGCAAAATTATTGCTAGTTAACTATCTCCAGGTGAATACCACCGGCCACCACAAACCATAACTCAAGCTCCTAAACCTTGCAATATGATGTGAAATTAATCATCATTGCTAGTATTAAAGATCCCACAACACCGGAGTGAACTCCATATATCATTTAGTAACACAAATTCTTCAAGCATTATGAATAAAAATGTACACTCAAATTAAGATGCATATGTCAAAATTTTCCACAATAACATAATCTGTTAGCTTAATAGTACATTTGCTTTACCCAAAAAGAGTGATTAGTTCATTCCTATTGTAACTACATAACCATGGTTTTTATTTCAGTTAACAATGATAGAATGAATGTATGAGATGTGAGATGGTAGATATGAGATGTCAAAATGCTGGGAGAATGAATGTAGAACCAATAGTTATTTTCTATCAAATTTGCTGCACTGATCAATAGAAGGAAACATTAGAACATCAGTTGGAATGCAGGGTTGCTTGGATAATTCAGTTTTCCATTACCCCAACCTGAAAGTGAAATCAAAGTTTCTAATAGAACAAAATAAATGAGACTCAGTGACAAAGAATTAACAAACACCTGATCCCAACCTGAAATTACCACCTTTTGAGCGTGCAATCATCATGGACTAAAAGTTGCAACTGTAAGAAAATATCTCAAGTCAACTATACCTAGTTCATAAAACTTACATGTGATAGATTCATTAATCTACAATGAGTCAATGACCATTGACAAATTCATACTAGCAATGCAAAGTACAACTAGGAAAATTACTAGCTCAGCTATCTAATTTAGCAAAGTACAACAGTGAAGATAATTATGCACATGGAAATGCAACATCATTGAGGATCTGGAAAATGTAGCTAACAAAAAATCAGAAAAATGTGCAGGAGGAGTGAGGCGTGGCATGAGGAGGAGGAGGCGGTTCTTGGCCGGTGGTGTGTGGCGAGGCGGAGGCATTGCGGGTGGAGGCGCCGAGGAGGAGGGCATCGGGGGAGGGAGTAGGGCGTGGCGTGGGAGGAGGAGGGAGCGGCGCGGGAGGAGGAGGAGATCCAGATCTGGATCTAGGCGGCGCCGATGCTGGGGAGGAGGGAGGAGGACGCGACGGCGCGGGAGGAGGAGGAGGAGGGGGGAGGATGCGGCGACGCTGGAGGAGGAGAGGAGGACGGAGGCGAGGCGCCGGCGCCGGGGGAGGAGAAGGAGGAGGGAGGATGGGGGCACGCAGGAGGAGGAGGAGGGGCTCGGGGGCTGGGGGGCGTTGGGTGGGGCTTTTATTGGATGTCATTCGGTGGGTAATTACCCCCGAACTTCGGGGGTAAATTAGGAATAGGGGCTGTGGGAAGCCGCATGTTATACGAGGAAGCGGCTTTGGAGAAAAGCAGCTGCGAAAAGCCGATCGTTTGGTTCGGCTTTCGGCTTTTTTTTTTGACGAAAGTTGGAAGCCGAAGTCAAAGCCGAAACAAACATACCCTATGTCTTGCACGAAATTTTCATGACATATTGACGTAACACACCGTCTCTAGCGACGCGAAGCTGGACAATGCTAATCTTGTCACATTGTACTGGTTGCAAAGAAGCTCGTATTGGTCATCGCCGCTGATGCCATCACTCTCGATGCTGACCGACGCCTTGACGAGCGACGGAACCTCGTACACCCATACGTGTAGGTGGCAGTCTAGGACCAGGCGTAGAGAAGTGAGGCCAGGAGCCGCAATGCACACTTCTCTGCGCGGGCGAGTACCGTAATCCAGTGTCAGGGACGTTAAGGAATGGTCGACGACCAGCCTGTTCAGCGTGCGAGTGGTGAGTGGTGACCAACTCCTCCAAGCGGAAGGCGCAGTGCTTGAGCTCGAGGTGCTTTAGGTGAGGACAGCCGGAGGCGCCGAGCTGGTGCCTGAAGTTGCCGCCCAGCACAATCCTCTCGAGGTGAAGGGTCATGAGGTGGCGGAGAGCACCGGAGTCTGCACAAGGCAGATTGAAGTCAGTGGCGAAGCCAGGATAAAAAAGGAGGGTGGGCTCAAAGTCTTGAATGACTAAACTAATTTGTATCAAACATAGTCTTATATTCTTATGCAATCAAATTCATATATGAATAAAAGCGAAGCAAAAAAAGAGAAATACAATGGAGGTACCTCGCGATGTGCTACTGCTCATCCTTCATCCTTCTTTCTTCCTCTGTTAAGTATGCCATGGCCTTTAGCTCGCCATATCTCGCCTTGAGGACGCCATGGCGCCTCTCAGGCACCGTGGTCGCCAAGTACGCCGTGACAACCATGGTAATCAAAACACCCTGGAAATATAACATCATGGTCTGTGTTAATGAGTTAATCACACAAACCTATGGAACAGAGCTCCGAACATTAATCAGAAAACTTTGCAAATCTAGCACCTGATATTACTCAGTACTCAATACTCACAAGACCTTGGAAATATAACACCACATGCCAAATAGAAGGGAAAAGTACACCATGAGGAATGTAGTAAGACAATCATCCCACCTTGGGGTTGTATTCTGCATTGCGCGCTTGAAGAACGATTGCTTTCAGGTCTAATTTACAGTCCAAGTTGACCGTGGACACAATAGTCCAAGCAGAATACAGCAAGGAACATCAACCTTTTGTTCTCGAGTAGAAAAAACCAGCAATAGAAAACACAATTGCCTCAAAACCAAAAACACAGTAAATCGTCCCCCCCCCCAAAAAAAAAGAACACAATAAATGCCTAGCAAATTGCCATTGATGCTACCAAGATATGCTCTGCTTTGTTCAATTCATAGCGAGCCTATCAAAGTAGTGCAAGCTTTTAAATCTGAAAAGCACGAATTTGGGCATAAGTTTTACATTCAGCTACATATATCTAGCACTTTTTCCCACGTTGCAACATCTCACACCCCTTAGGGCACATACAATGGTATAGACAGCTGCTGTCTATAACAACTCTGCATGTCATTTGTAGACATCACTAAAGACAGCTCATACAATGGTACAGATGGCTGGTGTCTTTTTAGTTATCTTTATAATAGAACACACAATCTTTTAATGCTTTTCTTGTTTCTTGTGCTATAGTCGACTACAGGATTGTAGACATCATCTTTCTCTCTCTTCATTCTCTTTCATCCACGTCAACAAAAATCCTACGTGGCAATGACTATAGACGACTGACATAAGCCCATTGTACATGCTCTTACATGCCCCCACAGGCCACAACATTTATCTCATGCTTGTGGCACCAAATCCAAACCTAGTGCTTCAACACAAATTATGGTCTGAGCTTAAGATTAGTTAATTAATGTACTTTTTAATTAGTATATTACAAACCAAGCAGCATAAATCTCGACTGTGTGAGAGGATCTGCAATTTGCCCTTCTAACATCAGCTTAGATCTATCTATCTCCAATCCTCCTGCACGCATCCCTTCCAGCATCGGTAGAATCTAAACTCGAAGCCAAATCAAATTCAGCTCATCCACCAAACCGACCAAAACCCCAACAAACTAGCCAGATCACACTACATCTCGACATCAAGACCCCCCGAAACCTCAAAGATCTCACAGCCCCCACAACCTAAGACGGAATCTTTCGGGGCACCCAAAGACTTCTTGGAGCATGGGGGCGATCTTGGGAGGGTGCTTGGACAGATCCACTAGCTCGCTCCACTGTCCACTCCAACGCCGCCTCCACCATCCAACCCTTGAATCCCCAACCCACAGCTCAAAGGATCAAATCCAACGCTCCCAGGAGTCAAATCCGGGTCAAATTGGAGTTGGAGAGGCTTGTATTGTTAGGGTTTCGCTCGGGTCTTGGTCGACTCACGAGCAAGGGGGAGGTGGGTGGGTATACAACGCCGGTCGAGGGTAGGCTTTAGCCTAATGAAGCCTACCCGATGGATTCGCCCCTGATTGAAGTGCATTCCCCAGCCGCAACGGATGTCGAGTGCAGCGGGGCGTTAGCGCTCGAGGCAGAGGCGAACCCACCTACTGCCGTCAGGCCGCCTCCGGTCGTCGTGGGCTTGCCAGTCGTCGGCGACGTGCAGTTGGAACGTGCCCAGATGGGAGAACAGGTTGCCGCTGTCGCTGCTGTGGTGAGAGAGGAGGTTATCCGCGAAGTCCTCGAATTTGGCCCACTCCTCTGGCTCGCCCCGCGTCCCTGTTGCGCTTGCCGCGGGTCGCTGATGCTGCGGCCTGGAACTCCCGCTGGTCAACGTCGAGGCTCGGCGTGGTGCGCCAGAGGTGCCGCCACCATCGCGACAGGACGCTAGTATGCACCATTGAATTGCCCGACGCACAGGTGGGAGAGGATGCAGTGGAGCAAGGTAGTACGGCAGGGCGCCTAGCCTGTTTACATACGCGTCATAGTAGACGTGCATTAGACCTTATCTGAACCATTCAATCGCGAACGAATGGCCTAGATGAATAGCCTACATTTCCATGCTACAACACTGAACAATAAAATCGCTACAGTATTTTCTGCCTACAGTAAAACCAGCACTACTTGGCATTATTTTTCTATCGTTGCTAGTACTATAATAACATACTCATGCTACTGCTGCTACGTTAGCTAGGACATCGACCACCGTCGTCCCGTCAAATAGAACAGCTAGAATCGCAAGCGATCTTAGAGCATCTTTAGTGTATTGAATCGACGTCGATTCAAAGTCATGCCACGTAAGCATTCTAGGAACTAAGCTTATTTTTTTACAATGTATTGAACCGATTCCTATTAATAAATAAGACCTACGTTACATTAAAAAACCACAAAATAATAATATCATCTATCAAACACACTCTCTTCTATGTAGTTATTTAATGCTCATATAAGTTGTTTAATACTTTGAATCGATTCCTAAGCATGTACAATGGGCTTATGTCAGCTGTCTATAACCATTGCCACGTAGGATTTTTGCTTATGTGGATGAAAGAGAATGAAGAGAGAGAAAGATGTTGTCTACAATCCTGTAGTCGACTATAGCACAAGAAACAAGAAAAGCATTAAAAGATTGTGTGTTCTATAAAGATAACTAAAAAGACAAGACCGATCTATACCATTGTATGAAATTTGTCTTTAGTGTTGTCTACAAGTGACATGGATAATTTGTTATAGGCGGTATTATCTATACCATTGTACATGCTCTAAGTAGAGTTCGGTTCCATACATTTTTTTGTTGGAATCGACTCTTCCAATGTATTGAATCGATTTAATATCTTCTCTCTCCCTATTTGAACCTGCTAAAACATAACATCGGGGATGGTATATTTCCTTGAAACACGTGCGTGTTTGAACCACCTTGGTCAAGAAAAGCGCGGGCGAAGCGGGCTCGTAACTTGTGACACGGCCCGGCCCAAAGAAATGCGCCGCCTTCCAAAGAAAAAGGCCCATGAGTAACACTATAACAGCAATCGAGCTGTGGAGCACACCACCGAGGCACCAAATACCCCTCCGCCTACGGCGCCGCCCCCGACATCCGAAGCCGCCACGAGCGGAACACTGGAGGCGCACCTCCTGCCTCACCCTACCTCCCCATGGCGCTGCCCTTCGCCGCCGCTGCCGCCTCCTCCTCGCCCCTCTTCTCCCACTCCTCATCCCGCCCCGTCCTCCGCCGCACTCTGCCCCCGAGCTCCATCTCCTTGCGGCCGCGCCGCCGCTCGCCCGCGGCCTCCGCCTCCGCCGCTGCGGCGGCCGAGACCTCCGGGAGGCCGCTTCTCGAGGTGCGCGGGCTCACCGCCTCCGTGAAGGATACTGGTGTGCAGATCCTCACCGGCGTCGACCTCACCATCCGCGAGGGCGAGGTTCGTGTTGCTGTGAAAGTTAGCGGCTTGTGGTGTAGTGCTTAATTGGGGCTTTAAGGTTTAGGGTGCTGACTCGTGTTGGTTTCTGTCTGCGTGTGTTCACAGATTCATGCGGTCATGGGGACGAACGGCTCCGGCAAGAGCACCCTCACAAAGGTAATAATGATGTGCTTCTGCTCCATGCACTTGTTTTTATTCTTATTATAATAAAAACTACTGAGATATAGGATAATAGGAATAAATCATTGCCTGCCTGTTTGAGATTACTCTGTGGAAAATTAATGGAGGAGGTGAATTGGCTAGAATCAAGAGGACCAAATTCTTTACTGTTACTCCTGTAATTTAGTTTTTATACAGTTTAGTTTTCACGATAGATTATCATCAATCGTAGTGTTTGCCTATTGCAATGAAAATTTGCCCCCATAAATAATTGCTGCCATCTTAGTTACGTGTGCCATCTCCAGTATGTGCTTCGAAGTTCCCAGCTGGTGTTAGAATTTAGTTAGAGAGAGTTATACCTTTTATGTCTATTGTTTGGATGAGTTGGACACACATGAGCCTTTTTTTACAATCTTTTTAGACATAAGACTTCTGCCTAGCTTTATCAAATCCAAAAGAGGTTTAGACAAGAAAAGAGCTAGCAATCAGAGCTACTCAGATATAAAACAAAACACCCTCTCCAAGTACTTTAGCTAACACCCCTTCTAGAAAAAAAGAACAGAAGTACTCCTACAACCAAATACAAACAAAGACTTTTATAACAGATCACTTTAAGATCGCACCCTAAGTGGCAAAAGACTACCAGGGCTACCTTCAGTTACTTGGTTTTGCTTCAGAACTTCAGTCTGTTGCTTGATTCCAGTGACCAACATGCCCACTTTCGCCTGCTTCCCTTCCTTCAACAATGCTTTCCATCGCGACGAAGAGAAAATCAATTGTACAAAGCATCAGCAGGATGTGATAACAGCTTCCCTTTAATGGCTATCTTGTTGCAAACCGACCATAAAGACAAGCACCCTGCAGCAAAGCAGATCCATTTAACACCCAAATGAAGTCCTCGATTGAACCTGGGGCTTGTAACGCTTGTTCCCTCTGTTCAAATTTCCCTCCAAACTGCTCCAGGCAAACACTGCAATATGGCACCTGAACATGGTATGCTTAGTATTTAACTATTTATTTTACAATTTTTCCTTTGATTTTTATATTTAATTTTGTATTCCATTCAACCAAGTGTGTTTTGGCATCATGCAAATTGCAAAACCTAATCTATAACGAGTTGTTTAAATTCTGTTCCTACTAAAGGAAACATCATTGCTTTTTTTTTTCTTTCTAAAAAAACCGAACCAAATGTAGCATCTATACTAGATGTTTTGAGGTAGCCTTACTTGTAAGTTTAGGCCCGGCTTAAAAAGTGCAGCGAGGATAGTCCAGCTTGTGAGCATGAGCTTGAAAGGCTTGTGGAGATCAACTCCTTAAGTATTCAGTAAGCTTTGCTACAAGTTGTGCCATGACAATTGGGCAGCTTAATAAATTTCTTTCTCGTGTCTGCATCTCGCAGGCTATTTCCTGATTAAATCGTGAGAAACTGACCATCTTTGATTCTTCGTTGCTCTGGTATCTGGACATTCAATCGAGTGTTGTATCTTTTCGTTGCAGGTTCTTGTTGGGCACCCAGATTACGAGGTAACTGGTGGTACCATTCTTTTCAAGGGTGAGAACTTGGTTGACATGGACCCAGAGGAAAGAGCTGTTGCGGGCCTCTTTATGAGTTTCCAAGCACCTATTGATATTCCCGGAGTGAGCAATTTTGATTTTCTGCTCATGGCATTAAATGCTCGCAGAGAGAAGAATGGTCTCCCAATAATGGAGCCTCTTGAGGTTTGAACCTTGCAGTTAGTGTATAAGACATCAAAATTTCCACACTCAACATACAAAGAGAATAATACGGTGTTGTATATTGCTCTCTAGTTTCTAGATAAGTGCAACTCTATCTGCATCTATGACCTTTTGTACCATTATCTTGTATGAAAAACAGGAAAGAAGTTGACAAATCCTAGATTCCTAGTACTGACTTTGTTTGTTTATCTTCCCTTTATTTAGTTCAAATGACACTTTCCATTCCAGATTAAATTGTACCAGTATAGATCTTTCCATTTTTTTGCAGAATGTTCTAGTTAACTAACTAAAGTGAACTTGGTAGTACATGTACATTTTCTGAATTTACTTATAATTTCCAGTGGCAGGGAACTCTTGACATATCTTCGCTTTATCACAGTTTTATTCAGTTGTAACACCAATATTTGAGGCCTTGAACATGGAACCAACGATGCTTGACCGCAATGTAAATGAAGGGTTTAGTGGTGGAGAAAGGAAGCGCAATGAGATATTGCAACTTTCTGTAAGATTACTATGGACCTGTTCGACACCTTAGTTTGGCTATTGCAGCATTTACATACTACAGTAGTCAAATGCCACAGTTTTGCATGCATCACCTATGAAATATTACAGTCCTCATATATCAATTTTTTTTTTTGCAGTTTTAACCAAAATTACGAGTATCTGATGATTGCAATATTTAATACATTATTTTGTTAAAAAGTAGCTGTTAGGCCAAGTAGCAGGGAAAAAATTCCCGGCCGGGGTCCGGGATCCAAAATCCCGGCTGGTTTTCCCGGGTTTTGCAAATTCAAATTTTAAATTTCGAATTTCAGCTGGTTTTTAAGCAAATTCAAACAAAATTCAACCGAGTTTTTCCCGGGAAAACCGGTAACCAACCGGTTACCGTTCCCGGTGGTTGGCCGGGAAGCAGCCCGGTTCTGGTTCTTGCTTCCTTGCCAAGCAGTCATTAATTATCAAGAAAATCTGAACTAGCAAATTTTGAACTCACTAGTCTATGATAATGCAGACCAAATCAACTTTGAAAGATTAGAAACCTTGTTCAACACTTTCAAATCAATGAGTTCAATCAATTCATCTCATGAGAGGTTCAAAAAGAATAGTGGCTGTTTGATTTGCTGGATTGATTTTAATATCGATGCGATCTTCTGCTATGATTTTAGCCAAAACTCCTAAAGGATGATGATAACAGAGATCACACTGACATAACCCACAGCAGCCATTGGCAAACTCCACAGTAGCAGTGACCACAGGCACTGTTGTCTACGGCAGTCGTGAGTGTAAGGGGAGTCATTGATAGTGGGGTGGCCATGCATGGGTCCTTATCGATTGTGTCCACCATGGGCAAGGTGCACATCCGTCATGACTGCAAGTCTGCAACGATGGCTTGTGGCAGTGGACCGGCCGTACGCATGCAGCATCCGGGAGCCAAAAATGTTAGCAACAATGCCCACACGTGAGTTGACGACAACATCAATATGCAGAAATATAAAATAGAGAAGCATACCTTCCAGTAGAGATGAATCATTGGAAAACTTGATTTTAGGAAAAAAAAGGGGTCAGGAGTGGATTAGTTAAAACTCCAAAACACCATGGTATTTGTGAAACCACAGTTTCAAGAACCATAAGAAGTGTACCCAATCACCTCTAGTATTTTATACTATGATTGTTTGGAAACCATGTTATTCCTTCAAAACTCAAAAAATACTTTGTATCCAAAGAGGACCCGAATATTACACTTCAGTGCTTTTTATCTCAATATTAAGTTGGGCTAAAAAGTTCCTTTTTGGCTTTTCATATTACAGTTATAACATCGCAAAGCAGCGTTGAGATAATTATATAGGATCTTAGGAAAAATATATTTGTTGGCTTACCTGCAGTCTCTTGTTTGCTATAACTAACTATTGAGTTATTTTTTCCCCATCCTTTGAAATCCTTTCTAGATTTGTCCACCAGCCTTTTGATGTCACCATACTTTTTTAGCTCTGAATGTGTTTTACATGAAGTGTATATCTAATACCAAGACCAGATTCAGTTGTGTTTGCATTTGAGATTCACTAGCCCTTTCTTTCCTCAAATGAGGATCATCTTCATATACAGTTCTATGTTCTCTTATATATGTGTGACAGACAATATCAGCAAAGTTTCCTTGCATAGGCGTAATAACATATATTCTGTGTCTGAGAGAATGCTTCTGTGAACATTTTTTACCAGGCATCAGAATTTGTCTTATATATATCTAGTTATGTACTTCATCAATAAATTTCCACATCTGATTTATGGTATTTATTTATAAATTTAGGTCGTTGGGGCTGATTTAGCTCTTCTTGATGAGATCGATTCAGGATTAGATGTTGATGCAATTGAAGATGTTGCTAATACAGTGAATGGACTCTTGACACCCCAAAAATCTGTTCTGATGATTACACATTACCAACGCCTTTTGGATCTTATTAAGCCGAGCTATGTTCACATCATGGTAAGGCACATAGCCAAATACTCCTTTGTAGAGTTATTGCACTTGAGAGTAAATTTGTCTGTTTAAATGCATTTAATTTACTTACTACTTTATCTTGTTCAAAGTAATATTTCGTTTGGACTCGTAATTGGCTGGTCATTACATCTATTTGTGCATCTTTATAGAGTAGTGCCAAAGAAAATGCTAAACTTGTGTCCTAATTTTGATGGATATATGGTTTTAGTCAATGATCAGGTGGTGAAGAGCTATGGTATCAATAGGTTCTACACATTTAAACACAACTGTTTCTTACTCTAGCATTCAACCCACTGCACATTTTGAAAAAAAACTCCACTACAAATATTTGTAAAATATATAGCAAACATGAACGAGTTCACTCATATAATCACCACACTAATTAAAACATTGTTGGCATCTTGGCAATCCTTATTCCTTTTTCCACCCCAATTTTCTAGAATATGGGAACAGTGCTGGGAGTATTTCAATGCTTTCAAACTTCTTTAATGAAGGGCATGTATTGTTGTTGATAATGCTTCTGATCGGTTACCTCCAGGGCAATGGCAAGATAGTGAAAACAGGTGACATCTCTCTAGCCAGCTCAATTGATAAGGGTGGCTTCAAATCATTCGCTCTTGTATAGCGTGAAATAAGGTTATGTTTTGTTCGCTCTTCTTTTCCCCCTATCTTCTGAGAGATTTTGTTCCCTCTTAAGATGACTGGCACGAAGTTGTCCCATGCACTCACATGGTAAACAGTATCTGTGATTCCTCTTGATAAAAGAGAGAAAAATGATGAAAGGAATTTTTAGATTGGTATGTGCAAAAGTGAATCAGGTTCTTATGGATTTGACTGATTTTTTATACTCCTTTTCAGGTCAAATTCTTGAATTGCTAGCCACTAGTCTACTTGTCAGAAGAGTTTGATCACTACTTGGGTGCCATACATTCTTATACCCAGTATGCATGCTGGGAGTAAAACACATTTAGTACAGTAAATTGTTGAGCTAGTGCCATATGGCCAGACAGACATGTTATCTTTTGGAGGTGGAGCACTGGAGTTCTCAATTGCCTGCAGCCATATTTCTCTTTCTCGTCCTGTAAGATTGTTGGATTACAATATTAATACATTATACATGTAGTTATATGCAGGGAAAGTATCTTGTAAGCATATGGGATCCACAAAGTTATCCAAGTTTTATCAACAATTTTAGTCAGTTTGAATATCACTTATTGCGCCTCTGGCATCTGGTCATCAAGATTGATTACGCGCCCATATTTAGAGTTAATGTGTGCTATTTCACTTGTTTTTACCTATAAAAAAGCCAAAGTTTGAAGCCTATTTTTTCGCGGTGTGTTCTTTCAAAGGCCGTGTTTTTCCCAATATACTCGTGATGATTTTCTTCTTTTGGTTAAGATTCGAGGTGTGTTAAGCTAATGTGAGCTGTAATGTACATGTAGAGCTCAGGCAAAATCTTTGGGCTTTCCCGTATGGTCTAGTTACTCTCTCGTATCACACATATTCGAAGGGCTTGTTTGGGAAGGTTATTTTGGTCAGGATCTACGTGGATGGATCGATAATTTGAACTAAAATTCCGATTCATCCATATGGATGTGCATGAATTTTAACCTAACCAAACAAGGCCTTATATGGAAACGCTCTTAAGTCTGCTGATTACCTATTACGTTTGTTCTGAGTGCCAGTGTGCAAAAGTTTCTTAGGTGCATTCAGGACAAATGTTGTAGGCTATGACCCGTGTGCCACTAATGGTTGGTAGCTACTGTGACTTGCTATTCCATTCAGTCCAATTGTTCTATCATCCCGAGAAATACGGTTCAGTTGTGCACTTGTTGGAGTGGTGGACTATGCAAAAGTTTCTTTAGGTGCATTCCAGGCAAATGCTGTAGGCTATTGTCCATCAGCCACAAATGGTGAGTGGTTACTAGACTTAGCCGTTCCTATTACTACAATGCATACTTTTGCATTGTTCAGTGCTAACAGATCCAATAGCAACCGGATCTTTCTGAGCTGGTGGCGGTGCAATCAATATAAAACTTGATAGTGGATTTTGGGCTTGACTTCGGCGCTTCGGCGCAATCAAAGATGAATGCTGGAAGTAACCGGATGAATGCTGGAAGTAACCAACCTCGTAGACCGTCGAAGATGTGGAACCGGCACTAAGGTGATTTAGTGTTTTTGCGCCTTTGGCACATTAGAAAGATTCCTTTTGCTTGTTTCGTTAATGTCAACCTGCAAATTGACGCGCTAGCATTGTGTGCTTGGTGGTGGCTGATCTTGCCAGTGGCCGAGCTAGTCATGGGATGGGGAAATTCATGTATAGTACCTTGTATGCTTCAATGGTGGTTGTCAATTTTTACTAGTATTCCGTTCTAGAAGAAAATATAGAGGTATCTCCGAAAAAAAAAGGCATATGTGACCCTAGAGGGAAAGAAGAATATGTTAGCACAAATTTGTTATAGAAAATGTGACTTACCAACCGGTGGCTAGTCTGATTCGTATGATAACCGTGTCTTGTGGATAACAAACACGATTCGAGCTTTACTAGCTACATGTTAGATGTGTTTATTTTAGTATTTTATCGTACTAGTTATGTGTTCGTACGTTGCAACAGAAACTCATATTTGTACCAAAATTTTAGCATACAATGCATACTAATAGTGTCTGAAGCTTACTATTTACTTGAATGTGTAATCATCGAATTTTCAAGTCATTTCCTTGAAGAGAGGAGAGTGAGGGCGTCGCGGGTGGGGAGAGTGGGAGGAGAGGGAGGGAGGGTGGCGTGAGGGAGAGGGAGGACGGCACATGTGCTAGAGTTGCTGTTGCGCGAAGCGATTCGGGCACTTGGTCCTTTAGCTCGCCGATTCAACGGATACAAAAGGTAGCGGAAAATCGGACGATCACCGACTCCAATTTTTAAGTAGTTGAGTTGACCTCTTGATTATCGGATCTTAAAAACGACTACAAGGTATTTTTACATCTGTAATGCTCCATTTGTAGACCCACTACTGGATTATTTGTCGTCGTGTGTGGGGGCCTTTTTGGTACATTGCCGGATCTCGTGCAATCTCCTTCCGATCGAACGTTTGCTTTGTCAGCGCTTGTGGATTGGCAGCTTTAACATGTGTACTGCTCTATCAAGTAAAAGAGCAGCCAGGCCAGTAGTTGAGGTCGCCGTCACACGACCGTAGCGTCACGTTAGCAGTGGCGGCGGAGACGTGGCGCGCACCTGGACCGCTGGCGGTGCCAATGGGGCATCATCCTGAGGTGGACTCACTCACCGGACCTAATCCCAGAGCAGGTCGCATTCGGAGAACGTACGTCCTCCTGCTAATTCCATGGCGCAATAATGCTTTATGTTCCATTGGACGATGACTCATGGCACTGTGGAAGTATGAACCTTCCCGGCCCTATAAAACCCATGCACCGGCTGCTACTCGGACACCAGTCTCTCTCGTGGCTGCTGCATTAGCACATATCCAGGTTAGCATCCTCTCTAGTCTCTGTCTCACATTACGATCTTCCTTTCTTCTTCTTCTTCTTCTTCTTCTTTTGGTTTGAAAATGGAATATGATCGTGAACTGGAATGAACCTGATGGTTTGTTCATTACATTTTTTTTAGAAAATGAAGGAGAAAAACTCTTTCGGTTTCTGCATCAAAGATGCACACAACCATTTTATTAAAAAGATTAAAGTACCAAAGTAACTAAAACTATTAAAAGTGGTTTGAAGCCTTACAAGCAACCAACGATTGAAATTTAAACTTAATCATTACAAATCTTATGACTAAACCGCCACCCATGAATGTTTAAAATTTGCTTCGCCACTGCCTCTAGCCTATCGCTTCCAGCTAACATCGACTCCTTCTAAGCCGGTTTCTACAAATTTGCTCAAGATCTCAGCCAATGCCCACTAAAAAAAAATAACCTGAAAGGGATTAGTGACAATCTTTTTGTCAAAAGCAACATCATTCCGACATAGCCAAATAGTCCAACATAAGACACTAGCTCTCACTAGGAGTTGTGTCTGTAAAGTTTTTTGGAATACCGGATAACCAATTCCCAAACATATTTGCTATACTCACAAGAGGAGATAAATTAAATGCATATTGAACAGCCCACCATGCAAGACGTGCAAAGTGGCAATCAATAAAAAGATGTTGAATCGTTTTCTCATTAATACAAAAACAACACTCTTTGCTTTCTCTCCAATTTCTTTTGAGTAGATCATCTTTAGTTAAAACTACCCATCTTTTGAGATATTATAGGAATATTTTCACTTTTAATGGAATTTTAAGTGTCCAAAAAAAGTTCCTAATGGGAACTTGAGAACTTCTAATTAGTGCCGCATAGAAAGACTGAACTAAAAAAAGCCTAGACTTATTTAAATTCCACTTGAAAACATCTTTTTGAGAGATCAAATGTAAATTAACAATTCTCAAAATTAACTAATTCCACGTATTTAACTTAGGCTCAATAATAGGTCTTCGAATAGAGATATTTAAAGGAGCTGTTCTCAGAATATTTGCCACTGTATCATCCTTTTTCTTACCACATTATAAATGATTGGATATTGATTTTTTAATAGAGCGTCTCCTAACCAAATATCTTTCCAAAACCTAGTGTGCATGCTATCTTTAATCTGGAATGAACCAAAACGAAAAAACTGGTATTTGATTTTCATTAAACCTAACAAAAAATGGGACGTTCCATGCTTATTTACCATCCGCGAAAGACACTTCCCACCCAAATATTTCTTTTTAATATAGATTGCCATACACATTCTTCATTAAGTAACTTAAACAACCATTTTTCTAGTAAACTTTTTTTTTGTGTCTAAGTTCTAAATGTCTAGGCTGTCCTGCTCTTTGGGTAAACACACCAAACTCTATTTAGCAAGTCTATATTTTCGTTTATGACTGTCACTCTGCTAGTAAAAACGAGAGCGATAAAAATCTAATCTTTTAAGAATATCTCTAGAAACCTCAAAAAAGGACAACATAAACAGTAGTAGACTGTTAAGCACCGAGTTAATAAGTACCGGTCGTCTACATGCGTTGGTAATGATGCGGCAATGATGCCTGCAGGGGCCGCGGTGCCTCGACATTGTTGACGAGACTTGGGCTCGAGAGCGACATCGCTCCAATGGCTTCCTGCAGGGCGCTTGCCCTGTGGCAGCTCACGTTTGTCCTGCTGCCGCAATTCTTCCCCCTCCATGCCGTTGTCGTCGTCGGCACGAAGCCGTGCTTCCGGCCGAGCTCGGCGTCCGACGACGCCAGCTGCCTCAGCTGGCGCGTCATGGTGGAGGCGAACAACGCCAGGGGCTGGCGCACGGTGCCGGCGCCGTGCGTCGGGTATGTCAGGGGCTACATGACGCGGGGCCAGTACGGCCGGGACCTGAAAAGCGTCATGGACCAGATATCCGCCTACGTAGACCAGATCGCGGCCGACGCCGACGGCCTCGACGCCTGGATCCTCGACATCGACGACACCTGCCTCTCCAACCTGCTCTACTACGAAGCAAAGCAGTTCGGGTATGGGAGCTTCCCATCCATTTCTTCTCTGCACCCTTGGAGAACCTTTAGTTCTACATCTTTCAAGTAACAGATTTATTTATCCGGAAATGCTATGGGTGTCTGTTTTTTCAGGGCCTATGATCCCTCGGCGTTTAAGAATTGGGCTAGCAAAGGGGCTTGCCCGGGGATTCCTGCCGTTCTTGAGTTGTTCGCGACGCTGAAGGACAAGGGGTTCAGGGTTTTCCTTCTTTCCGGGAGGGACGAGGAGAGACTGGGCTCGTGCACGTCCCAGAATTTGGAGTCGGAGGGGTTCTCAGGGTATGAGAGGCTCATGATGAGGTATGAACACCTTTTGCTTTTTTCGAGTGTGAATTTTAACACCTGTTGTCGTTGTGGATAAGCATTATTTTTGCCCCTGCATTACGGCAAGAGATCATCCAGCAGTCTCTGGTGATTCCCTTGAGCTTGCATGGATCTGTATGCTATGATAATGACAGCTGCATTTGTATAAAATGCTCAGTATAACTGCACAACCATGAACCATCCATCAATGATACGGGCAGCTAAACTGAACATTCAGATTCAGATAAAACTGCAATAGGAAAAAGTTGGACCATGTACCTTTTACCACTTGTCAGCAACTAGTCACAACCTCCTTTTCCGTATCTTCAACAGCTCTAGCCTGCTATAATATTAAGTTGCACTAGTAATTCAGCAGCAAGATTTCTGACATGTAATGTGCCCTGCCGTGCCATCATCATGCCATGTGTTGCAGAACTCCGGATTACCGAGGGCAGAGCTCGTCGCTCTTCAAGTCGGCGATGAGGAAGCAGCTCGTCGACGAGGGCTACAGAATCCGCGGCAACGTCGGAGACCAGTGGAGCGATCTACAGGGCGATTACGTCGGCGACCGTGTGTTCAAGATACCAAACCCCATGTACTTCGTCCCATGAAACAGACGGATTACCGTCAACGGCGTAGTGACCTGCCTACCTGACTAATTTGTTAGGGAGGAGTGGAAAGTTGCAAACGAACAAGTAAAGTCGTATTCGGGAGCCGTGTAAACGAACATCTATGTTGAAAATCTTTAAACACGAAACAAAGTATGAGAAGTTCACCTTTTTTTTCTCACAGTACACAAGACCTGGAACGAGCAGAGACAAATGCTGTTGAGGCCTGCTCAAGAAAGTGTACGTGTCAGCATCACTAGCTTTCAACTTTAGAGTCCCGAGAGTAAGGGGAGCTCTAATTCACGGATGGCCTCGAGAAACAACACTCGAGGATAAGGGTGCAATTGGGTCGGATTCTAACGGATATTGTTTTTATTGTATTTTAACCTATTTTTTTTTCTTTGGATCTAAAGTCAGATACGGTAAGACCGGATACGAATACGAATTCGGAGTATTTGGAGTTTCGGACACGGTACCGTCGGGACGGATACTTGACGGTTTCGGATTGAAAACGGATAATATAGGCGGATAGCACGCGTATACAGAAAGGAACATACACTGAACCATATCACCATCACTTCAAGCCTTCAACTAGCGATAAATTCGTACATGTTACATAAGTTCGACAGCCGACAGGACACAAGTTTAACATAAGTGATAAATTCATACATAAATTCGACAACCGATAAATTCCTACACAAGTTCGGCAACCGACAAGCCACAAGTTCAACATAATTCATACTCATACATAAGTTTGACAACCGACACGACATAAGTTCAACATAATGGATAAATCATAAATCCATACCATATATAAGTTCGTCATGTCATAGTAGGAAACAAAATGGCATAAGTATAGCCTCAAAGGACCTTCACTTCACAGCTTCACTGGTTGGCAAACTACAAAATGCTATAGCTCGTCATCACTAGCCATTTCTTCTTCCTACAATTTGCCAATTAATGTCTCAAATTAAGTTAGAAGCAAATTTGTAACAAAAAGACCAACAACCTTAACAAAAAGAAGAATGCAATGCCCAAATCATCATATAAGCAACAAAGGTCTCAACAACCTCCATATCACCGATGATAGGTGTTGCAGATGATGTAGCCACACCCGCACTCTGACTTGCACTTCCGCTTCTAGAATAACAAATCATCATCGGAAATCAATAACAAAATGCAGATTTGCTGCTAGTGCTAGAGGAGTGGACTAACCGGAATCAAGAACAAATCACCACAACAAGGAAAAACATTTAACTTGCTGCTAGTGCTAGAGGACTACCAGGAAGGAGTTGTGCTGGCAGACGGTGGCTCTTGGCAATGGCTCTCGGTGACGTCGGTAGGCCGCAACGGGGAGGTGGCTCCCGGTTGCGAGCGGTGTGCGGGGTGGTGGCATTGGTGTGGGGTGGCCTGGTGGGTGGGTTAGGGAATTAGGGTAAAATGGTAGGGGCCTTGGGGCAGGAGGTGTGTGTGTCAATGGGCTATGCCGACTGTGAATTTTAACGGATATTCGGTCAGATATTACCCGGATTACTTCTTATCGATGCTATTCGGTCAGATAGCATCTCATCCGATTACGCTACCGAATTCGATGCTAACTATCCGGCACTGATATCGAATCCGGTCGAATACTAAACTCCCTTCCTGAATTAGGTACCGACCAGACTGGTATTGGATTGGTCGGGAATTACCCAACCCATTTGCACCCTTACTTGCAGATGCGCCCCCAGTGCGATACATGTCTAGTTCGCCGACGCCCTCCCTCCTTCCCCCATCTCCTGTGCCTCTTCGCTCCCCCTCGCCTCTGCACTTCCCCCACCGCTCTTATTCCCTGTCCTCCACATGTGGTTTCAACCGAATCAAAAAAAAAATCAACACAATTTTTTTAATAAAAAAAAATCAATTATGGAACTTCCAACCAAGAAGGGAGTTTTCAAATTAAGAACTTTCATATGTGATTCAGAAAAAGGTAGATCTGTTCATTTGAAGACATGTAGTTTAAGAAATAATAAATGTTGGAAAATGGATGTTTTGATCTTTCAATTTAATCTACAGTTTTTAAAAATAAATCATGATACATTAGTCCCTCAGTTTTATTTACTCATTTTTTTTTGTCTATCATGTAGGGGGAAAAATTGACTGATATATATGGACAAGTTCCACATGATATATCTTGATTGTGCCAACTCAAGGTATGGTCTTCAGCAGAAAACTGTCCTCTTTTTCACATGCCACAATCTTTGGTGATATAGAAGTTCACAAATCAATGCCTAAGAAATGGATGATGCTACTATAGTTATTTGTGAACTCAGTTAAAAAGCTGAAAGAGATACAAGATGCTTTGTTTTGTTATGAATATTGTATGTGAATGGCAAGGAGAAGAGTATGGGCAGTCTTAATCAGATGATGATATTTGTACTCAGCAACCCCATTTTGAGCATGGGCACTAGGACAAGAAGACTAGTAAAGAGTGCCCTGCTTAGAAAGAAACTATCTAAAAGCGCCAGAATAGTACTCGCCAGCAGAATCACATCAAAAAGTACGGATGGAGGAATCAAACTAAGTATGAACCATCGTTGCAAAGCTACGATAGATCACAAGAAACTGACCACGATTAGATATAGAAAAAATCCATGTAAAACGAGAATAATCATTAATGAAGATCACATAAAATTTATACCCGTCTTTAGAGATAATAGGCGCAGGTCCCCATACATTTGAATGAACTAAGTCAAAAGGACAAGAAGACAAGGACTCACTAGAATGATAAGGAAGCTGTAGCTGCTTGCCCAGCTTACAACCCTGACAAAAACATGGCCGTGTCAATAGTAACACGTCCAAGAATGCCCTGACGAACTAATGAAGAAAGACGAGACCCACACAAGTGACCTAGACGATGATGCCACTACACAAAAACTCCAGAGGTGGTGGCAGTAGTGGCGGTGGTGGTAGACGTAGAGGTGACAGGAGCAACTGAAGTGGACGGAAGGTAGAGGCGATCAAGGATGTAGAGACCCTGACAATCCCTGCGGCGCTGGTCAGTCCCAAGTACTATCCCTGTCTGTCGGTCCCGGACGAAATAGGAGTGAGAGTCAAAACCAACCCTATAGCCAAGATCGGTAAGTTGACTCACTGAGAGAAGCTGCATGGTAAGCTGGGGAACATGGGAAACAGCTGGAACAGAAAAATCAGTGGACAAAAAAGTGCCTTAACAGCTGACAGACAGAGGAGTACCGTCAGCTGTTTGAACAGAGATAGGAAAATAGGGGGTCCTACTGAAGTGAGAGATGTAGAGTCCGGTGTCATGTGGAAAGAGACACCAGAATCCAGAACCCAAGAAGTACCTGGAGGAGACGTCTGAGCTAGACTAGCAGAACCTGCTGAGCTATGAGAGAGCTGCTAAAGTAGAACCTGATAGAATTGCTGAATAGAGTCACTTAGCTGAGAAGGTCCTGACGTGCTAGTTTGTCCTCCCGTTGAGGAAGGGCCTCCCTGCCCCCCTTGGATCGTCCACCCCCACGTGCCTTGTTCTGCTTTTTTGCACTGCACAACTCTAGTAGTCGTGCCCAAAGTTTTTACAATAATTGCACTGAACCCTAGTTGGTGCAAAAACCAAAGCGGAAACAAACACATGAGGATGGACTATAGTCGAAGCAGAAACCGTCGGTGTAGTCGAAGAATAAGGGGGTAGCAAGCATAGTTGGACACAAACTGTGCTGCTAACCCGCGACGAAGCTCCTCAGCACAAAGCATCAAAAGAGCCTCGGTGACTGACGGTCGTGGTGAACGACTTAGCAGTTGAGCCCTGACAGGCTATTTAGGGCGAAGACAGCAGACAAAATCATAAAGGCGAAGGCGGTCACAATTCACCTTCTGACTGTGAAGAAGTTGTCCACGGAGGAGTCTTCCTAGCAAAGTGTCTCCAACTCGCGCTGAAGCGAAAAGAATTGAGCATCACTGCTCTGCTGGTATCGCTCGTGCAAGTACTCCTAGATGTGACAAGTGGCATGAAGACCAACAATATCTGGCTAGATGGAGTCATCGACGCTGACCACTAGGATGGCTTGACCACGGGCTTCATCAGCACTCCAGCGCTTAAAAGCGTCTATAGCATACTGAAAGGCCTCATTAGTAGCATTAGCAGCAGCAACAACGACCTCTGCCTCTGTCGACGATCAAGTCACCGATCTTACGAAATAAAATGAGAAAAATGGCTAAGAGTTCTCGGAGGAGAGTATGGTTGCTCTTTATTGCAATGAACTGGCTGTTTACAGGGGTGCCTTTGGTATGGCGATAGACTAGCCCTAATTACACTGAATATATTGCTTGCTATGCTTCAACTGAGTTTGATCTTGTTGATTGAGATCTCTCTCAGAGTCTTGTTGTCGTCGTTGGCGTTGTTGTTGTTGTTTGCGGTTGTCGTTGTCCACTTTGTTGTTCATCATCCACCTTTAAGTACCTGGCAAAGAGGTGGTAGTTACTCCTGGAGAAGACACCTTTTGGGAGACGTCGCATTTGGTCGGAGGATCAGTTACAGTTAGTGAGATGCTAACTGATCACCGGTTGATGTTAGTGGGAGATAAAATTGTATAGTGATTATTGTGAGTGACTTAGGGCTAAAAACTGTGGTTTGGAGTATATAAACCATGTCTTCCATCCATCACGTGGAAGGAATATACTTGGAATAAAATCCAAGTACCAGTTCAAAGATTTTCCAAGTGGCTTTAACTGGTCGGGCAATAGGCACATGACCTCTCTAACTAGGGTACGCGTAAAGCAATGTCACATCCCCAAGTTAATTAATAGTAATTAGTATGCATCTTATTAGCATGCATTATGTTTTTGGAGCATTTGCATAAAATATTGCACTTGGAAAATCTTAATCACAAGATTAAACTTTAACCTAAAGCAACTCCCCAAATGAAATCAGAAATAAAAACTTGTGATCATCATCTCGTAAATAATTTATTCAAATACTATAATATTTATCAAGGACAAATATAATTTTTCCCAAATTTTTGAAACTTATTTCAACCCACAGAAAATTCAAACTCAATACAATAACCTATCATAAGTTTGAATTTAAAATTTACAAATTAAAGCATAAACAGTAAGGTAAGAATTTTTATGAATGCTAGACCTTCCCAGGAACCCCTTTGAATTATTTCAAGATTTTAGGAAATTTATTTCTATTTTTAGTAGATTGGTCAAAGTAGAATCGGCTTAAATCAAATCCCAGTCAAACTGTACATTGTTCCTTGGACTCGAGTCCGACCCGAACCATTTGACTCAATCGAATCAACTAACTGCATCACCGCACCCGACTCCAGCTCGGTCCGCCTTGAGCCGCTGACAGCCCGGGCCCACGCTGTCAGCACCTTCTTCTTCCTCTCGTTGGCGCGGCAGGGCGCGCTCGGACCCAAGATCACCCCGAACCCACTATGCATAACCGAGCTAGTCCCAAGATCGGCGGCTAGCTCACACAGTGAACAAATGTGGTAAGAACCATCAACGCAAACTTTATTAATAGAAAACAGAGTTGATTATAAGAACGACTTATGAGCCGACAAAACCAAAACACAGCGGAAGACAAAAGCAAGTAGACAACACGATTCGTCATAGGTAATCATTTGGAGGGCGCGGCCTAGTCGTCCTGGTCCTCAGGCTCCTCGTAGACCTCTTCCCCTACTCAATTATTAGATTAAGTAGAGTGAGCACAACAACCGTGCTCGCAAGTCACACCCGTCAAGTAACAGATTGAAATGCATGCAAGGATATCTCAAAGGAAGGCTAATAGAGTTGATTTGCATAAAGCCATGTTTCTTTCCAAATACTTGTACTAAGTTCCAAAGCAGTTATACAATAACTAAAATTTATTTTCTAAATCTCAGTTTTATAGTCGGATAACATTCATCAACAAGAGGTGAAGGATACTCTCCTATCACAAGGAGATAACATTCATCAACAAGTGATGAAGGATACCCTCCTATCACAGGGCTACCCGCCCAAAACCCATTTGGATAGATATCCAAAACCATTTCATAAAGTCTTTTGAAAACAAAACCGAAATCTAACTTGGAACAGCTTTGCCAGCATGTCTATGACCGTGGACACGGCTATTCGAATAGTTTTACACTCTACAGAGGTGTACAGCTTTACCCACACGACACGATTTCTCTAGTTTGTTTGGCATCCGTCGATACCACCGCTTACTACCGTAGGTAAGTGGTCTAGAGCACATGACAAGGCTTTTACAGAGCGCCATTCCACCGCAGTCCCCCCTCGCTAAGGTTTCGCCCCCTTTGGACTAACCATCTGCCAGGTTCATACCCCCTCTTGCGCCACGTGGGAATACATAAAAAGGTCGTCACGACACCCACACAACCGGATGGAACGACCACGGTGAAACGTTGCTAATTAGTTAGCCAGGTTTTGCCCATTCAGAACATGTGGTTGTATGGTAGGGCGTAGCAAAATACACTCGAAGACTGGTCCTTAACTGACTTAGGCGACTTTCCACAAAACCCTAGGCCTCAACCCTACCCGAGTTGAGCCCGTGCATGAACATGCACCCTTCCAAACAACTAATTCACCCAAGTCCAAACCAATTCTCATTTTTCTTTGCTTTTCAAAAACATTTGCAAACTCCCATGACAACCCAATGTCATGGTTAAAATATTTCGACAACATTGGTCTTTGGCAGTAAATTCCCCAAATCAAGATTTTTGGGTCTAAGCTTTGACTAAGCATAGAGTTTTGCAACACAGGCTAGTTCATACTAATGTACTAACTAGCTCTTTACTATGGTAACAAGGGGTGGTTGAATTAATGATCAAGTTTGGATGTACAAAGAAACTAGGAATAACTATACAGTTAAAACAGGGATTTAAATTACTTAAATTTAAATAAGCATGCAATAATAATTTGAAACAGAACATAAATAATTTGAGATACTGGGATTCAATATGATCAAGGGTGTAACTTGCCTTGCTCGAAAGCTTGAGGGTCTACTTCTTCGAAGTACTCGGGCTTTCCGGAGTCGTCAAAATCTACACATGAGAATGAAGCAAATTCAAATAAAGACCAAATAAAATCCAAATGAATTCCAAAACAAACCGAACTAGAACCAACAACAAGGTACTGAATTAGATGAATTAGGAACGGGCTCTCGAGAGGAGGCTCGACTAGTCGGGAGGAGGTCCAACGGGTCAAGAGGAGGGTGGTCCTAAGGAGGTCCTAAGGAGGAGGTCTTGAGGAGGATACGACTACTCAACGTGGTCGTACGAAGAATAAAAAAAGGATACGATTATGCAACGTGGTCATAGGAAGGATTCAAAAGGATATGACTATGCAACGTGGTCGTAGGAAGGATACAAAAGGATATGACTACGCAACGTGGTCGTACGAACAAGGGAAGAGAACAGGGCACGGAGAAACTCACCAGAGCCGAGAGAGAGACTGAAGGGGGCGGGGGAGATGGTGGACGACGGGCGGCAGTCGATGACGGCGCAGGCACTCCGGTGAATCCTTCGGTAGCGAGGTGGTTCAAGATGGCGCAGACTCCAGCGGACGGTGGCGAAACTTCAAGCACGGAGGAAATGGGTGAGAGAGTTGGGTGTGGAAAAGGTGATGAAAGAGGGCTTCTCAGGCTTTTATAGCCAAGGAGACGTGGAGAGACACTGAAAGACTCGGAGGCGCACGCGTTCAAGGGTAGGTGAAGGAGGAGATGGGGGCAGGTAGGAGAGGAGACAAGAGGGGGAACGAGTACTGCAGAAGCGACATCATTTAATGTGACACAACATCATTTAATGCGCGAAGACTTTTGCGTCAGTAGTGACGCGGTGGGAGGAAGAAGAAGGTGAGTAGGGCTGACAGGTGGGGCTAGTCAAAACTCAGAAGGGTGGTCCAACCAATGGGGTGGTCGCGACCAAAGGGGAGGTCATGACCAAAGAGGAGGTCGTGACCAAAGAGGTGGTCATGACCGGTCTTCAGGACCACCCGGGAGGTCTTCCAGGACCACCCGAAGGACTTCCAGGACCACCCGGAGGTCCAAACGAGAGGGAGGTCTGGACAGAGGGGGAGGTCCAAGCGAGAGGGAGGTCTGGACTAAGGGGTAGGTACAAACGAGAGGGAGGTTTGGATAGAGAGGGAGGTCCAAACAAGAGGGAGGTCTGGACAGAGGGGGAAAATGGAACGAACAGAGGAAGAGAATTTCTAACACCAAAGAACTCCAACAAACTCAAAATAAACCAAACTTTTGGATTAGTTGAAGTTTGATTTAGTCATTTAAAATACTTTTAATTCCAAAAACTCAAGTTAAGCTTTAGAACTTCAACAAAACCAAATGGTTGTTTTTATTTTGAAATTTTTCAAAAAGACCTGAAAATCGGGATGTTACAAACCTACCCCCCTTAAGGGAATCTCGACCCCAAGATTCAGACTGAGTTAGCAAAAAGGTGGAGATACTCAGCCTTCAGATCTTCTTCTCGTTCCTAGGTGGCTTCTTCCTCTGAGTGGTTACTCCACTGAACTTTGCACGAACGGATGATCCTGCTTCTGGTGATGCGCTCCGCGACATCAAGAATCTTGATTGGCTGCTCCACATAGGTGAGGTCCTCTTGAAGGTCGATGCTCTTCAGCGATGTTTGCTCAGTTGGAGCTCGAAGACACTTCTTCAGCTGCTACACGTGGAGGACGTCATGAGCTGCAGATAAAGACGCCGGTAGCTCTAGCTGATAGGCAACTTCACCTTTTCTTGCCACAATCTTGTATGGTTCAACAAATCTTGGTGCGAGCTTTCCTTTGGTCTGAAATCTTCTTACTCCTCTGAGTGGAGTTACTCTGAGATAGACAAAATCTCTTGTCTCAAAGGACAAATCTCTGCGACGATTGTCAACATAACTCTTCTGTCGGGATTGAGCCACTCTCAATCGTTCTCTTATCAGTCTCACCTTACTTTCAGCATCATTAATTAATTCAGGTCCAAAGAACTAATGTTCTCCAACTTGATCCCAAAAGAGAGGGGTTCTACACGGTCTGTCGTACAATGCTTCAAAGGGAGACATTTGCAAGCTGGCTTGATAGCTGTTGTTGTAAGAGAATTCTGCATAAGGAAGGTTGTGATCCCAACTCTTTCCAAAGTCTATAGCATAGGCTCGAAGCATGTCTTCCAAAATCTGATTTACTTGCTCTGTTTGTCCATCTATCTGGGGATGGTATGCTGTACTGAAGTTGAGTCTGGTTCCCAAGGCTTCATGCAGGCTCTTCCAAAATCTAGATGTGAACTGCGATCCTCTGTCAAACACTATCCTTTTGGGTACTCTGTGCAAATAGACGATCCTGGCCATATATAACTCTGCCAATTTACTACTTTGATAAGTGGTCTTGACAGGTATAAAGTGTGCCACTTTAGTTAAACGGTTAATCACAACCCATATGGAATCATATCCCGATTGGGTCCTAGGCAGTCCGGTGATAAAGTCCATGCCCACTTGTTCTCACTTCCACTCGTGAATTGGTAAAGGCTGTAATAGTCCAGCGGGTCTTTCATGTTCTACTTTGATTCATTAGCATACATCACATTGTGCAACAAATTCAGGAATCTCTCGCTTCACACTGACCCACCAATACTTTTCCTTTAGATCCTGGTACATCTTGGTACTGCCTGGATGAATGGAGTAAGGCGATTCATGGGCTTCTTTTAGAATCAACTGTTTTATCTCTTGGTGATCCGGCACACAGATGCGGCTACCGAACCAAACTGTACCTTGCTCATCTTCGTAAAATCCTGGGGCTTTGCCTTTTCTCATGTTCTTCTTGATTTCTTTGATATCTTCATCTTCTTTCTGCTTCTCTCTGATTTGATTCTGAACAGTCGATTGCACTTCTAAGGTGTTTACACAACTCTGGTTAACAATCTCCAAGTTCAGATGCCTCAACTCTTCATATAGTCTTGGTTGACTCTTCTGAACCAACGCAGTGTTGCAATACCCTTTTCTACTCAGAGCATCTGCCACTACGTTTGCCTTGCATGGATGGTAATAGATTCCAAGGTCATAATCCTTTATCAGCTCTAGCCATCTCCTCTGCCTGATATTGATTTCTGATTGGGAGAAGTTATACTTTAAACTTTTATGATCCGTGAAAATCTCACAGCGATTACCGATAAGGTAATACCGCCAAATTTTCAAGGCATGCACAATTGCAGCTAGTTATAAGTCATGCGTTGGGTAATTTCCTTCATGAGGTTTCAACTGGTGAGACACATAAGCCACGACTCTTCCTTTCTGCATCAGCACACATCCAAGGCTCTGACGAGAGGCGTCATAGAAAACTTCAAAGTCCTTGCGAATGTCTGATAAGACTAGCACAGGAGCAGAAATTGGTCTCTTCTTCAATTCTTGGAAACTTTGCTCACAGGCTTCAGTCCATTCAAACTTCCTTTCTTTCTTCAAAAGCTGAGTCATAGGTCTAGTGGTAATGGAGAAACCTTCGATGAATCTTCGGTAGCAATCAGCTAGACCAAGGAAACTCCTTACTTCGGCGACGAACTTGGGTTGCCTCCAATCCAATACTACTTCAACCTTTGCGGGATCCACTGCAACTCCTTTTGCCGACACGATATGCCCAAGAAAAGCTACTTGGCTTAGCAAAAATTCACTTTTACTGAATTTAGCATAGAGCTGTTGCTCTCTGAGTCTTTCCAAAAATGCCATGAGATGCTTCTCATGCTCTTCTTTATCCTTCGAGTAGATGAGAATATCTTCAATAAACATGACCATAAACTTATCCAAGAATTCCATGAATACTTTATTCATCATATTCATGAAATAAGTTGGTGCATTTGTCAAACCGAATGACATCACTGTAAACTCGTACAGTCCATATCTTGTGGTGAAAGCAGTCTTGGAGATGTCTTCTGGTCTGATCTTCAGTTGATGGTAACCAGATCTTAAGTCAATCTTGGAGAAAACACTTGCTCCTTTCAATTGATCAAAGAGGTCGTCGATCCTGGGTAACGGATACTTGTTCTTGATTGTAACTTCATTGAGTGATCTGTAATCCACACACATCCTCATACTATTATCTTTCTTGTTGACAAACAGTACCAATGCTCCCCATGGTGATGAGCTTGGTTGAATAAACCCTTGTCTTGTAATTCTTCGATTTGTTTATTCAATTCTACTAACTCATTTGCTGGTATTCTGTAGGGTCTCTTTGAAATTGGAGCTGTCCCTGGGACTAGATCAATTAGGAACATAATGTCTCTATCTGGTGGCATACCAGGTAATTCTTCAGGAAATATATCCGGGTATTCTTTGATCACTGGGATATCTTCTAACTTTACTTCCTTCAGACTGGTCAAGATAGGACTCTCTTGAGGAGAGGTCTCGGGTCTGAATTCTACTTGGATTTCTTGTTCATTGATGAGGGTGATAGACCTACTGGCACAGTCTATCTGGCCTTGATTCTTGGCTAGCCAATCCATTCCGAGAATCACATCTAATCCTTAGAAGTGTAAGACTATTAAGTCTGCCAAGAAAGGTACTCCTGATATTTTTAAGGAATTAGTCCTCATTTCCGAGCCCGGAGAATGGATTAGCATAGGGTTAACTAAAGGAGAGATAGATAACCCATATTTTCCCACAAATTTACTTAAAATGAAACAATACAAAGCTCCTGAATCAAATAAAACTGATGCTGGTACTGAATTGACAAGGAACGTACCAAGGACCACATCAGTGCGATCTGAGCTTCTTCATTGTGGACGTGATTCACACGTCCTCTCGTGTACTGCACTGATGGCTTCACATTTGAGGTGCTGCTAGGCGCTGGAGCTCCCTGATTTGGTCGGGTTGGGGTTGCTGGTTGTTGTTTCTTCGAGCACTTATTGGCGTAGTGCCTCACTTCATTGCAGTAGAAACAGGTGACTCCTGCAGTAGAGGTAGTAGATGCCTTCTTCAAACCGCCTTCAGAGAAGTATTATGAAACTCGGTGATCAAGGCCGAGTGGGGCCGGTGCCTTGGACAGAGAGGACTGGAATGTCCTACGCAGAGGTGTCTGCGACTGTGTAGTGCGAGGCTTTGGAAACCCCGGGGGTTGAACTTCTGGGCTGCCTTCTTTCTCTTGCGATTTTCCATTTCCAAGTGCTTGCCCTCCTAACGGATAGCCTTGCTTGCCAACTGCTAGAAATATGAAGTCTTGAGCGATGAGGAGAACTGAGAGATCATCATTGAGTCCTTCTAAGAAACGCTCTTGCTTGGCTTCATCAGTTGCCACATCTTCTGGTGTATAACGGGTTAACTGGTTGCACTTGTGCAAATACTCATTGACTGAGCGGTTGCCTTAGCACAAGGTGCGGAACTCTTTCTTCTTTAGGGCCATCTTGCCCGGTGGAATGTGTGCATGGCGGAAAGCCTGCACGAATTCGTCCCAAGTGATGGTCTGAGCATTAGCGTGGGACTGGGTGAAGTTATCCCACCACTCTAACACTGGTCCGTTCAGCTGGTGAGAGGCAAACAGAACCCTCTCACGATCAGTGCACTGGATCATATCCAGTTTTCTATCGACTGCCCTAAGACAATCATCAGCCTCCATTGGCTCAGCGCTACTGGAGAAAGTCGGTGGTCGCATCCTCATGAACTCTGATATGTTGGCCCTTGGAGGAGGTGGAGCATAAGCTTGAGGTTGAGATGCTGCTGTTGCTTGCAAGTTCTGGGTGTTGTTGATTGATTGAGCGAGCAAATTGATCAGCTCAGCTTGGATGGCCATCATCTGGTTCTAGTCAGGTCCTTCAGCTGGAGGGGGTGGTGGCGGTGGAATTGGGTTCTCTTGCACATTCTCTCTGTTCTGATTGGTGGTGCTGCCACTGCTGTTGCGAGTAGTCACCATCTGCTAGAACTACACAGACTAAGGAAAGAAGAAGAGAAACTAAGGGGGACAGGGCGAAACAACCCACCCGAGCAAAACAACCAATACAAAAAGCTTTTTCAAAAACTTTAATAGCTTTATACAACGTTCTACTCGATGCTCGCGGTCCTCGGTGGTTCCTGCGCGATGACGCTGTTTTGACAGCTTCAAGTCTTGAGGTCTTAAACACCAGGTTAGCTAATCGTGAGACCACCTATAGAAATTTCAAGGGAAAGAGGATCCATTTGACATTGTAAAATGGTGAGGAGAGAGTAAGGTAAGGAAGAATACCAAGAAGGAGGTAAGGATAGAAAAATGACCAAGATGAGAAGATAACAAATTATTTTTCTTGTTGTATAAAATAAGTTCTGAAATTTTCAACTAACAGCCATTCCAAACAACCAATTTTCCCAAGTCCAAACCAATTTTCATTTTGCTTTGCTTTTCAAAAATATTTGTAAACTCCCACGACAACCCAATGTCATGGTTAAAATATTTCGACAACATTGGTCTTTGGCAGTAAATTCCCCAAATCAAGATTTTTGGGTTTAAGCTTTTACTAAGAACAGAGTTTTGCAACACAGGCTAGTTCATACTAATGTACTAACTAGCTCTTTACTATGGTAACAAGGGGTGGTTGAATCAACTATCAAGTTTGGATGTACAAAGGAACTAGGAATAACTATATAGTTAAAACATGGATTTAAATTACTTAAATTTAAATAAGCATGCAATAATAATTTGAAACAGAACATAAATAATTTGAGATACTGGGATTCAATATGATCAAGGGTGTAACTTGCCTTGTTCGAAAGCTTGAGGGTCTACTTCTTCGAAGTACTCGGGCTCTCCGGAGTCGTCGAAATCTACACGTGAGAACGAAGCAAATTCAAATAAAGACCAAATTAAATCCAAATGAACTCGAAAACAAACCGAACTAGAACCAATAGCATGGTACTGAATTAGATGAATTAGGAATGGGCTCTCGGGAGGAGGCTCGACTAGTCAGGAGGAGGTCCAACGGGTCGGGAGGAGGGAGGTCCTGGAGGTCCTGAGGAGGATACGATTACTCAACGTGGTCGTACAAAGAATGCAAAAAGGATACGACTACGCAACGTGGTCGTAGGAAGGATACAGAAGGATACGACTACGCAACGTGGTCATAGGAAGGATACAAAAGGATATAACTACGCAACGTGGTCGTACGAACAAGGGAAGAGAACATGGCACGGAGAAGAAACTCACCAGGGCTGAGTGAGAGACTGAAGGGGGAGGCGGTGGGCCAAGCGGGGGGAAAGGCAGTGCAGTGCTCGGTGAATCCTTGCCGAGGTGGTTGAAGATGACGCAAGCTCCAGTGGACGGTGGCGAAACTTCAAGCACGGAAGAACTGGGCGAGAGAGTTGGGTGTGGAAAAGGTGATGAAAGAGGGCTGCTCAGGCTTTTATAACCAGGGGAGATGGGGAGAGACACTGAAAGACTCGGAGGCACACATGTTCAAGGTTTGGTGAAGGAGGAGATGGAGGCAGGTAGGGGTGGAGACAAGTGGGGGAATTGGTACTGCAGAAGCGACAACATTTAATGCGACGCAACAACATTTAATGCGTGAAGACTTTTGCGTCAGCAGTGACGCGGCGGGAGGAAGAAGAAGGTGAGCAGGGCTGACATGTGGGGCTAGTCAAAACTCGGGAGGGTGGTCCAACCAATGGGGTGGTCGCGACCAAAGGGGAGGTTGTAACCAAAGAGGTGGTCGTGACCAAAGAGGAGGTCGTGACCAAAGAGGTGGTTGTGACCGGTCTCCTGGACCATTTGGGAGGTCTTTCAGGACCACCCAGAGGTCTCCAAGGACCACTTGGAGGTCCAAACGAGAGGAAGGTCTGGACAGAGGGGGAGGTCCAAGTGAGAGGGAGGTCTGGACTGAGGGGAAGGTCCAAACGAGAGGGAGGTTTGGACAGAGGGGGAGGTCTAAACGAGAGGGAGGTCTAGACAGAGGGGGAGGTCCAAATGAGAGGAAGGTCTGGACAGAGGGGGGAAACGGAACGAATAGAGGAAGGGGATTTCCAATACCAGAGAACTCCAACAAACTCAAAATAAACCAAACTTTTGGGTTAGTTGAAGTTCGATTTAGTCATTTGAAACACTTTTAATTCCAAAATCTTAAGTTAAGCTTTAGAACTTTAACAAAACCAAATGGTTATTTTTATTTTGAAATTTTTCAAAAGACACAAAATCGGGATATTCTGACTTGCCATGCGCCATGACGCATACTGAAGGCTTTGTCGTGGCAGTGAGCCACCATCAAGCCACCGCCCCATTTGACCACTCCCCGAGCTTCACTAGCTAACACCGCCTCCATTGCCGTCGCACCCCGAGCATAATACCCCTCGGCACCCTAGTTCTCCCTTACTTCTCCTTTTGGCTGAGGAGAGGGAAGCTCGTGTGAGCTCAGCTCTGCGGTAAAATCCTCACTTCCGATTTTCTTAGCTTCCTCTTTCGGCGCCGTTTCTATTTTTGCTAATGCCAGCACTTGTCTTCGCTTGTAGCTTCTAGACCATGATCGTGCCATTGGAAGCTCTAGAGCACGCCTCCAAGGGACACCACCATGTCATCATCGACTTCGATGAGTATTATCATCGATCTTGTGTGTCACCATGTGTGCCTCAGCCTATTAAGCAGAACTCCTCAATCAATTTCATCAATGCACGACAGGTTTTCGTGGATTTGAAGGAATTCCAGTTTCAGCCGAAGAAAAACCTCTTCGTCTCCCACCTTGATCCGGTAATGCATTTGTCTATTCCTTGCTCCTATGGCATCCTCATATGATCCTTAAGTTGCTCTGACCACCCACTTCTGTTCGTTTTGCTTAGGGTCTTCCCTCCTCATTGAACCGCACTGCCGTCGTCACCTTCTTCGACGCTGGCCCAACTCAGAGCAACTCTGACCACCTCGACCTCTCTCCTAGCTTATTCAAGGTCCTGAAGCTAGGAGAGAGGTCGAGGTGGTTGGAGTTGCATTTGCTTGTGCATGTTTGCCGTAGAACCACCACCGCCCATCTCCGGCTAGCCACCGGTACAGGCAGTCTTAGCTGTCGCCACCACTCCCAAAAGATGCGCATAGCTATTGTGGACCCATACATACCCTTGGCTTGCGCCACCGTGGCTGGGAACACCGGGAAGGCTCTGGTGAAGCCAGAGCTTCTTTGTCAGAACGTCCGGCATGACTGTAGCAAAGCCATTAGGGCTTAATCGCAATCATTAGTCTTAAATGATGTAATCTTTGTCGAAAATCACGTATTAACGGGTTAAGTAATGGGCTCTAAGTCAATGACAGGTGGGCCACGTCCCTTAAGTACCCCATGCATTGTAGTTGTACTCCGGTGGACCTATACACGTGGCCGGTCCATGCACTATTCTCGTGGACCGAGTCACTGATGAGCGGGCCCCACATGTCAGTCCGGGATTTAAATCTGAGTTTAAATGAAAAACACACTATTCATTAGGTCCCACTCGTCAGTGACTGCGGCTAGCGCAGCGCCCGGTAAGAAAATTATTAAATGCGTTATAAATTCCAGAAATCAATTATTTATACACTGAAAATTTGAATAACTTCAAAAATGCATAACTAATTCATTTTAACTCTAAAATGAGTGAAACCAGCGTTGATAATTTTCATTTTTAATGAACTTTATTTCAAAATAGGTTTTGGACTTGTCACTATCACAGAAAATATACTTTTTGGAAAGTGATCCAAAGTTGATTTATTTTTGAACTAGAAAATACTATTAACTTGGAAAATTCATAACTAAATCATAAATACTCCAAATAAGATGAACCCAGTTATTTTGATCTTATAAATTTATTCCCTATTTACCTATGTAATTCATTTTCCCACCACTGCTCTACCAATTTTGAGTAAATAATTAAATTCTGTGAATAGTAACATATTCCGATTAATTAGGATTTTCCTAAATATGAAATTCAAACTGCTATAACTCTCACATACTAAATACAAATGGAATAATTATTTCACCTAAATTCATCTAAAATCATGCACTAGCCACTGTAGAAATTTCATGCATTTTTGAGCATTTTGAATTTTGTGATATTTCCCGGTGTTTATCGATGTCTTTATTCTATAGAGCCCGAAGTGATCGACGTCGACTATTTTGCCACCGAGAGTGAGAAACTTAACTTCTAGTAAGGCAAGCATCATTTGAACTTTCTTTTATGCATCATATTGCTCCCAGTTTTTTTTATATAAATTAGTGTTTGAAATGCAATGATACTGCTTGCATACTATTTTCGTATATCATTATGTTGTGAGTAAATAGTTATTTCCTATACTTGCTGGTTATCCTTGATTATTCCCTTATACATATGCTTAAGATAGATTCTTGTGATGATATGAATGTTATGTGTTGAATGCTTAGCCATTGCGGGTATGCTTAAGATAGATGCTTGTGATGATATGAATGTTATGTGTTGAATGCTTAGCCATTGCGGGTCTGGAAAACACAATAGTTCAATTAACGGGATTAGCTCGTCGATTGTGGGAAACACATAACACTTCTTATTTTTCTTTTTGTCCATATCATTGTATCTGGTTGTTGAGTTAAAAACTTGTTGTTAAATGGTTTTTGGGTCTGGACAAGTGGTTGGTAGTGTGGATGCTGTTATGCATGAGACTCGGGTTTGTGGTTGTCTTGTCTGGACCATTAAGGACCGCACCATGGGCTTTCATTCCAAGTAACGATCGTGCTATCACACGTGGGATATGGGTACCATATGGTTAAGTAAGGGGAAGGTTTTATTGTGTTAAGTCCTAAGGTGGTGTACAGACACTTGTGTTCGATCATTTGTTCGTAGGAGCCGATATAATTTTCTATAATGTGCGTGGGAGCACCATTTTTCGTTTATTTACATTGCATCGGTATTTCTCATACAACTTGTGAGCTGCTTAGCAAGTGTTATATGTCGCCTGTACTAAGTAAGGGAACATCTTGAAAGGGAGACTTATTTCAATAGGGCTTTCTTGCTAAAAACAACCGTATCTCGATTCTCCCTGGCCGACATACCTAAGGTAGTGTGTCATTGTCCGGAGGCATCCGGAGGCTTACGGGCAAGTCGAGTCATGTGGGTAAAATAGTACACCTCTGTAGAGATAATCTATTCGAATATCCGTGTCCACGGTTATGGAAAACATTTGGTTTGGTATGCGTCATCGTTAGTCTTGAAATTAAAATTTGACATGGTCACAACTTGGTTCGGCATGAATGGGATGTTCATGCATATTAGTTTATCAAAGTGGGCATCCACTTTGGTATAGATTGATCTATATAATCATCTATGTCTTGTGAAATCTTTTTCTTAAAGATGTGGTTTACAAATTGGCAATTTCAAACTAGATGGTCTAGGTGTGTAAGTTGTTGCGTTTTATGCAAAACTAAGCCACTATTGCCATCCTTTGTTAACTTCTAAGCATAAATATTTTTTATTTTGTGTAAGACTTGCGAGTACATTTGTACTTAACCTGGTTGCTGCGATTCAGGTGAGGAAGACTTTGTGCCCGATGAGATCATCAGTGTCGATTTAGGCGACATTGACGAGTAGTGCTATTATTTAACTCCTAGTCGGTTGCCATGGGTTATGGGGCACACCATGATGGACTTTTGGTTTATTTACTTTGCTTCTGCTTCTACTTAATGTTCTCATTTGAATTTTGCCGGTCGGCCATTTGTAATAGTTGTAGACTTGAATTATTATAATGTATGTCTTTTGATTATCACTGTATGAATGTTGTATGGATGTGATCAATTTTGAATAAGAGTATGAGCATGTTGGTCACTGATCTTGGGAGCCAACATGATCTCATACTTGCTGTTGATGAATTCCCTTTTAACTCATTAAGTGGATTCTTGAACCGGTTATCATGTAGTGCTTGCAGAGGAGCAGTACGCATGATCATCAGAGCTCTAGCTTGGGCAAGACCTCTCACTTAGATGGAGTTAAATTGGAATCCATTTACCTGAGACCCAGAGTTATTTCCATAAGACCGGGAAGGCCTCGGTCTTACGGAAATAATCCGGGGGTCCTCACAAGCAACCTTTGGGATTCTCCGACCACAGGGGTCATTAACCACGAGGGTTATTACCATAGAGAGTATATGGTCTTTAATTAAATGGTTAAACCAATAATTAGGAATTTAATCCTCGTCAGCTAGCCCCCGAACTTTTAAGTGAATTTGTGATGTGAACTCTCTCTGTTGGAATTTATATCGGGGAACTCTTCGTTTAATGGCAAGAAAAACGAAGCGGTTGGCATTCACTTTAAAGTTGAGAAGTTGCTTAGGGAACTGAAAGGATTTGTGTCTGTTGGACTTTCAAGCAACTCCTTTTCGCAATTAAATAAGTCCACCTATAAAATCCCCTCAGTGCGAATGGTTTCTTCTTTGGCCAACAAGGTTGAAATCTTCTTTCCTTCTCCTTTGACCGAAGCATCTTGCAAGCATGCATTCCCTTATGGTGCCTTCCTCCCTCACCTCCCAAGAGTTAGTTACCATCTTCCTTGCATATTTGGTCCTATATTTCGTCGATGACCTTTAATTGATCTATCTCATTGCTTCATAGGCACCGGATGGGATTTATCTCCTCTAACGGACCACAGGCAGGGTGGATCCGAGGCGAGCCCAAGAAAATTAGGTTAAGAGCTACTACAGTCAGGGCAGCTGATTTGTAGGAGACGATCCCAAGCAAATTTGATTGGCGAGTGCTTGCCATCGAGGTAGCTCTGGTGCGGCAGAAACCCAAAGTCAAACACCGTATGCACAAGCACGACAACTGGTTCAGAGTCGTAGGTGTCACCTATGGCTAGCGTGGGTTGCCACAATTTTTAGCTTGCCCACGAAGAATTTGGCTCGCCCCCTTGGAGCAGTCAAACCCAAACACTAGCATCCCACCTCCACACTCCATCATTTCCAGCCCACGCATGCCACGACAAGTCGGTGACCCAGAGTCACCGCAACCACCCACTCGTCGAGCCAAGGCGTCACTGCCTACCTCAGGTCCTCAGCCCAAATGCAACCTCGGCCTATGGCCACTTAACACCATGTGTTCCCAGCAAAACTAGAGCCTTCCCACACTCTCTCCCACTCCCGCCCGCCTCTTCTATATATCCACCACCTGGCGTCCCCGTCTCTAGGGGCGGAGCTCGCCACGGTCCAAGTCTTGGGCTAGACTAGCTATTTTTTAATTGAACTCGATCTTCACACCTCAATATTTGTCATCTTGATGGAACAACTAACAATACAACATTGATGAACGATGGTGCTTGATCTAACTGTGATATACTTTGTGCTATGTATATCATGTGTAACGCGCAGGGCTGGCGAGGTGCTACCGGTAGATCAAGAACAAGTCGTACCCCAAGTCATGGTACTGCTGTGGCATGCTAGACCTGAAGATCCACATCTTCGACGTGGGGTAGAAGAAGCACGGTGTGGACGAGTTCCTACTGTGTGTGCACCTGGTGAGCTGGGAGAAGGAGAACGTGTCCAGCGAGGCGCTTGAGGCGGCAGGGATCGCATGCAACAAGTACATGACCAAGCACGTGGGGAAGGATGCCTTCCACCTCCGTGTGCGTGCCCACCCCTACCACGTCCTCCGCATCAACAAGATGCTCTCCTGCACAGGCGCCGACCGGCTGCAGATGGGGATGCGCGGGCGCACATCGACCAGGTGTTGCTCTCTATGCACTGTCGTGACGCGAATGCGGGGCATGCGTAGGAGGCGCTAAGGCACACAAAGTTCAAGTTCCCTGGCCGCCAGAGGGTCATCATCAACGTCAAATGGTATCCTCTACAAAAAATAGATCGGTGGTTTTTTTTTCTATGAAAAAAGATTGATCGCGAGTCGAGAAGCGCTAGATCTCAACTGTTGGTTTCTTGGATGGTGTTTCTTCCAAGGGAATGGCAACAACAGAGAACAACAGTACTCTACCATCCCTTGATAGTCAATCATCCGATCCAAAAAGCAATGCATGAGATCAGTCGCTACATTAAAAGTGGTACAATACCCCACATGATACAGTTCAACGCTAGAGTAGATGCTATAGTACTCATCGCATCCCGACCATTGATTTTTTATCCAACCGGTGAGAGCGATAATGTCATGGTACCAATACAATGTAATGGCAGAGGATGTGAATCCAATGCCAAGGTAACAACAATTCGTATTTCCATGCATGAATAGTTCGTTCCACTCAAATTGATACGTGGAGACTGGAGACGTGTGTACGGTGAACAACAACTAATTGATGTGATAATATTGTGATTTGTTTGCCGTTGTGCAGCTGCTCACTTGGCATGGGTCGCTTGCTGATCGCAACCCGACAGAGGGCTCTTTCCACCCTCCATTGCATGATCCGCTTAAGGAATTTATGGACGGCTTCGCCAAATCTGTCTCTATCGTCGTGGTTGTTTCACCGACGTTATTTCAGTTCTCTCTATGGGATTCATCTATTTCGTTCTTGATAACATGCACGTTCGTGTCGCATCTCGCAACTCTGAATGCGCAGTAGCCCCCAACTCGGATCAGAGTTGGAAGATACGACACAGACGTGCACAATATCAAGAACAAAGTAGAAGAATCCCGTAGAGAGAACCGAAATAACAGCGATGAAACAACCACGATGAGAGAGAAAGATTTTGCGAAGTCGATCGTAAATTCCTTAAGCATGATGTCAAAAGAGTACAAGGGATTGTCGCTCTCTCACAACCCTCTTGAACTTTTTAGGACCCTCGAATCCTTGTTCTATAGAAGAATCTATTGATAAAGAATAATTTAGCCTCTAATCCTCTCATATGCCTCTTGCTTTGGATGAGTTGGTTTGTGGCTTGGGTCCTTCATGACCACCCCTCATGGCTTTATATAGTTCCCCTAGTTTTCCTCCAAAGAGAAGTGGAAATCCAAATTCTATTAGGATTCATATAGGAATCCTTGTAGCACACCTCTCCATGTCCTAGTAGGTTACGATATGAGTCACCTATCTCAACAATCTCCACTTTGACTCTCATCCGTTGAAGTCACCATGCTCCTCTAAGAACTCACTCCAGGTCGGCTCTACCTTTTTTGTTTTTATTTTTATTTTTCCTCCTACCTTTGGGATTGCCCCCACCACAGGGGCTTATGCACATCACCGCAATATGTGTGTCAATATCCAGACTTGGCTGCCTAGAACTACACCTAAGAGATCTTTCCTTGTGTAGTTTGGTTAACCTCACCTCCTCTTCCTGCAGCCCTCCATGCCATAGGTTTGTACCGCTTCCGAGCTCCAATTGCTCGTTGGTACTACATGGTTGGTTCCACCACGTCTTTTTTCTTCCAACAGCTCACACTTTCGCTTTTGCGCCTACTAGTTTTTGCAACCGTCTTTGCAGTTCCACACATAACTGCAGATGAGATCTGAGTACCTACCGTTCGACACAGTTTCCTTCTCCTGGCCAGAATTTTTATCAAACCCCTCATTGGTTGCTCTTCCCTTATGATTACCCATCAATAGGTATCCTCCATTGCTCCAGATACTTTTCATGATCACCTGTCATTTGCAAGTAACTCGCATGACTCCACCTCGAAGTGATACCTCACAACCATCGAGTTCATGCGACCTCACATATATTAAATTCTTTTTTAAGTTGGGAATATACTAAACTCCTGTCAATATGCGATGTGCTTCATGATATGTCTCCAATGTAACTGTTCCCACCTAAGTAATTGCATACTCCTTGCAATCTGCCGAGTGAACAGTTCCATGCGCCAGGTGTAGAAATCCTTCGTTGAACATCTCCTTCATCGAACATATATGAAAGTAACAACCTGGATCTAATATTCATCCATGAGAAGTACCTGATTGACCGATGACAAGTATGTTTGAATCATCATTTACTATTGTCACTGAGCATGCACCCCTTATTTGCTTCAAACTTGAACAATCTTTTATCATATGACCTTGCTCGTCACATAGATAGCATACATATGTGCCTTTGCACTTGCCCTTCTTCTTCCTACGACCTTTTCTTTTACTTGCAACATCTACGACAACCAATGCTTGATTACCCAACGATGAAGATTCCAATGGCTTGTTCAAGGACTCCACCTTCAATAGATATTACATTGCCTTATTGAAGTTGAGAGTGCCTTTTTCGACGAGAATATTCATCACCAATTTCCCCTATGATGGTGGTAAAGATGATGCCCATATGACGACCTTATCATTCTCAATTTTCTCATCTACACTAATCATCTGTGTGCTAAGCTTGTTGAAGATATTGCGATAGTCAACGAACCATGTGCCTTCTTACATGAGGACCATGTACAGTTGCCGCTTCAACACTCACCGGTTTGTCAATGACTTTGCCATATGTAATTATTCTAAGCCACTCCATAATATGTACGGTCAATTTTTCCTTGATCAACGGGTTGTACTGAAAGCCTTCTGCTCCATCGCCTTCAATTCTTTAACGAACATCGTTTTCGATTTGTCCCCTTCTAACCATTGTTGGACAAGGACATCCTTCACCACACATTGCCACATGCAGAAATTTTCTCCGCTGTCAAATTTCTTTATTTGATTTCACATCGTAGACATTGATCTTGATTTTGTGCCACCTTGCACTTTGCCGCCCTTCTCGCAAATCTTATTAATATGGCATTTGCTTTGATACCACTTGTTGTACTCTGAAGCCCCTCCTTATGTTCAACAACCCCTAGATTGGATTAGTGTTTGTGAGATATGACAAAAGTGTGCACAGTATTAAGAACGAAGTAGATGAATCTTATAGAGAGAACCGAAATAATAGCGGCGAAGCAACCACGACAAGAGATAAAGATTTGGCGAAGCCGACCACAAATTTCTTAAGCACGATCTCAAAATAGTACAAGAGATTATTGCTCACTCACAACTCTCTTGAACCTTTTAAGACCCTCATATTCTTGAGTCGATGCGGAAATTAGCGCATTTAAACCCAGATTTGCCTGGCATTTAGCGCTAAGACAACAATTTAGAGACTTAATTACGTGCTACAGTGTGGTCGGCATTCGAACAACACAGAGGCACTCTCGGCCGATTCTTTCCGCGCTTGCCACTGGCGAGTCAGCCCAAGGCGGTGCAGGAAAGTGGGCAAAATGGAATCCCCGCGTCATGACGAAGCTACCAGTACCGACGGTGAGGCCGGTGGACGTCCGACGCGGTGGCACGGCTATGATTGGCGGCGGCGGCGCTCAGCTCAAATGGCAAACCAGAAACTGACAATGCTCTTATCAATCCAGTGCACGCATGAGCGATCCTAAGGTCCTAGGAACTCACCGCGATGACCCAGAGCTACGGAGGTTGCCGGAGAAGGGCTGGCGACGGTGGACCGAGTCGGCGATAGTGACTTCACCGTGGAGGTGATACCCTAAGCAAAGATAGGGGCAATTAAGGGTAGGGGCAGCTCGAGTGAGTTCATACGACGGTGTGAGAGCAAGGAATTGACTTTTGCTTGAGCTTACCGGTGTTGGAACGGGAGAGGGGTTTTTGGCCGGAGTTGAGGAAGATGAAGGCAATGGTGAGTTCCTGCGCAAGAAAGATCTAATTAGCTTAGGGGATGGACTCCTTGGGGGCTGGAACGCATGCTGATGCAGTGGCTGAGGCTTGGGGATCACCAGAGCCCCAGCGACGATGAGGTGGTGCCACGGCCGAAATGGGAGCTCATTCCTTCGCGTGCTCTTGCAGTGAAAAGAATGGAGAAGAGATGATAATGGTGGCTCAGGGAGGTAAAAGGGACGTCCAGAGAGGCCTAGGGCTACTTATAGCCGATGGCAGAGAGTCACAAGGCAGAGCGCTTAGCGCCGATGCGCTCGGGAGCGGCGACAGCGAGCTAGTGAGGGAGTGTGACGGGCGAATTAATGCCACCCACAGCATGGGCTAGCAACAGAAAATACACGCGATGTTGAGCAACCGAGGGCGCATTGCATAAATCCGGGGGCGGCTTTGATGGGGCGGGATGGGCACAACGGAGCTGTCCAAAGGCGCCTGGGAGAGCTGGCACAGGCGCTGCGCATCGGCCGCGTGGGGAAGAAGCCCTGCCAGCGGGCCCTACCGGTCAGCGGGAGGAGGTAAGGTGGTTCGGGCCGGTTAGGTTTAGGGTTTTGGGTTGAACCACATGACTCGGGTCCGACCGAGTTCAACAGTGCTAACCCAGATTTTAGAAAAGCAAACTGAGAGTTCAAGGAATTTTTAGAGGTAGAAGATCAACTCCAAAAATCTTGATATTTTTACAGGAGGTTACTAACTCCAAGAAAAACCTTGAATAAAATTTCCAGAGTTTCTCATGCAATGCATTTCCCTCTAGAAATATTACAAGGTCCTATCCTAGGGTTTTGACCAAGAGTCCAACTGGTTTGACTGGCCTCTTAAAAATAGTAAATAATTTCTAAAAATTATGAATTTTTTCAGAGGAGTCACTAGGATGATCTAGAACCTAGGAAAAATAATTCCTGGGTAGGATCATAGGATTTGTTTTAAAAATTTTCAAGGATTATGCTTCTAGTAGATTGAAGCATTAAGTCTTTGAAATTAACAAATCCTTTTGAAAGAATTTCCAAAAAATTCAAATTACAACATGAGGCATCAAAAGTTTTAAATTCTCCTTGTTTTTATACATTTGAAACACAAACCATTGTTTGGCATGTTACAACTCTCCCCTTACTAGAATCTCGTCCCGAGATTCCGTTCACTCAGATAAGAAGGACAGGAAGTCTGCACGAAGACAATCCTCTCGTTCCCAAGTGGCTTTGTTCTCGGTATGATTTGACCACTGAATTTTAAGGAATTTGATGGAGCGATTCCTTGTCCTCTGTTCAGCCTCTTCAAGGATACAGATAGGATACTTATGATAGGTTAGATCTTCTTGTATTTCAAGACCTTCCAATGGAGCTTGCTCAGTTGGAACACAAAGGTACTTCTTCAACTGAGATATGTGGAATACATCGTGTACTTCGGAAAGTGTAGCAAGCAAATCCAACTTGTAGGCCACAACTCCTTTCTTCTCGATAATGCGGAAAGGTCCAACATACCGAGGAGCTAACTTGCCTTTGACGCCGAATAGTTGGGTGCCCTTCATAGGAGAGACTTTGAGATAAACAAAGTCATTGTCGGGACCCAAAATATGCAATTCTGGACCCTCTGTGTATAATGCACTAGCCAGGATCACGCTAGTGCACACAGTGTCAACACAGGTGAATATCGATCCACACAAGCGATTAATAACATAAACGAGTAATTTGATAACAAATAGTTGTTTTGACCTTATGGTCGAGTTTACAATTATTAAGCCACGCAGGGCTAGCAAGAAATAAAATAGCAGCGGAACGAAGAAACTTCAGTGGAATCCCATCAATTCACCACAGGCAACTGACTAGGATCAAGACCCTACGATTAAGCGCCTTCGATGAACTCCTCCTCGAAAGCAGGCGAAGACTCCTCTTCTGTTGCATGTTTTACAACAAGCATGAGTACACACCATACTCGCAAGTCATACCACAGAAGTGCAATTATAGATGCAGGCTTATTCCAAAGAGATGGTTTCTGTGGTTCTTTGGCAGAAATACAGCATTTGCAATTTAAATACAAGTAATAGATTGAAAGCATAATTCAAAACAAATAGACAATAATAATTTGACAGTTTTATTTCACAAAGACACATAGCCTAAACAAGTTATTCACATAGCCATATGACTTAAGTCACTGACTCCCTTCCCAAGGTTTTATGAAAATCTACCCTCGTGTGAAATCCCGAGCATGTCCATGATCATGACGCGCTATTCAATAGATTGATTAACACTCTGCAGAGGTTGTACACTTCACCCACACGATACAACTAGTGTAGCTAGCACTAGCCGTAACAAAACGTTTCAAAAACTTCATCTTAACATTGACACCCCTAGTGTGCTTACATACCGTCAAACAATCCCACATAGGAAGTCAATCCGACACACACCGTTGGACAGGGACACGATGAACCACCCCGTGATGTGACTACCTGGTAGCACACCTCCACCCATGCACACAGCCTAACCTACTACCTGAGTAATCGATGTCAAGACTCCATAACTTACTAAGTTAGGCCCGTCCCATACCAGGCATGTGGTTCTACGAGAGGCTCAGTTCAATGGCGCACAAAGTTAAATCCTTAATTGACCAAGGCAAGACTTCCAAATAAACTACAAATCCCTATGCACACAGGTTATTAAGCCCACACACATAGCTCCACCAAAATATCACACAGTCCACTTGCCTCCGTCTAAATCCTTTCCCACCTTGTTGGTTAGGTGCAACATATGCCATCAACAGTAATAGCACATAAGCGCTACAGTTTTTATCACATAGTTCCATAGTCACTTAGTCAAGTTGATATTTGCAACTACATGAGATGATGACTCGTGGCATGGCTAAGCAAACTAATCGCATCTAACCAACCCACGTTGGTAATACCATAGCACCAACTAAATAAACCAAACTAGGGTGATAAAAGATTATGGCATACAATTAGACAAGGAGGTCATAACAGATTGGACATTAACTAATCCCAAAAGCATTGAAATAATTAATTGAAGTAAATGCAATACTTTGAATCAATATAACTTTTGAAAACTGGGTTCAATATGATCAAAGGTATAACTTGCCTTGGAATAGGTCTAAGTACTGATCTTGCTCTTGAGGTGCTCCTTCTTCTTCAAATCTTCCCGAAGTATCAACGTCTACTCGCAAACGAAACAAACAAACAAACAAAATAAATAAAAACAGAGGCAAAACAAACTCCAAAAATTAAATAAAAATCTCAGATAAATACTTGAATTTAGATGAATTTAGAAATTTCAATGGACTCAATCGGAGTTCGGATGCAAAAGATATGGGCTTTGGAAGTTTGAATCTAAAAGAAAACCCTAAAAACTGATTATTCCGAATTTTCGAATTATTTCTTAAAAGAAAAATCGGATTATTGCGCAACAATGACGTCAGCGCTCGGAATTAAAGAATTAAAAAGAATTACTGACATGTGGGGCCCACACGTCAGTGAGATGGCTCACGGTGAACCAAGTTCACCGAGCCGATGTTGATTGGATCTCGACCGCTTAATCAAGATCGACGTGGCTCCACGCGGCAACACGGTGACGCCGAGGTCGACGCGAGGTGACATGTCGGTGACGTGGCCGGGCGTGACGCGTCGAGAGGAGAAGGCGGCGTTCGGGCGAAACCGTGAACGGCGGCGGCTCAACAGCGGCGGGTGCTACAGGGAGGTAGAGGATGAGACGGGGAACTCAGGGGTGGGCTCACGGGTCCTCGAGGGCGATTGTGGCAGCCGGCGGTGAGGATGCGGCGCTAGAGCTTTGGCTCGGCAGCGACAGTCTTTGGAGGGCTCGACGGCGGCGAGCGGCGGCCGAGATGCGGGCGTTGCGACTATCCCGGTGGTGACCCTCCCCGACGACGAGACCCACTGCAGCGGCGATGGGGCGACGAGGTCTTCTCGGCCGGTGCTGAAGACGAAGGCGGCGCTAGGGCTCCAGGCGACAACTTGAGCGCAGGCGGTTAGGGCAAAAGAGGCGGCGCGGCTCGGGATGCGAGGGACGCAGGTCCTTGAGGCCTTAAATAGCCTCGGAGGCGGGGAGTTCGCGAAGGAAACGACGGCGGTGATGGAGTCCGGCTCGGACACGGGAGAGTCCCAAGGGACGAAGAACAATGGCCAGCCCCACCGGCCAACAAATCTGAACGCAGGCCCACCTGTCGAGGAGGCTTGGCGGCAGCACAAGGCGACGAGGCAGGGACGCTGATCGACCGGCCCAAGACCGATCCAACGGTGGAGGATGAATGGCCGGGTCATTGGAGAATCGGGCCGGAGTGGGCAGCAAAGGAATAGAATCTGGCCGAAAGGATTTCGGCCCAAAGCCATTTACTGAGATTTTAATAGTTTTCCTTTTTAATAAAATACCAGAAATTCACATAAGCAATAGAAAATAGCAAATGTACTTGGAAAAATTCCAAAAAAATCTGGAAAATATATCCAAGCCCAAAGAATCCTAATAAAATAGTTTTGACCATTGTTGATGTTGACTTTAATCATATTAAATTATTTTGATGTACAAAGTCCATATTAAGCTTTTGAATTAAAATCAAATAAAACCCAAATGGTGAATTTTATCCTACTAACTCTTTAAAAGATTTTTAAAGCTCAGAAAATTGGGATATTACAGTCATTTGGTTCAAAACTCAACTCGCGACGACGTCGATCCGCATAGCTCTTTTGTTGGGATTGAGCCGTGCGCAATCGATCTTGAACCAACCGAACATGATCTTCAGCCTCTTTGATCGTGTTTGGGCCAAAAAGTGGTCTTTCGCCAATCTCAGACGAATTCAACCGGGTTCTATATCTTCTCCCGTATAAGACTTCAAATGGTGCCATGGTAAGACTAGCTTGAAAACTGTTGTTGTATGAGAGCTTGGCAAACGGCAAACACTTCTCCCAATTCTTCCTATAGGAGATAGCACAAGCACAGAGCATATCTTCCATGATTTGATTGACTCTCCGTTTGGCCATCGGTTTGAGGATGGAAAGCAGTGCTAAAGAAAAGACGAGTTCCCATAGCCTCTTACAAACTCATCCAAAACTGAGTGGTAAAGAGTGAGCCACGATCTGAAATAATCATCTTTGGTACTCCATGTAAACTCACAATTCTTGAAACATAGAGCTCTTGGAGGTTCGGAGCAGACTAGTAATAAAATCTATACCGATCGAGTCCCATTTCCATTCAGGCACTTGCAAAGGTTGTAGCAAACCCGCTGGATGTTGATGTTCGGCCTTCACACGATGACATACGTCGCACTCGGCAACGAACTTTGCAATCTCTCGCTTTATTTGAGTCCACCAAAATCTCTGACGGAGGTCTTGATACATCTTTGTGGCTCTGAGATGAATGGACAAAGGAGAATCATGGGCTTCACGGAGAATCAAATTCCGTAATTCCATGTTCTTCGGAACAACAAGGCGCCGTCCGAACCACACAACACCATGGTCATCTTCTGAGAAACACTTAGTTGTTCCGCTCTTGATGTTCTTCTTGATTAGGCGCACTCCTTTGCTCGATTGCTGAGCAGTCTTGATCTGATCTTCTAAGGTTTGATGCATTTCTAAGGCTGCGAGAAAACCATACTCAACCACTCCTAAGTGAGCCGCTGAAATTCTTCATGAAGGGCTGGCTGTTGCTCCTTGAGCATCAAGGTATTATAATAAACCTTGCGACTCAGTGTATCAGCAACGACATTAGTCTTGCCCGGATGATACTGGAGACCCATGTCAAAATCTTTGATCAACTCCAACCATCTTCTTTGCCTGAGGTTCAAATCCGGCTGGGTGAACAAATACTTCAAACTCTTGTGGTCCGAATACACATCGCAATGATTACCGATGAGGTAATGTCGCCAAATTTTTAGCGCATGGACCACTGCAGCTAGTTCCAAGTCATGGGTTGGACAATTGAGCTCATGAGGTCTCAATTGCCTTAATGCATAGGCCACCACTTTGCCTCCTTGTATAAGAACACACCCGAGTCCTTGACGAGAAGCATCGTAATAGATATCGAAACTTCGGTGGACATCGAGAAGAACAAGAACTGGAGCTGTGGTCAATCTCTTCTTAAGTTCTTGAAAACTCTTCTCACAATCAGCGGACCATACAAACTTCTTATCCTTCTTGAGCAACTCGGTCATCAGCTTCGCGATCTTGGAGAAATTCTCGATGAGGCGACGATAGTATCCCGCTAAACCGAGAAAACTCTCGACGTCGATCACCAACTTGGGCTGCCCCCAACAGAGCACATCGCTGACATTGCTGGAATCCACAACTATGCCTCCTGCTGAAAGAACATGGCCCAGGAATGCCACTTCTTTCAACCAGAACTCGCACTTGCTGAACTTCGCATAAAGTCGGTGCTCACGCAGCTTTCGCAACACTAGCTTCAGATGTTCAACATGCTCTTTATCATTCTTTGAGTAGATGAGGATGTCATCAATGAAGACCACTACAAACTTGTCCAAATACTCCATGAATACCATATTCATAAGATTCATGAACAGCACAGGAGCATACACCAAGCCGAAAGACATGACGGTATACTCGTACAATCCATAGCGAGTAGAGAAGGCCGTCTTTGGAATATCTTCAGATCTGATCCTGACTTGATGATAGCCCAATCTCATATCAATCTTAGAGAATACTCAAGCTCCTATCAATTGATCAAAAAGGTCGTCGATCCGGGGCAATGAGTATTTGTTCTTCACCGTTACTTCATTCAACGGATGATAGTCAACACACATCCGCAGGGTCTTGTCCTTCTTCTTCACAAAGATTACCAGAAAACCCCACGATGATGAACTTGGGTGAATGAAACCCTTCTCTTGAAGTTCACCAAGTTGCTTCTTCAACTCCTCCAATTCATTCAGAGGCCTCCGGTGTAACACCCTAGCCAAACACTGAGCCAGAAATGCCACCAAACTACCCTAACAATTTAATTTACAACAACTTACAATAAAATTACAGCAAGCAATTCATTATCAAAGCCCATCCACAGGTCATAATAAAATATGAATAAAGACTTGACAATCTTAATTAATTAAACCCTAGAAGCATAGCAAGATAATCCTAAATTAGCACGAAACCAAAAGAACAAATTCTATGAAATAAATAAACAAGTCCTAATCAATCCTCTAGAATTATTCAATGTCTTTCATGTCCTAATAGAATAAACCATCATGATAAGGCAAAGATTTCTCATAGCAAGTGATCAAGTAATTGAGTGTATGCAGTGTCCAAGTGCTAACCCTTCCCAAGTGAAGCATCATCAACGATTACCTAAAAAACAACAGTAGAGTAAGGGTGAGTCCATGACTCAGCAAGCACAATAATAAGCAATGTACAATGTTTAATCAGCAGTACACAATATCATTATTAACATTAACTGTTCTCTTTTCTTTATTCTCATGCTCAATCATTCAATTCTCTTTCTTTATTCACATACCCAATCATCATCTACCTTTCATTCCATGTATCTCTACACCACCTGTCTACATGCACTTCTTTTGCGTATACCGGTATAGCATGAGTGTTCACCCGTCGATGACGCACTCTCAAGTCAGTCCTCCTCAAGGATCGGGGACCTCCTCCACACCCATGGAGTTGTGATCAACATGATCACCTTCTCATATGCAATGATGCTTATGAATGCACAAATATTCATAGTTTCATCAATATTACCATTATCCAATAATATCATATCCACAATAAGGAATAAATAATAACCATTAACATTGCTTGTAATTAAATAAGTAAAAGCACAACAATTTAATAGTAATAAATGGCAAAGCATACAATGATCAACCAATGACCACTGTCTACCATGCACTTGCCTCTTATCCTTGTGACGCTGGAGAGCAAAACGACGACAACGCACACGAGACCACACCCCCTGAACAAACAATCCAAAACACATCTCAAAATCATACATTACAACTCTTCCACTTTATTCCAACCGTAATCGCACGCCTACGCCAAACCAACCTTTTTACCCCGAAACTACCGGACACACTACCCGCTATTCCAGCACTAACATTATCATAACTTCTGTCCTACTCACCCAAAAATTATGTTCTTGGGCTCTCTGGAACGCTTAAGAAATTATCTACACTTTTTATACAGAGCAAATACACTAATTATCTTATTTACTATTTTTAATTTACAGATTAACACGTACTGCTAAAAGACCATAGTTCTCCCGGACAGTAGGCTTACAAAATTCATAACTCTCAATCTAATCGTCCGATCAATATGATTGAATATTCTACGGAAAGCTACCAAAATTCTCTACAATTATTTTAACACTAGACTTCTATACTAACACCTTCATCGAACCTCCTAATCTAAGTCAACGTGTACACTCTAGCTTTTGAACAGAGATGAGAGAGGGAAATATCTTTTAATAAATCAAATCTGAACCAGGTAAGATTAAGAAGCTAAGATAGGTAAGGAGTAAAAACTGAGAACTTACTTAAGTTTTCATTAAAGATTTGATATTTTGGAAACTAGCCTTTTCAAATACTCTATTGACGACCAAGCTAAGGGTTTCTACGGTCAGTATGGCTCTGATACCAACTCTTGTGAGAGCCGCTGTCGAACCCGGGAGCGAAGGATCCCGAATTCTCTGTGTTCATACACTAGTCCAGGATTTCTAGTGTACACAGTTAAACAAAAGTGATAATCAAAACATATCACGCATTTTATTAATAATTATTCAGAGTTTATTACAAACGGGCCTGAGGCCAAATAAAGTAAAACACAGCGGAAATAAAATGGTAGTAGTAGACCCAACGATTCACCACAGGCAATAAATGCGGGGAGTGTGGCCTAAGCATCGATGTCCTCACCGCCTTGATAGAAGTCTTCTCTGAATAAAGATTATTCAGAAGAGTAAGCACTACCACCTGTGCTTGCAAGCTACACCGTAAAGTATGTGATTGAATGAATGTATAAAGTGAGCAAAGGGTAATGGCAGGGTTTATTTGCATAAGACAGCATTTTCAGTTTAAATACTCTTAGTAATTTCCAAGGCCATTTTTAGAATTTAATAAGATCAAAATCATATTTTGATTTCTCAATGTCAAGTGTAGGATGAACCTCCATACACAAATGGTGAAGGATTACCCCCCTTACACCAGGCTTCTGCCCAAACCCATTTTCATAAACCAGGTGATAAAGTCTTTTCAAACAAAACCAGAGACTAACTTTGAGTGGCTTCTGTTAAGCATGTCCATGACCGTGGACACGGCTATTCGAATAGATTAATACTCTGCAGAGTTGGTACAGCTTTACCCACAAGAGATAGTTTGCTTATTATGTCGGCCAATACACGCTTCAGTAGGCGTGCGACTAAGCAGCTATCACGAGGCCTTTACCCTACACTATTTCAACATAATTATGCCCGCTAAGGTTTCGTAATCGAAGGCTTCGCACCAACGACTACCCCCTCTTGCGCCATGTGGGTATCATTAATAAGTCTTCACGACTCCCACATCTTTCCAAGACATAAACATGGTGAGATAATATAGCTTATTTGGCCAAGTCTGTCCCATTCCAGACTTGTGGTGGTACGAGTTTGGCTTAACATCCATGCCTGCAGACCGGTCCTTACATGGTGGGTGACTTCAAAACAAACCACAGGTCTCAAACATTTGTCAGATTGAGCCGTGCATGAACTTGCACCTACCAACAATCCAATTCACCCAAGTCTAAACCAATTTCATTTATTTTTCTTTTGTCAAGACATTTTCCAATCATCTATGGTAAAAACAATACCATAGATTCATTTTCAAAACAACTTTATATTTTGGCAAAATTCCCAAATCATCTTTTGGTCTAAGCAATGACTAAGCATAAATATCTTAATTATTTTACTAAGGTTACAAGGGCATGGCATTCCAAGCATCAAGATTGGCTATACAAAGGAATTGGCATAACTAAGAATTATAACAGGAATTTAAAATACTTGGATACAAATATGCATGCAATAATAACTTTAAAAACAGAATTAATTAACTTTGAAATACTGGGATCAAGATGGTCAAGAATGTAACTTGCCTTCGTTGAAGTCTTGAGATTCTAAACCCTCTGAAAGATCTACCTCTTCGGAATCGTCAAACTCTATACGCGAGAGTACGACAAATTCAAATAAAATTCAAATAAATCCAAAAAGACAAATCAAATTAACTCCAAATGAAATAATTTTATTTTATTTAGCTAGATAATAATTTTCTAAGATTTTAGCAATTTGAATCACTCAATTTGAAGTTGTGGTTCAAAAGATATGAATTTTACAAGTTTTAGTCTAAATTTGATATTAAAAGAATTTATAAATTTAAATACAGATTCAAAATAACTTCAAATTAAATAATTTTGGTTTAGTTGGCTAGATAATGATTTTATATGAATTTAAAATTTGAAACACCCAATTTGGAGATTGGATGCAAAAGTTATGAATTTTAGAAGTTTAAACCTAAATCAAATTTAAATGAAATTCGGTTTATTTTTCTAAAGGAAAATCCATTTATTAGCAAGTGGCGTCCACCATAGTGTTTCGGGATTTAAAAGAATTTAAATTAATTTCTGACATGTGGGCCCCATGTGTCATAGACATGGCTTACGTGGACTAAGTCCACGGGACCTATGAACCTAGGGGTTGTGCCTACGTGGTGGGGGTGAGGGTGATGTGGCGCCACGCAGGTAGCCACGTCAGCCCCGGTGTTGATGTGGCGATGTGGTGGCAATGACGTGGCCGAACCACGTCCACCGACAAAGTCTTGGCGTGGCGAAGCTTCGCCGGCGTTCTACGTCGCGGCGAGTCGTGTGGGTGATACCAACAGAGAGAGGATGAGATGGGGGTCCTGATGCGCTACCTTGGGGCGGCGGAACTGGACGTTTTGGTCGTCGGCGGCGAGGTTCGGCGGCGGCGTTGTGGGGTCGTCGACAAGGAAGAAGCTCCGGGGTCTTCGGGACCAGTGGATGAGCGCACGAGCTTCGCGATGCTGCGGCGGTCTCGTAGGTGTGGACGGTGGGGCTTGAGCGGGGACGGTGGTGCCGGAATCGGAGAAGAAGTGAAGCTCGGTCGCCGGTGAGAAACTCCAAAATTGGGGTGCTAGGAGGGAGGAGGAGGGCAATGGATGGTGGCGCTGTGGTGTGGGGGAGAAAGCGCACCCGGGGCTCCTTTATATAGGGCCGGGGAGGGGCAGAGCTACGTGTAGATCACGAAGGTCGCTGCCGGGTCCGTGGCGGAATCAACGGAATCGTGGACGAAGAAGGAAAGGAATGGCCGGGTTGGGTGCGATTCGACGCGGCGATTTTAATGCGCGATGATTCGGGATTAGATCGTGATTTCACCGAGAATGGAAAGGATTTGAAAACCAGCAATGGCGGTCACGGCGCGGAGATGGAAACCGCGCGAGGGAGAAGGAAAGAGGTAGGGGACGACATTGTTCTCGTGGGCCCACTGTCGGCGAGAGAAAGAGAAGGAAAGAGAAGAAGCGGCGGCGAGCCGTCGATCTTGATCCAACGGTCGCGGTGAGGGGTAACGCGCAGCGGCGGGGCGTCGTGCGTCTTGAGGATTTGGGCCGCCAAATTCGGCCCGAAATCTGTTTAGGGTTTTCTTTGATTTTCTAATTGATTTAATTCAGATAATTCCAAAGAGGCTTTAGAAAATAGCAAATAAATTCCAAAAATTCTAGAAAAATTCACGAAATTCCTAGAATGATTTTGGACTTAAATAAAATAATTTCAACTTAAACTTGTTAATAGTTTTGTATTTAACTTTGTTTTAGCTTTAAGGTTAATAATAAGAGCTTTAGAAAATTTCAGAAAATCCACCAAAATAAATAAGTTTTTAAATTTTCTCGAATTTGAATTTTGGTCATATACAATGGCAAGCGATTTAATTTGTAATGCTTAACCTTTCCGTTGGTCCTAGCATCACAAATCAAATTTTCCTGCTCTCGGTATATATGTACTTCCTAGAACTACAATACACATACACCTCACAAAAATTAAGCATCAACTCCATACATAAGTTTTTACATTACCGAAGTCTAGCTTCATATTTTACAACATAGTTATCATCCATAAAGGTTCCATACAAAAGAGTTAAGTCTGCAGCGGAAACACCTACCATAAGATGGCTGAAAACAAAAGCTAACCGGCTGCCTTTACCCACAAGGCAACCGATCGGAAACGCCCAAGCTAGTCGTCGAAGTCGAAAGCAAAGTTGGTCTCACACTCATTAACCCCTTGGGGGTCAACCTCCTCTACAGCAAATAGACAATGCAGTTGAGTACAAAATTGTACTCGCGAGACTTACGATTAACAAACCTACACATAGCTACATGCAGGCTTAATTCAATGGAGATGGCCATAGAGTTCATTTTTAGCGTAAAGCAGCATTTTATTTGCAATAGTGTAATAGATTGAAGGCAATTTATCAAAATAATTTTTAATTGATCAAATATCAGTGAGAGAACAATAATAAACATAATTAATGTCCTTGAGGTGACTAACCCTAGCCACCACATCAATAGCACGAATTACCGATTCGTACCACCCGATCTCAAGTTTTATCAAAATGTTAAAGTCTAACTCTCGAAAGACCTCTCCAAGCGTGTCCATAACCAATGACTTGGCTATTCGAATAGATTTAACCCTGCAGGGGTGTACAACTTTACCCACATGTCAGACCGCCTTTTTGCCAAGCTATAGAACACACTTCCTTAGGTATGCCGACAAGGCTAAGTCCTACGAGACATTTTTCAATATTGTATATTAACTACGAGCTGCCCGTATGGTTACCCATACGTTGTGTCAGAGTCATTGTAAAGCTGAGAGTCAACTACCCTATAGGGGTAAAGCTCCCAGACAACTACAATGCCCCTCAGTATGGAGAACCTAAACAGGATTCCACTCCAGCACACCCAACACCCATATACACACATTTCTCTTTTTAACACAACACACACACACACACCCACCTCCTGTGATTCGAAGCTAATACACGCCAAAGTACTAAGTCAAGAGGGAACCCATATGGCCCTCATGTGGATGCACACAATAATGCTTGGTTTAGTGTAACAAGATATTCGGTCCTTGTTGACTCGGGCACACAACCACACACCCAATAATCACACCATCAACCATGTGCCTAAATCTAAATCCTTTTTGTTTTCAGTTTTAGTTTTTCCAAATGTGGTATATTCATGAGTACCCTGACTCAAGTATTTAAAGTGATGTTGTAATGATCATCGTTGAAGCGATGATCCCTAGGCTACCGTTCTAAGCATGTCTAAGCGACAACAACTCGCATACTAAAATATAAAGTGACTAGAGCCCATCCAGTGAGCTCTAAATCACAGCGCATATAAATTAAGTCTCAGTAGTAAAGGATGGATATTTACCTACAATTCATTTAACTAATCAGGTAAACTATCGCGAACTGAGAAATAATTTGTCAACATAGCATGCATATATACAATTGAAATTAAAATATTAGCATGCGCAAATAATGGGATCAATGTGCATCAAAGGAAAACTGCTTTCCTTGCTAGAGATAATTCACTTACTGCTAAGGATCACTCTCGTATTCAATAGAATCGTCGGAACCTACTGAAAGAATCGAGAAGAACCAATAACAACGAATAACACCAAAAATACTCAAAAATTTAATACCATCCAATAAGCATCAAACTCACACAGTAGGTAGAGTATGATTTTATAATAATTTAGAAACAAAAATCATTTTATTTGGAGTTAAGAAGAATTTTCTAGGAATTTTCCAAGTTAAAAGAATTTTAGTACGATTTTACAACCCTAATTGGAACTTAATTCTAACACCAACATTTTCTATGGCAGTGACATGTTTAAAACCTATTCCATGCTAAAGTACAAAAAGAATGGAAACCAACAAAATTGGTTTCATTCAATTTGGAGTTAAAATGAAATATATATGAAATTTTGAAGTTAATTGAATTAATAGTGCAAAAGTTAATTCAAAATGGAAATTCAAAAAGCATTAAATGATTTTGATACCCGGGCTGACCTAGCCAAAGGCAATGACAGGTGGAGTCCATAACCAGTGCTGCGTACAGGGTGGTTTACTGTGCCGAGCGGGCCCAACGTCATTGAGTCGGTGCGGAAATCAGTGCATTTAAACCCAGATTTGCCCGGCATTTAGCGCTAAGACAACGATTTAGAGACTTAATTACGTGCTACAGTGCAGTCAGCATTTGGACAACACAGAGGCACTCTTGGCCGATTCTTTTCGCGCTTGCCGCCGGCGAGTCGGCCCATGGCGGCGCAGAGAAGTGGGCAAAATGGAATCCCCGCATGACGATGAAGCTACCGGTACTGGCGGCGAGGTCGGTGGACGTTCGACGTGGCGGCATGGCTGTGATTGCTGACGGTGACGCTCGGCTCAAATGGCAAACCAGAAATCGAAAATGCTCTTATCAATCCAGTGCACGTATGAGTGATCCTAAGGTCCTAGGAACTCACCACGATGACCCGGAGCTACGAAGGTTGCCGGAGAAGGGCTGGCGATGGTGGATCGAGTCAGTGGCAATGGCTTCACCGTGGAGGTGATACCCTGAGCAAAGATAGGGGCAATTAAGGGTAGAGGCAACTTGAGTGAGTTCATACAATGGTGTGAGAGCAAGGAATTGACTTTTGCTTCAACTTACCGGCGTGGGAACGGAAGAGGGGCTTTCGGTCGGAGTTGAGGAAGATGAAGGCAATGGTGAGTTTCTATGCAAGAAAGAGTTAATTAGCTTATGGGATGGACTCCTTGGGGGCTGGAACGCATGCTGACACGGTGGCCGAGGCTTGGGGATCACCGGAGGCCAAGCAATGATGAGGTGGTGTCACGGCCGAGTTGGGAGCTCGTTTCTTTGCGTGCTTTTGTGGTGAAAAGAATGGAGAAGAGATGATAATGGTGGCTCAGGGAGGTAAAAGGGACGTCCAAAGAGGCCTAGGGCTACTTATAGCCGATGGCGGAGAGTCGCGAGGCGGAGCGCTCGGCGTCAATGCACTCGGGAGCGACGACAGCGAGCTGGTGAGGGAGTGTGACGGACGAATTAATGCCACCCAGGGCATGGGCTAGCAGCAGAAAATGCGCACGGTGCTGAGCAACTGAGGGTGCGCTGCAAAAATCCGTGGGCGGCTTTGATGGGGCGGAATGGGCGCAGAGTAATTGTCCGAAGGCGCCCGGGAGAGCTGGCACAGGCGCTGCACATCGACCGTGTGGGGAAGAAGCCCTGCCAGCGGGCCCTACCGGTCAGCGGGAGGAGGTAAGTTGGTTCGGGCCGGTTAGGTTTAGGTGGTTGGGTTGAACCACGTGACTCGGGTCCGACCGAGTTCAACAGTGCTAACCCAGATTTTAGAAAAGCAGACCGAGAGTTCAAGGAATTTTTAGAGGTAGAAGATCAACTCCAAAAATCCTAAAATTTTTACAGTAGGTTACTGACTCCACGATAAACCTCGAATAAAATTTCCAGAGTTTTTCATGCAATTTATTTCCCTCTAGAAAAATTACAAGGTCCTATCCTAGGGTTTTGACCAAGAGTCTAACTGGTTTGACTGGCCTCTTAAAAATAGTAAATAATTTCCAAAAATTATGAAATTTTTCAAAGAAGTCACTAGGATGATCTAGAACCTAGGAAAAATAATTCTAGGGTAGGATCACAGGATTTGTTTTAAAAGTTTTCAAGGATTATGCTCCTAGTAGATTGAAGCATTAGGTCTTTGAAATTAACAAATCCTTTTGAAAGAATTTCTAGAAAATTCAAATAACAACATGAGGCATCAAAATTTTTAAATTCTCCTCATTTTTATACATTTGAAACATAAACCATTGTTTGGGATGTTACAGATACGGCATATTGCTTCTATTGCTTTCTTTTTAAGCAAGAACATTTACATGAACAATTTGGTCATGATGCCTTCACCAAAATAGGATATAACAATTGGAAAAATCAATACAAATCATATGGCGATCTTGTTGGTGGGGTTAGTAGTGTTCACAATAATGCAAGGAAATAATGTGATGATTTTAAGAATCAAAGGTGTAGTGTGTCACATAAGGTGGTTACTTATAGGAAGGATGCAGAAATGAAATATGAAACTTGTGTGGCTGCATCCTTGGATTGTGCAAGTTTTCTCCTAATGCAATGTCATTCATTTCGTGGGCACAACGAATCTTCTTTGTCATTAAACAAGGGCAATTTTCTAGAGATGATTGATTGGTACAAAGAAAGGAAGGAGGAAGTGAGGCTTGCATTTGATGAGCTATGTCCTGTAACTGCTCACATGACTTGCCAAAAGATTCAAAAGCAACTTGCAAAATGTTATGCGTAGGAGATAACCAAAGTGATAAAGGAAGAGATTGGGAATAGTATTTTCTCCATTCTTATTGATGAATCTCGTGATATATCTATCAAAGAGCAAATGGCCGTGATTGTGAGGTTAGTAATTGATTATATGCTCTATCATTTTTAAAAAAAGTTTCCATTGTTCTACTCAATAAATTTATCATTTGTCCTGCAGGTTTGTGAACAACAAAGGGAAGGTTATGGAAAGACTTTTGGGTCTCCAACATGTTACAGAGGTAACATCAGATGCATTGAAGAGAGCATTGGTTGGGATGCTTGGTAGGCATGGTTTACTTATTGCTAGACTACGAGGGCAGAGGTATGATGGAGCTTCAAATATGAGAGGCGAATTCAGTGGGTTGCAAAGACAGATTCATGATAAGAACCCACATGCTTTCTATGTTCATTGCTTTGCTCACCAATTACAGTTGGTAATTGTTGTTGTCACAAGTAGTTTCTCTTCTATCCATGATTTCTTTGACTATGTGAATTTGATTGTGACCACCACTAGTGCATCTTGCAAGAGGAAGGATGTATTGCTTGACAAGCATCGCCAAAACATTTTGGGTAAGTTGGAGAGTTGGCAATTTATTTTTGGAAGAGGGAAGCATCAAGAAACTAGCTTGGCCAAACCTGGAGATACTAGATAGGGCTCTCATTATGCAACCTTACTCCGTATTAAGTCAATGTGGGATGCAGAAACAACTGTGCTAGGCCTTGTGCATGAAGATGGGCGTAATCCATCTAAGGCAGCAAGTTTGTTGCATCTAATAGAGAGCTTTAACTTTGTGTTCATTTTGAAGATGATGTTGAAAGTGTTTCGTATTACAAATGCGTTATCTCTTGTCTTGCAAAGGAATGATCAAAACATTGTCCAGGCCATGTCTTTACTTGTTGATGTTAAATCACGTTTGATTAACTTGAGGAAACATGGTTGGGAGCCATTATTTGGAGAACTCAAAACATTTTGTGATGCAAATAAGATTTTGATACCAAATATGGATGAAGCGATACCAAGATGGGGCCGATCGAGGCGTGATGGGAGAACAGTCACTCAAGACCATCATTATCGTGTTGATACCTTCTTTATTGCTATTGATGCTATTACCACAGAGATGGACCATCGCTTCAATGAGGTATCTTTGGAGTCGCTTGTATGCTTTTCTTGTCTTGATCCAAGAGATTCCTTCTCTATGTTCGATTTGGATAAGTTTGCTCAACTAGCATAGATCTATGACAAAGATTTCTCCATCGCTGATCGTGCGACTATAAAGGATCAACTTGAAACCTTCATTCTTCATATGCGAAGAGTTGATGATTTTATTGTTTGTCATGATCTTGGAAGTCTGGCCGTGAAGATGGTCGAAATTGAAAGACATATTGTATTTCCATTAGTTTACCGCCTCATGGAGTTAGCATTGCTACTACAGGTGGCAACAGCATCAGTTGAAAGAGTCTTTTCGGCTATGAATATTATCAAGAATGATTTGTGCAATAAGAAATCGAATGATTGGCTAAATGACTTGATAGTGTGCTATGTTGAACGAGAGATATTCGAAGGACTTGATCGGGATAGAATCAAGAAACGGTTTCAAGGCATGAAATCTCGTAGGATGAAAATGCCTCGTTCTCCTAGACGCAATTAGTGCTTTAGTGGTGTGTATTTTGGCTTCTATTTCTTCTACATATTTCATTATTTATTATCAACTAATTATGAGACTACTAAATACTAATCATTATCTCTTTGATAGGTTGTTTCTTTCATGTCTTATCTTTTGTTCAAACTATTATGTTCGATGATTTGGTGGCAAATTGTTGAGTAAGCTTCATTTGTAAGATATTTTTCTATGTCCTACCTTCATCTTCACATGTTCGCATGAGGATTGTAGTTGTTGATTCTATTTAGTGTCATATACTCTTATTGCTGTGATTGCAATATAATTTCTTTATGGATTCTTTTGGTTTTGGGTAATTCTCTTTGGTCTACGTTTGCGATTCCCACCATACCTAATATTTAGTCCTGGTTCCGCCATACCTAATATTTAGTCCTAGGTCTGCCCTGGTTTGTTGGAGGATCTTCGACACCTGACCTGCAAGCTGAGCATGACCTGGAGTTTCTACTAAAGTAGGATCTGGATTATTCAGAATGTCCCGGACTCGTAGCAGGTTTTGTATTGTTACCGAAGGTCGTGGAAGATTCCCGCTTGCAGTGGGCGTTCGATGAGTTGAGTTTTCCCTCGACCTTCGAGTTAGCCCTGTCTGACCCCTTACTCGTGGTGAGGTAGGAACAGGTGAATTAACTAATACACGTCCATCAGCTCGGTTGCCTCTAGTAGTTGGTGCTTGAGCGCCTGTACCATTTCCACCAACAAGTGGTGGCGAGTTAACCCGTGGAAGATCGTGTATGGCATCTGTACTGGTATCTCCGATTGTGTTAACTTCATGGCGCCAACATTGATCTTTCGATGAGCCCCCGTCGTAGCTAAGGGAGAGCCTTCTAGAGCTTAGGTAAGGAGCCTCCACAACGGAGAGCAGTTGAAGATTACCACCTCTAGTGCACTTTGTGGTGGACTTAGCCTGATCCAGCGGATTGCCTATCGTATGCTAAGTTTCACCGTGCCCACTTGGGCTACGATCGGTGATAACTTCATTGATACCCTTACCAGATGTCGGTTTGCCCCTGGAATACGTAGGAGCTGTTGGGGAATACTGGTCGCCAATGACAATATCAAGAGTACATGGACTCTCTAATTGCAACGCTTGGCTTATGTTGCCGCTTTTGCCGGTCAAATTGATCGGGCTTGTTGAGACGTTCGGAAGTTCCGAACTGGTCAGAACGAGCGGTTCCTTTGAGAGCGCCATTGTTGGTGGCGGTGAATCCTCATCCATCCGGTCGATTTTGCTAATCTCTGCGAATGGCAAGCCGGCGGAGGAGGATGATGATGACATTTCGTTTTCTTCCATGATGCGGATGCATGCGTCCATGTCGAGGTTGGAGTAGTCCGTCAGGTCGAACTAGTTTTCCTCATCCCAAGTCTCTGCCATGTTCGCATGAGCGATGATGGGGCAAAGGAAATGGATGAGGAATGCTTGAGCGAAGTAATCTTCAAGAACTCAATGTCTTCTTCCCCAAGGATGGTGCCAGCTGTCAACGATCGAGTCACCGATCTTACGAAATAAACAGAGGAAAATAGCAAAGAGCTCTTGGAAGAGAATGGGATTGCTATTTATTGCTATGAACTGAATCCTTTATAGGGGGTGCCCTTGACAAGGTAGTGGACTAGCTCTAATTACACTTGGTGTACTGATTTCTATGCTAATACTTTAGATGAAAACCCAATCGTCTATTGATCTTCCGTATTGGATTGCCTTCTTCTACTTGTGTTCTCCTTTAAATAGTCGATGAAGTAGTAGTAGTTACTTCTTGAAGAGACGCTTGTTGGAAGTGTCACGACTAGTCAGAGCGACGCAGCAGTTGGTAAAATATCAACCGTTCGGCGGTTGTGTGCCTGTGAGACACTCAACCGTATGGTGGTTGTTGTCAGTGTCTTAGGACCATGAAACATCGCGTGGTATGGAGCAAATATGATATGTGTTCCATTCATCACATGGTAAGGAATATACTTAGAGTTAGATCCAGATATAAGTTCATTACTTCTATGAGCAGTTATCTGGTCGGGGATTGGGTACAGGACCTCACCCGGCCAGGGTTCCTATTATGTAACCTCTGGAATCCTTACGACCACAGGGGTCGTTAGTCTTAGGGGTTACGACCACGAAGACATATGGTCTTTTAGTTATGTATTAAAGTAATACATAGAGATTTTAATCCTCGTCACTTCCACACAAAAATTCAGTAAATTTGGCCAATGGGTTTGAAAGATATAGCAGTTTTAAATTTGATCGAGAGGCGGTTTCGAGCCCGAGTAGGTTTCCCTTTCCGAGACACCTTTAGTAAAGTGGGCATAACTTCTCTATACGGTGTCCGTTTTGGACGTTGTTGTGCTCGTTGGAAAGCTAATGATGAGGCACATCCAATAAAGCTGACCAACTTGTCGCCCTCTAGGGGCCCCAAAATCAGTCATCTTCGGCCCCGAATTCATGTCGCAAGTTTTAGGTTTTCGTTTTTGCCATTTGTTTCGGTCTTCCCTTTGGAATTTGAGATTTGCCTCAACTGCAAAGTTGTAGATCTCATCGAAACCTTTCAAAAGAGCATTTATGCCATATAAAACTTTACTTTTTGATCTCTTGAGACTACCTGTTGTTTACTGCTTAAACTAGAGTGATGTTTACATTGCACGCTATTCTGTTTTTGTGCTCTACATCGTGTGAACAATCTTGTGTGCCCTAGACGGAAGTTTGAGTAGTTGGCTAGCGTCTCTCCTAACACCTAGTGTGAGATTTTTCTTTGCTTACATCAGGTCACATTGATCTTTGTGTATGCGTACATACACTTCTCTTAATAGGCTTTGATTAGGCTAGGATCAGCAACATTGACTAGTACTTTGAACATTTTCAACTTGCATTTACTGATTTGATTGTTGCTAATCCTTGCTACATATTGAAGCCTATCATAGCTCCACCCTCTACCATTGCACAGGTACCAGTTACTTGCAATCACATTGTCAATCTTCGGAGAGCGTTTGACACCGACACTAGTTGCCGGTCACCACCTATTTTGCTTGGTAAGAAATCGGTATAAGCTTGAGTGTGAGCGACATTGAGCCTCCAGATCCTAGTAGTTGATAAGAACATATACTTGCGATTTGTTTCCTTATTTTCTACTATGGCAAGTTCACGAGATAATTATGAGATAGATCCACATCTTCTTCAAACCATTGAACGGGAGCACAAGAAAGTCCGCGAGAAAGATGCAAGCTTGAGACGAGATCGTCCACCACAGGAGGTATATGATTGTGATAGTACTTCTGGTAAAACTAAACTCATTGTGCTGTAACACTCTGGTTATACAGAAGCCAAGATGTAACTAAGAATTTCAAATCCAAAACTGAACTAATATTTAACTTAATTAAATAAACATCAAATGACAGCTAGACAACGATTAAATGTTACTACTAACAGTAACAACGTAGAAATTTCAGCAAGAGACTAAACTCAAAGCCACAATTAAAACATCACCTTCAAGGTTATAAGCATTATGAATAAGTTCCAACAAGGAATAGGCATCATCTAATATCTGAAGTTATGAAAGGAACCAATTTAAGTACCAACAGGCCAATTATTACAATAATTGAGTCTCATCGAAATAAAGTAATAGAAATATTATTTGGTAATGGATGTGTGCAGCATTGTGAGATGCAACCGTGAGCTAATTCCCCCCAATGAATATCATCTTCGATAGTCACCTAAATAATAATAAAAATAAGTGCGAGTCCAAGACTCAGCAAATACAATTGAATATTACAAGAAACATCGAATCAAAGACAACACACTCTCAATATATCGAATACACAAGAAAATGCTATGCACTTGATGCAAATATAAATATGATATCCACTTCTCTTCTGCATGTACCGGTATAGCCAGTGATACACCCGTCGGTGTTCACTTAGGCCCGTATTATCCAAAATGCGGGGATCCAAGGCCCGTATGAAGAATCTTTTATACAGGGATCTATTTGCCCATATTGGAATGATGAAACTTATTTACCCATATTGGAATGATGGGACTTTCAATACACACTCACGTGGGTGAGGCATGAATGATTGAAATGAAATGAATGCATTCTCTCATAGTAACAATTTCGATATCACCAATGAACAGAATCATGTAAAGGAAGGAAAATACTCATAATTCATAAGAATTACTCATGTCATAATCATATAACCAGATTGAACAACAACCATACAAGATGATCCAATTTGTACTTGCCTTTCGTGTTGCAACACGTTGGATGGTAAAGAAGGTGCAACTAATCCCAAAGTCACTCCTCCTACAAGAAGTAATTTACTCAAAATAAGTTGATGACAAGAGGAAACAACGCTAATTGCAATGCACTCATCCGCACTCCCAAAACCTATACTTCAAATAATTAATCTACTAAAGCGAAACAACAACCTAACAGTAACTCAAAACTGGACAGCTATAACTTTCACTAGGATGATCCAAAAATTGTGTTCTTTATCATTCGGGAAAGTTAAGAGAATTTCACACAAAATTAATGTTGGTGGACAATCCTGATTCAGCCATTAATAAGTACTAATCTGCCAGTTACTACGACTGCTATAACTTGACGGGGTTTCTAGACAGCAACATTACGAATGTCATAACTCACAAACTACAACTCCAAATACTATGAACTCAGATCCTACAGAAACATAACGAAATAACCCACAATTCTTTAGGAGACCTAAAATCCTAATTTCACATTGATCTAATCCAAAACTGCCGAACAATAGAACTACAGATTCATGAATCAATGCAACAGGGACACCAATATGATAATCAACAACAATCGCATGGAGGAGAATTAAAAAAAACAACAAGGAGATGAGAATCACCCTTGAAAACACGAAGGAGCCCGCTGAAAACCCCACGAGGTTCTCCTCTCCTCTTTCTTCTCTCTTCTCCACCTTTCCTTGGCCGACAACAATGGGGGAGTACCACCAAGGGAGAGGAGGGCAGCAGTAAGGGAGGAGGTGGCTACTGTAGCAACTGTGGTACTGTAGCAGGCAGCGGAGGCACTATAGTATAGGCATGCTACAGTAGCATCTAGGGTTTTTGGCTGCCCTTAATGGGCCAAGGTATGGGCCTTTGACCCAAGATTTAATCCCCCTTCAAGAGAAATTCTAAAATTCCTTTTTAAATCCTGATAAAAAGGTTTGAAATTCAATTAGTTCTAAAGATTGAACAGGGTATTACATGTGCCTTCTTTTGTTGCACAATATGATCCTTATGCTTATCTAACATGAGAATTAGTTGTACAACAATTATTTGTATACCATGAATTTCCTCATCATTAGAAAGTTAGGGCTGTTACCTGTGAGTTTGCTGATTTTGCGTCTATTTGGTGGAGTGAATATTGTCGTACTAATCAGCACATACCTAGAACTTTGAATGCTTTGAAGAGAGCAATGAGACATAGATTTGTACCTTCGTATTATGCTCGTGATTTGCTTAATAAATTGCAATGCTTAAGACAAGGTAGTAGTTATGTAGAGGATTATTATCAAGAATTACAAACTAGTTTGTTGCGTTGTGGTTTAGATGAAACAAAAGATGCTAAGATGGCTAGATTTTTGGGAGGTTTAAATCATGAAATTCAGGACATACTTGATTATAAAGAATACAATTCTATCACTCACTTGTTTCGTCTTGCTTGCGAAGCTGAAAAGAAAGTACAGAGACGACAATCTAAGACTAGTCGTGCATTTTCGTCTACCTCCACTACACCTTCACATGTACATGAAACAAACAAGTGCACGGTACACACTTTCGCATCAAGCTCATCTTCGATTGCTTCTTCTGCTACTGCACCTCCTATGATTGCCGCCCCTGCTGCTGTGAGTGTCACTCTGTCTCACTGCCTGGCGTCATTGGCTCGCTCATTGGCAATTGAAGCTTGTTCATTAGCAATTGAGCTAGAGCAAGAAAAAGAAGGGAAAGCTTGTGACTACTCACCGCCTTTGGTACCAACATCATCTGAGTCGAGCCTACAAGGTAATACCAAAGGTACTGATTTGAACACTCAACCTGAGATCAATACCCATGATTTCATGCCTAGTATCATTGAACAAAGGAAAAATCAGATTTTTGTAGAAACCATTGCATCACATGAGGTGGAGGAACCTAGTGCTGAGAAGGCATATATTAATTCCCTAGCTGCAGACTATGATATTATTAAGAATTTGCATGAATCCCATGATAATTTGATTGATTTGCCTGCTAAATTGAGTGCACCATGTGATAAAATTGTTGATTTACCTGCTGACTTGAGTGCACCATGTGATGAAATAATCGAATTGCCTGCTGTTGTGAGTACTTCATGTGATGAGTTAATAGCATATAATGATCATGTGGAATTTGTTAGACATAAAGAAGTTTTGACTAGAATTTTTTCTACTGATTCTTTATGTTACATTATGTTGAATCCACCTATGAAATTGTCACATGCTATGGAGAAAGTTTCTACAATTTCATGTTCGAAATCCTTGTTTAGTGCCTACACCCCTGGATATAAGTTTAATTTGATTGGAGATTATGGTGTAGACAATCAATTTCTTGTATATCGAATATGCATAACTTATGATAACATGAATGAATTGAAGCTTGCTGTTTTGAATAAAAATTCTAGCATGATGAATCTTATTCATTATGGGAGGAAAATAAAATTTACTGATTATTCAATGCCTATGTGTTCATCTCTTATTGCACCATCTAGTATTGACAATCTAGATAATGATGTTGAAGTATGGAAGAACTTACAGATATTTTCACCATTGCTAGATGAATTTGCTATTGCTCGATTGAAATCTGAATACATGGATGAACTTTGTTTGATTCCAAAAGTTGTAGCTTTACCCATATGTGCTACCACTGCAAGTTTACAACTTCAGAGATTTGAATTGCATAAATGCTTCACTTACATTTGCAAAACTAGTTGTAATAATTGCTGTGCGAGAAATTTTGTTTTGCTCATTAACATATATGATTATTTGGGGTGATAATACAATGAGCTTTTATGATCGCTGTTGTTTTATAACATTAATTGTGCAACAACGAAGAACCATTAAAACGGATGACATATACATATAACATGCATACACCTTGGCTTCTTTGTTACCCTATTTTCCGCTTATCAAAAGCCGATGACAGCTTTGTTTTCAAGAAGGGGAGGATGATGAGGGCATGACCTCTATGGATACAACCACATTTGATACGCTTGCTGCTCTAATTACAACAGCTCGTACGCTTCACTTATATTATCAGGTGAGCTCGTTTTTAGGAGTGTATTTATATTATATGAACTATATGATGCTACCTAATGATGAAAATATATATTTGTGCAACACCACGTCACTTTTGGTCCAAGACAAGCAAGAGTTCAAGCTGGACTCATTTTGGAATACAATTCGGCCTCCGGAGACAGCACCGACTTCAAACGTGCATAACTTTCACATGCGGAGTCCGTTTGAGGTCCACGAATACTTGATGGAAAGCTTATCTCATCCTCTTTCCAACAGATCCATTCTCACCTCCAAATTCCTTCTGTGCATGCCAAAATCACCAAAAGAAGGTGATGCATCACCTATTTGGGCCTTGTAATCGTGCAGGATTTGGCCCATATGCTGGCCGGCCACCTAGGGAGCCGCACTGTTCACGTGAATAGTAGTACCACCACTCCTATCTCATGCTACGTGCGGTTTCTCCCTCCCTATTTAAGGAGGCTGTATCTCTCTAGTTTCCTTGGATTTTGTTTAGTTAAAAGTTAGCTTCATTGCAACTTCGTGTATTGGCTTGTGTCGATTAGACCAACTATAATACCACTTCAGAATCTCAACTTTATTAAATATTTCAATGCTATTTGCAATTTCAAATTACTTATTATCTTGTTCTTGCGTGTTCTTCGATTGCATATAGGAATAGACCTTCGTGGTCAGGTCGATCGTACTTCTAGCAAGGTCGATAACAATCACGGAGTTGGTTCAGCGATTGCGAGCATATTGGTCGTATGCGATTGGTAGCTGAATAGTGAGAGTCGTCTCCACCAAATCAGAATTATCCATCTCATCGAAAGATCAGGACACCCATTGTCGCATCAAGGTAAGCCCAAATAAGTTGGACCGGCTCCACAAATTAAGCCACCACCTCGAATCCACTCGGGGTTGCTCTTCCTCCACTCTAGAGATGGTGAGCACCAAGCCACTCACAACACGCCCGGGTCTTCTCACAACCTTCTTTGAGAAGATCACCAGCACAACTCCTCCAAACCGTCTAGATATCTGCAAACACCAAAAGTAACAAGTCGGAGACGCTCACTTGAACAAATCAAGTATCTAAGCTCAATGGATACACAATCCACCACCTAATACAACACATGCACTAGGGTTTTGCTCTCTAAGCTCACTAAGTGCAACACATGCACAATGGAGAGGAAAGAGCTTGCTCTTTGCTTAAGGGAGATGAATATATCACCATGAACTCTCCCATGATCGGCCACGAGGGGTATTTATACCCACATAAGAAAAACTAGCCATTGGGGGAAGAATCTTAAGAAAGTCAGGGAAAATCGGTTTGATTGCCAACCAATGGCCGGTCAGACCGCCCTTACTCCAATGGCTATAAAAACTAGCCGTTGGGCACACATTTGGACTGACCACCCTCACAAGGTCCAGTCAGACCGGACCAGAGGAGCAAGACAAAACCAGATAAACACATCCTCTAGAAAAAGCTAACCAGGGAGGCTGACCGTGGGACCGGTCGGACTGGCCAACACATGATAGTCAGATTGGTCGCCACTAGCGGTCAAACCGCCAGTTCACAAAGACCACCACTTGGACTGGTCAAACTCAAGGTGGGCCAGTAAGACCGCCCAAGGGTTGCGATCAGACCGCCAGAGCTGAGAAAAAGAGATTTTGCATTTTGCTTCAACTCAATTTGTAAAACACATTTGCCAATTGATGCGTGACGCAAACAAGGGATGAATGCGGGATTCTCAACAAGTTGTAAAACACATTTGTCGACTTTTAGAATCACTCTACAAGGAATAAGGTACATGGACTTAAATTATTTGCAAAACACATTCGCAAACTAAAGTCACATGCTACAAGAATTATGCATGAGCATCAATTATTTGCAAAACACATTCGCAAATATTGGCAACAAGCTAACGAGAGCTAGAGCAAGCAAAGCGAGCTATCAACACATGACACACTCAAGCTACTAGTCAAGACCCCTTTAATAGTACGGTAACATATACTAACAATCCGATCTTTACTCCATACATCGAGACCGGTAAAAGACTATGAACACATCCTTAGCCTATGCTAGTCATATCTTTGCCTTGCACATTCACTTGGAGCTTTTAGGATGATGATTCACTTCTCTCCACGATTGGGTTTTTGACTTGAACATCAACACATGATGCCACTCACTTGATTTGATGATCTTCAACACATTGAGCCATCAATTTTCTTCATCATCATGTAACTTAACCTATTTCACCAACTCATAGAAATATTTAGTCCACATGATGATTGTTATTAATTACCAAAATACTTCATTAACACATAATGGCGGGTCTAGATTCTTCAAATGGTATGATCATACAATCTAATCTGATAAACCAGTGCATCAAATTTTCTCTTGTACTCTTCTACTGAACCCGTTTGCCTCAAAAGCAACAATTCTCTCGTCTTGTCCCTTTGTGTATCACCATCGAATTCTGCTATTAATGTATGTCTGAATTGCTCCCAATCGTGCCATACATGGGTCATCTTGTATGCCAGATACCAGTGTGTTGCGTTGTCAGTCATGTACATGGTCACCACTACAACCTTAAACCCATCTGGGATCTTGTACAAAGCAAAGAATGTGTGACACTTATCCATCCAAATCCTTGCATCAGTTCCATCGAATCTAGGAAAATCCATTTTTGGCATCTAGTTCCTCCTTCCTTGTTTCGGATTCCCTTGATTCAAATATGGTATCTCGGCCATGACTGGAGTCGGAGGTGGAAACTCTACCTGTGGATTCGGGGCAGGGGGTATCTCTTGTCGACACATAGCTTGACCCCTTATCTCTCTAGTTCTAGTTGCTAGAACCCCATGTTCCTCCCTCGTCGGAATCACCAAATGCAACGGTGTTGTAACACCCCTATTTTTCTGGCCTTTTTGAAAATTTTGAAAACCTTAAAAAGGAACCATTTGGTTTTATTAATTTGCCAAAGCTTAAATTGTAATTTAGAATTTCAAAAGCAGTTTAAATTGACTTAATTAAAACTTGAACTAATTGAAGTTGGTTTAGTTGAGTTTTGTTGCATTTTAATTTGGTTTTCCTTTGGCCTTATGTTAAAAATAATTAATTGCAAAAACTAAAAGCAATAGTTAAGCTTAAAATATTTTTACTAAGTCCTATATAATTCAAGGGATTTCTGTGAATTTTCCTAGAATTTTTGGACGGATTAAACTATTTTCTAAAATTGCTTTTGCTTTTCTGGTATTTTCTAAAAAGAAAAAGGCTTAGGTTTTCCTCCTCCAACAGTTGGGCCGAATCTCATCGGCCCGTTACTGTTCCGCCCGCGCCGGCCCACCTCCGCGCAGCGCCTCCCCCTCGCCACTGTCCGATCTGGATCGGACGGATCTCGTTCCGCCCCGAGCTTCTCTCTCTTTCCCCTCTCCTTCCCATCTCTCTCTCGCTGGCATGTGGCCCCGCCGTGTCAGCCTCCCCGCCCGTCGTCCCCTACCTCCGGACCAGCGCCCATGCCGCTCGCCCATGCCGCGCGAATCGCGTCGACGCCGCCTCGCCATACCTGTGACCCACTCCTCGCCCCTCCTGCCATGGCGTCACCTCCCGCCTCCACACATTGCCGCCGCCCCACGCCACAGCACGCGCCATGCCCCCTCCCCATGCCGCGCCGGACGAGCGCCATTAATGGCCGCGCGACCTCCTTGTCGTTCTCGCTCCTCCCGACCTCCCCGCGCCTATTTAAGGAGAGCCCCGGGACCGCCTCGCCCTCCTCTCTCTTTCCCCCTCTCTCACTCCTCCTCTCCCCCTCCGTGCTCGCCGGAATCGAAGTTTTCCTCGCCGCCGCCGAGCTTGCTTCCGCCGCCCGCCGTCAAGCACCCTCCGCCGCCGTCGTCACCACCCTCGGCATCACCGCGCCAAGGCGCACCCGGTGCGCACCTCCTCGTCCTCGGATCCTCGCCGGAGCACCGTCGCCGCCTTGAGCCGCCGCCTAAGCCACTTCTCGTCCTCGCCGCCGGCGTCTCGTCGTCACCGCGTCCTCAAGACCGTGTGATGAGGATTAAAACATCTATGTATGATTTTAATATATAATAAAAGACCATACGTCTTCATGGTCGTAACCCCTAAGGCCGGCGACCTCCACGGTCGTTAGTATTCAAAGGTTACTTAATGGGTACCTGGTGGGATGAGGCTTTGTGCCTAATCCCGACCAGATAAGCGCCGTAAAATTCTTGAATCTGGTATTTCTTATCGTATGATGAATGGAACACGTGTTATCGTTCTAAACCATGCGATGGTACAACCACGAGACAACGACTATTAACCACCCTACGGTTAAGCTTTTCACAAGCAACGCAAGGAAGTTAGCACATTGCTAACTTCTCTCTTTATTCAAACCGGTCGTAGCGCTTCACGAGGGCGTCTTCTCCGGGATTAGCGCCACCTCTTGGAAGTTATTTAAAGGTGAAGCACAAGAGACAACAACAGAGACAAGAAGGAGGCGATAGGCGACACACAAAACAAGGCCAAGGCAAAGATATGCCTGAAGCCTAAGCGGTGGAATTAGAAGCTAGATAATCGACCTTAGACTCATATTCTAAGTTTGATTGCGGTTAAGCATTCCTCCATTCGATGTAATTCAGGGTAGTACTTAGCCACATCTTGTAAATCCAGTTCATATCAATAAAAGCGACCCCATTCCATTCCGGGATATTCCACGTCATTTTCCTCGTTTATTTTAAGTAAGATCGGCGATTCGATCGTCGGCAATTTGGCGCCGTCAAGTGGGGAAGAAGGCGTAAGTTTCTGAAGAAATTTTTTTTTCGCTCAAGAAAATCCTCGCCCAAAAACTCGCAATCGCTCATGCGACTATGCGGAGTTTGGGATGAGGAAAATCGGTTCGATTTGGCGGACTCGCCAACCTCGACATGGAAGTATGTATCGCGCCATGGAAGAAAATGGCGAGTCATCCTCCTCATCCTCCTCCGCGGCTCGCTGCGTCGCCGGCGTTAGCGAGTCGTCGGATGGATGAAGATCGCCGCCACTACCGGTGGCGCAACCGGGAGAACCGGCCGTTCAGACCCGATTCGAATGCGAGTATCTCTCAAGCCGGCCTTTTCGGCCGTGAAAGCAGTGAAGAAGTTTCAGCCTCATCACCCGAAAACTATATACCATTGATGAAATCATGGTGAAAGATACTCTCCTTGACACGGCAATTCCGAGTCAACCGTCACTGATAGCGGTGTCGATAAAACCTCCAGCGTGCGTAGGCCATGTGGGGATGATCACACTCGACATACGATCGGCGGTTCATCGGATCGGTGAGAAGACCTCGAGAAGTGCTCATCTCCGACCGATCTCCATCGTGGAAAATTTCGCGAAGCAGCGACAAGCTCTCCATTAATTACGATGGAAGCTCGTCGGAAGATCAATCTTTGGAAGCACGAGGTCAGCGATCGGAGATGAAGATCAAGATGCCTGCGGTCCTACACTCTCTACCACGCCATCACGTGTTGTTAGAGATGATCCGGCCGTCAAGCACCAACTTCCGGAACAGCAGAACTAATCGGCGTCAATCGGTTAACTACTTTGCCCCACCCAGAGTGGTAGCGGGACCGAACAAATCCGAAGGTCGGGGAAGGTTGAGACGGTACACCTCGACCGATATGAACCACGAGACCTTCGATAGCTATCTAAAACTTGCGGCGTATTCAAAACATGTTAAATAATTCGATCTGCTCTAGCGAGAACGCCTAATTTTAATACAACTCGTAGGTCGGTATCCGAAATTCTCCAGCAGACCATGCGTGAGCAGGCGTGTCGAGAACAAAGGGGTTCAGAAGTCGGACTAGGACTTCGTCCCAACGCTCCTCCTCGGTGAGGGGCAGCATGGTCATACCAGAGAGCGATCGATACCAAGACCTCCTCGGCGATTCCGACCAAGGAGTCACGAGGAGAAGGCTATTTCAAGAGGATACTCCCCGCTGCGTCGAGAAGAACCACCACTAGGACCTAACGATCTCGACATCGTTTGAACCAAGTGGTGATGCGTGGACATCATATCAATGTCCACGACCGGATCGACACCGGAGTTCAGCGTTCCAATCTTAGGGATCGGTCTCGGCCGATTACAATCCGCACCTTCGGAGAAGGCGCCATGAATCAATCACAGGTTGTCGAGCCTTCTCTGCTTTGGGCTCCAAGGCGTGCGTTAGCCTAGCCCGTTCGGCCAAGCCAACTTGGACAAATTCAATGGAACTCAAAACCCATTGGAATTTCTCCAAATATATACCACCGCTTCTCGAGGCTGCTTTGGTGGCGATGAGAATGTAATGGCCAACTATTTACCCAGCGTGCTCGAAGGGTGCGCCGGTCGTGGTTGTTAAACTTATCGGTCGGATCCATATATACTTAGGAACAACTCGTGATCTTCGATTGCCAACTTCGAGTGCGTCGGACATACAGGAAGGAGGGCGATCTCCACGAATCCGGCATGGATCGATGAGACTTTCGTCAATATATCAAGAGGTTGACCAGTTCGTAACTCTATACCGAAGTCGCAGAGTCCTCTGTTATTCGAGCCTTTAAAAGCAGGTCTAAGGAATCGGCGGTTCACGGAGGACATAGCAATGAACCCTCCAAGAACAACCGTTGAGCTTTTTGATATGGCGGACAAATATGCCTTTGCTAGTGAAGCAATCGAGTGGTGTGAAGCCATCGATCGGAAAGACAAGATTCCCACCGGTGCGGACAAGCAGGAGAAAAAAGAACAAGAAGTCTCTCAAGAAGAAAAAGAACCGGAGACCGACGACAAAGAAGTCCTCGCCGTTCGAGACAAGATCGGGAAGGGCAAGAAGGACTATCTTGGTCGAAGCAAAGCAAAAGTTCCGACCGAAGGATTCAGACGAATAAGTGGTGTCCACTTCACGGTGACGAGGGCATGATCTGCGACTGTCGTGTCTGGCGGAAAAGCGGAGGATTATTATGCGGTAAGGACCATTTCGACAATCTGAGGAACATGGAGAAGCGAGCTCCAAAAGGACAAGGATGGCGGCGAGGAGATGGAGTACCGGGATCCCCAACACACGTCAACATGATTTTTGGAGGATCTTCTTCATACGAGTCGAGCGTCATCGAAGGCCATGGGCGGAGGTCAACCTCGTCGAATCTCCAAGCTGTAATCAAGCACTCGAAGTGGTCGGACACATAATTTCCTTGACAAAGACATCGCACCATCCCATCGACTCGACCGGGTAGGTTCCCCATCGTCGTTGAACCAACTATTAATAATTGTCGGGTTAATCGGGTCTTAGTGGATGGGGTAGTTCCTTGAATATATTATTTGTAGGAGCTTTAGAAGAAATCACAGTCCCCATGTCAAAGGTGAAACACATGAAATATGCTTTTCATGGCATAGTTAGGGTTCTACCGCTAAACCGATAGGACAAGTTTCCTTACGGTGGCGTTTGGAAAACGACAATTTCGAGCAGAGAAGATCCGTTTGATGTAGTAAACTTGAATCCGCATACAGCGGAATCCTCGATCGACCGGCATTAGCAAAATTCTTGATAGCCACGCATTACGGTTATCAAAGTTTGAAAATGCGGGGCGAAGAGTCATCACAATTCGAGGAGATCGAGAAAATGAAACTACGTATGCGATCGAAATCCTTTGCCTTTGGTTGATGAACTTCCGACCGAGAGGTTAATCCGTCTCCCATGCGAGTCAAGCACTCGAAGCCAAAGATGGCGCCCAAACCATCCGACCGGACCAAGGAGGTACTACTCGACAAAAGCGCTTCTCGGACAGCGTCAAGTCGTCACATGGGTCGGAGACAACCAGATCAACCGCGCAAGATTACGGTGGGGCAAGACTCGACCCTAAATAGGAAGAGTCGCTCGTCTCCTTCCTCCGAGCAAATCAAGGCGTGTTTGCTTGGCAGCGTCCGATATGCAGAGTCCCGGGAGGTGATCGAGCACGCAGGCTTGCTCTCGGCGATAAAAACCGATCAGCGAAACTTCGACGTTTTGCACCCGATCGGAAGGAAGCAATCGATCGGAGATTGACAAGCTTCTCGAGGCGGGATTTATTCGTGAAGTCAACCACCCACGGTGGCTTGCTAATCTGTAATGGTTAGGAAAAATAATGGGAAATGGCGAATGTGTATCGACTTTCTGGATCTTAATAAAGCTTGTCAGAAGGGCGACTTTCCCCTTCCGCATTGATCAACTAGTAGACTCTACTTACAGGTGCGAGTTACTAAGTTTTTAGATCGTATTGTGGTACCACCAGTTAGTATGTGTAAAGAAGATGAGGAAAACTTCCTTCATCACCCCATATGGTACTTCTTGTTATATTAAGATGCCATTTGGTCTCAAAAATCTTTGGTGCAACTTTTCAAGGTTGATGCAAAAACTTTTAGTCCACAAATCGGTTGGAATCTAGAAGCTTATGTTGGCGATCCGGTCGTAAAGACCTGTATTTGGCGACCACATTCTGACTTACAAGAAACCTTTAACAACTTGAGAAGACATAACCTCAAGTTAAATCCAGGAAAAGTGTGTGTTGGAGTTTCTGTTTGGAAAAGCGCTTGGTTTCCTAGTTTGGCTAGAGGTATTGAAGCTAATCCGGCCAAAAATTGCGGCCATCGACGGATCGCCCTCCGACCACGAAGAAGGAAGTCCAAAACTAAGCGGTCGTATGGCGGCGTTAAGCCGTTCATAGCAAGATTAGGGAAAAAGGATTACCTTTCTTTAAACTTCTTGGAAACATGGGAGTTTGAGTGGACTAAAGAGGCAAGCGATGCCTTTGAGGAACTCAAAAAGTACCTTCTGAGTACCGGTCTTAGTTTCTCCGAGATCGGGAGAAACATTGCTAATTTACGTGGCAGCAACACCACAGACAGTTAGCGGTGTACTGGTTGTAGAAAGGAATAATATCCAACGACCAGTCTATTACGTAAGCAAAGTCTTACATGGACCAAAGGAAAGATACCCACAGGTACAAAAGTTGCTCTATGGCCTCCTTATGTCTTCAAGGAAGCTAAGGCACTACTTCGAGCCCACAAAGTGGTCGTACCTACGGATATCCCTTGGTCAAGTCCTTGAAGCAGGAATCATCGGGGCGAATAGCCAAATGGGCGGTCAAGCTAGAGGCGTTCGATCTCCATTTTATTTCACGACGACAATAAAGTCGAGCAATAGCGAAATTCATTGCGAATGGACAAACCTGAACCCACCCAAGGACCGATACGAACACCACGACAGTGGACAATGTATTCGACGGTTCCTTGATGTTACAAGGATCGGGCCGGAGTGGTCTTGATATCCCTCTTGGCGAACACATCAAATCGCCATCGGTTAAATTTTCACGCCACCAATAATGTGGCGAGAATATGAAGGTTTCTTGGCGGGACTCGGCGGCTCGTTAAGCTCGGGATTATGATTACTAGTGAAAGCGATTCTCAACTAGTAGCGAATCAAGTGGGGAAAAAGTATCAATGCTCGAGTACCAAGATGTCATCTTATCTGGCGGAATACGAAAACTTGAAAAGCACTTCTTGGTTTTCGGATCAACATATTCCTAGAAAGGAAAACTTTCTGGCGGACCGGTTAGCACGGATGGCCTACGAGGTCGGCCGTCCCTTGGGAGTTTTCTCGAGCAACTCAATTCACCCTCGGTAGTTGAGCCTTGAGAACATACATGATTCTTTGCAAGTTGAACAAACTAATCAAGGAAACATGGATGCTCCGCAGTCGTTGACGATTGGTATTTATCACGATCACGGTAGAGGCGGATGACATCGATCTACAATTATCTTGACATGACACAATTCGAGAAGATGATGTAGAGGCGATCGTATAGCACGAAAAGCCAAATCATACACTCTAATCGAGCGTATCTTGTATAAGCGAGGATCTCATGGAGTGTTGATGAGATGCATATCTCAAGCGGATGGCATTAGATTGCTAACGAAATCCATGAAGGCGTCGTGGAGCACACCATTCCTCTGAGAACCACGGTCGGTAAAGCCTTAAGCAAGGCTATTCTTGCCAAGCGCCCTTCATGATGCAAAAGAGCTTGTGACGAAGTGTGTACAATGTCGGTTTCATAGTCGACAAGTACATCACCCGGCACAAGCCTTACAAACAATTCCTCTTTCTTGGCCTTTTGCAACACAGGGGACTAGACATTACAGGACCTTTCCCAAGAGCACACAGGGGCTTGAATTCCTTTTCGTCATGATTGACACGTTTACAAAATGGATTGAAGCCGAGCGGTTGTTAAAATAACAAGCGAGGCCGCTAAAGATTTCTCTTGAAAAATGTGATCACGCGATTTGGTGTACCCGATCGTATCATCACAGACAATGGTTCCCGATTCTCGGCCGATCAATTCCGGGAGTTACTGCGATGAACTTAGTGTCAAAATTCATTTTGCTTACATTGCACATCCGCATGAACAGCGGAGCGATTGAGCGGGCTAATGGTATCCTTATGCGAGGATCAAGCGCCGAGTATTCGACCGATTAATCAAGCGGTCGGCGCTTGGGTTAAGAACTTCCCTACGTGTTATGGGCGTTCGAACCCGACCCGATCGTGCGGCCGGTGAAACTCCATTCTTTTTGGTTTATGGTCTTTGAAGTCATGCTTCCTCGAACTCAAAATTGGCTCTGCTTTCGAATCGATCGTTTTGGCGAAAATGATCGAGAATGAGCAACGACTTCGGCAGCGTCGATTTCCTTGAAAACAGCGAAACCAAGCCCTTATACGATCGGCGATCTACCAACAAGCCATGCGAAGGTACCATAGTCGTAAGTGCGACCTCATGACCTTCTTTGTAGGTGATCTAGTTCTTAGAAAAATTGAGCCAAACAAATGCAATAAACTTTCTCCTAAATGGGAAGGTCCTTACAACGTGGTCGAAGTAACCCGACCGAGGTTCCGTCTGTTGGCTATGTCGATGGGCAAATTTTGTCAAATTCTTGGAACATCGATCAATTGCGTAAGTTCTATGTTTAATTTTCATTCTTTCATTTCTTTCAATTTCAATTTCATTAAATTCATTAATTAATTAAGAAATGCAACCTTGCTTATATATATACACCTACATTACAGTGGTTTATTATTGTTAGTGCAGTCGGAGAAGACATTTTTCTCTCCGATATCCTTTATAAGGATCTCGATACTCTATGGTCCTAGTCGTGAGCATTTTTTCAAATGATTCCCCAGCGACTACACTCTTTTTTAAGAAAATGAGTAATCGAGCACCACACAACTACCTATCTCATGAATGATATGCTTACGATTTTGAAGATTATGCTTCATTATTTCACGATTACGGTCTATTCTTGTCAGCTCTTGGTGGGACACGAAAGCCTCCTAGTCGAAGTCTCTCCTTTTTATGCGTGGTCACCTTGCTGGAAGGAGCTTCCTAGCGGCGTTCTTTTCTTCACGATCCTCGCTACCCGATCGGATCTGAGAATTTGAACACGTTTCAAGAAATGTGTCGTATGCCTTGAGTCTTAGCATTAGTTCAGGCAGTTATGGGACAATAGATATAAACAAAGTTCACTTATAATTTGTTGCATACATATTTGCATTTCTTCTTATGTCAAGTTTGACAAAGTCTTTTTCGACCATATATAGTGTTTTTGATTGGTATTTCCATTATGACAAACAAAGATCTATAACTAGTCGAAATCATCTGTTAGTCTGACCACATTTGATTTCCTAATCTTGCAACGATCAGTTTTGTCTTACATGTCCAAACATACCTTCAAAACTCACATACATGGTTATGACCTCTTTTTATTCTCTTTCTTGGCTCCTTTGCATGCGATGCGTTCTTCTACTATCAAGCGTTCGGGGCTAGGAAATATCTGAGAATTTTAAAAAGTCAAGCAGGATAAACAAAAGCTTTGTCAATGACATAAAAGGTAAGTTTTCATAGATATTCAAATATTTTTACACTTGCGGGAACCTACTCTAAGAAATATTCCTGCCTAACTCATTGCTTGTCGGAGATTAGACCTCCATCTCCTCTACAACTATATCTCAAGTGGCACGAGTTCTTCCATGAACTTGGTCGCCTCCTCAGTGGGCGATTGAAGTCATCTTTTGACTTGGAGATCAATGGAGGGTCGGAAGCTTTCGGTTTGCCAAAGCAAAACTAACTCCACTGCAACACTGTTTTTAGGGCACAGGCATAATTCGTCCGAGTAGTTTTGACGAACTTTAAGATCCCTAGAAGTTGACCCAAATAGTTCATTTTCTCTATTGGATCTCTTAAGATAGGCACGCTTGATCCTGATCCCAAATCAAAGATCATCTTGTTCAAAGTATGAATCTTTTCATCAATATTTTGAGCAAGAGCGCCTCCTTATCTGCTCAAATTTGAGTTTTCTTTACTCTGTTTAGCATTTCGTTTGCTCTGCAAAAACTCGTCAGTTAATGAACACAAGCATCATTGAAGGAAAATCAAGTTTACGACATATTACCTTTATTTGTTTTGCTAAGTGTTTCATATTTGGTCGTTGCTTGACGATCAACGGTCCTTAAATGAACTTGCTTGACAAATAGTGATCCTTAGCTTTATTTCTTCTTCAAGAAAAGTTGTCTTGGCTTTCTCCACAACCTCCTCTTTTATTTTCTCCAATCTATCGAATGCGATAAGGAGAATAATTGTAGAGGAGCAAAGTATTGAAGAAGAAGCGAAGTTTAAAAGGAAAAGTTCTTACTTTCCAACTCGAGTGCTTTTGCTCCAAGTCCTTAACTTCATTTGGGTCGATCCTCCGATCCTGACAAAGTTCTCGACCAAATGCTACACAATTAGCATTCTCTTTCTTAAGTTCCTTATAAACTTTGTAAAAAGAGTTATGTAGCGGTCGTAGAATACTTACGAATTGCTGGTCATTATAACGGCAAAAATCAAATCGAGGTGCATCTTGAGTGAGTATCCGATACTTTACGCCACGCCTCATCAAGCTCCTTATCCTCGATGAATCGGGACGAAAAGGAACTTGTTAGGATGGGAAGGGTTATCGGCGATGATCGGAACTGTTGAGACCTCTCGAGGCATCTACCTCCACGAAGGGGTTTCAATCACCAAAGGATCCAACTCGGCCGTTGCCCTTGTCACTGCTCGGGGCTTCTTCGACCACTACTTCCTCGGGAACTTTGTCACGAGAAGTGCTCTGATCGAGAACTTCCACAGTGCGAGTCCTCGGGAAGAACACAGTGGAAATGGCCGGAACACGAAGACCTATGCAAACCGAAGATGGGAAGTTCAAAATATCAAATCATCAAGGAATTATTAAAGATACATACTTATCGATCACTTTCATTTGTACATACCTTGTTAATTTCGGGTTTGACTCAAAAGCAGCAGAGAGAAATCGTGCGCTAGCCTTCCTTTTCTTCTCTTCCAATTTTCTTTGGTTACGGACGGCGGGGTTTATTGGAACCCTCACATCCTCCAACAAGATGTCGAAGCTATGTCCTCGACCGGTTCGTCAAGGTCCACATTCGACTATACGGTGGAGGAGTGGTTTCTTCAATCTCGGATCGATTGTTTCATTAACAACCGTAAGGTCGTGCACGACCACTCTGGAGTCTCTGACCTCCATGATTACATTCTGCGGGCCTTGAACTTATCCACCTAAATCAAAGAACAAATTTGATTAGGTGAAGAAATCCTTTATCTAAAAATTTTTTCGTACATATATGACTCCAAAATGTTCTATTACCTCGAGGATTCATCTCCTTCAAGTGCCTCGAGGCACGACTCGGTCGGAACCAAGGTGGGGCGTTGATCCTCACCAGATTGTATGATTCGCAATCCGGACATTTGCAAATATAGAAACACGATTGGAGATCTGGTGGAATATATGTATATACATGGTAAAAGGAATTTAATAAATTACCTTAAGCCTTGCCAGTCTCCTTCAATAGGAGTTGCGGCTAAGATCTTGGGGCATTGACCTTTTCTCCGAGCTCCCCTTACAGATCGGCTGACTCGTTCTCTAACTTCCCGTGGGTAAGAACTTTAATGAAGGAAGAATAGACAGATTTTAAGGTAATACATTTATCAAATCAAAATACCGATCGAATTTATCTCAAAGACTTACCACCTTACGAGGTAGCTTCATCACGATCAAGGCACGGAGCGGGGAATGAGTCAGGAGCTTCAATGGGCTAATCTGGCGAAGGGTAAAATCCTTCACCACATGCCACGAAGTCAAGCCCACGACGACTTAAGTCGTAGATGGCATCCGCCCATCTCTTGACTATCCTGTCTTCTTTACGGTTTCCTTCCACTTGGAGTTTTCACTTGCTCTAGTTCCGCGTAGTAGAGGCCATCGTCTTCGTAACCGTCATGTAAAACCGATTACTTTTCCATAGCGACCACGAAGATTTAGCGTACATGAAGATGTACTCATCGGCCTTCCGTCATGAAGGCGCAATGTGCATTCCCTAGGAGCTGCCTCAGATTTTTGCATGATTTTCCCATCACCATGCGGTAGAAATAACTAAAGAGCTTCAAGTTCGGTTGTATTCCCGGTATGCCTCGCACAAATATCTGAAAATACTAATATTTGCGATCGAATTTGGGGCCAAATTCACCAATTCCACCCGTAATGTTCAAGAACGCGGAGGAGGAATTTGTGTACCGATAATCTCGGCCCACATTCGATGTAGGCAAGAAAAAAGGATTTCGCCATCTTCACGGCTCGGAAAATGCTCTCCGATCGCGGTCTCCAATTAATCGATTCCTATCTGGGAGCATTCCCATCTTCTTCAAGGCCTCGAGTTTTTCTTGCCCAATTCGAAGGCAACCACTTTGTAATCTGCTCAGAGCATGGCGAAAATCCTCAAGAATGAGTAGCAAAAGTTGGAGACTTTGTGGTCGGAAGAACAGGAAAAGACTCGGAGGATTTCTTGGCGAGAAGCTAAAGGGGATCGAAGGGATTCTAGAAGCATAAAAATTCTAAGAGCCCAATGAGAGGAGATCTTATAACCTTCCGATACTTTGAAGGATTTCTACAAAAGTCCAAGCGACAAAAAGCTTCTTTTTGTTCAAGCAGACGAGAAGAACTCTTCGTTTCCCAAGGCAAGTTCTCAACTTTAAAGTGAACACAGACCGCCGTATACCACGACATTAAATGGGATCGCCGATACGATTTCATCGGGAAAAGGTATATACGACCAGTTCATTTAAAGTTCGGGGCTGGTGGCGAGATTAAAACATCTATGTATGATTTTAATATATAATAAAAGACCATACGTCTTCATGGTCGTAACCCTAAGGCCGACGACCTCCACAGTCGTTAGTATTCGAAGGTTACTAATGGGTACCACAGTGGGATGAGGCTTTGTGCCTAATCCCGACCGGATAACCGCTTCGTAAAATTCTGAAGCTGGTATTTCTTATCGTATGATGAATGGAACACGTGTTATCGTTCCAAACCATGCGATGGTACAACCACGAGACATCGACTATTAACCACCCTACGGTTAAGCTTTTCACAAGCAACGCAAGGAAGTTAGCACATTGCTAACTTCTCTACCGTTCAACCGATCGTAGCGCTTCACGGGGCGTCTTCTCCGGGATTAAGCGCCACCTCTTGGAAGTTATTTAAAGGTGAAGCACAAGAGACAACAACGAGAGACAAGAAGGAGGCGATAGGCGACACACAAAACAAGGCCAAGGCAAAGATATGCATGAAGCCTAAGCGGTGGAATTAGAAGCTAGATAATCAGCCTTAGACTCATATTCTAAGTCGATTGCCCGATTAAGCATTCCTCCATTCGATGTAATTGAGGGTAGTACTTAGCCACATCTTGTAAATCCGGTTCATATCAATAAAAACGACCCCATTCTATTCCAAGATATTCCGTCATTTTCCTCGTTTATTTTCGTAAGATCGGCGATTCGATCGTCGACACCGTCTTGTGCCGTGATTGCCGCTTCGCCTTTCTTCTTTGGTGCCCTTCTTGCGGCCGCCAGCGTCGCCGATTCACGGCGACCCTAGCCGCAGCCGCCACGCCTCTGGTCCCATGTGGCTGCCCCGTGGCTGCCACCGTGGCGCCACCTCAGCGCCACGTCAGCCTTTTGCTGACATGGCAGCCCAGTGGCGCCCAGTCAGCGCCCGCTCGGATTTTCTCTGATTTTCTTAAGGAAAATAATTCCAGAAATTCGGGAAAACCCTAAAATCCATCATTTTATGTGTTTTCCAACTTCCTTTGGCCATAACTTTCTCATTCGAACTCCGATTCGAGTGATTCAAATTTCTAAATTCATCTAAAATCCTTTCCTTCCTATTAGTATTTATTTGGTATTTATTTGGATTTTATTTGGAGTTGTTTTATTTATTTAGCTTTGTTTGCGCGTATAGGTTCCGGCGTTTCGGAAGATTTCACAGACCCGACGACCGAAGCACCACTACTCTTCAACGAAGGCAAGTCATAGACCTTTGATCATATTGAACCCATCTTTATAAAAGTATACTGTTTGATATAAACATGCATGGCTAATTTTATAACAAATGGTTTCGGGTTTAGTTAATTACCTAATTGCCGTATGCCTCCTCGATAAATTGCAATCGACATGTATCCTTGAATGACATAATTCCTTGGACACCTTAGGATGGTTAATTACTAGTTGGACATTATTGTAATACCAACATGGGCACGCTTTATTGCTTAGTCTTGCTCTAGTAGACGTTGGTCTCGATCTCATGATTCAATGAATGTTTATTTGCCCTAGCGCACATGGTTTGTGGCTTGTGTAGTAACGACCTGTGTTGCTAATAATGCGAAGTGTGGTCTGTGTGAGACCACGACATTTGTTGTCACCTTACTAAAATTTGTGGTGCGGGACTAGGGTGGTCCTCGGTGGGTTGAACCCAACATGATGAATTTGACTAAAGGAAATTATGGAACCGTGGTGGAGCCACTTTTGATAAAGATGTTGTGCCATGACTAGGGTGGTCATTTGGCCAAAGTTGAGCGAAAATAATTTATGCTCGGACGAGTGGGTGGTGGAAAGGGTGGGTGCCGAACGCACACTTGGAGCGATGGGAAATCTCGTCTGAGCAACCAACTAAGGACTTAACCTTGAACCATTGATCTGGGCCTCAACCGTACAACCACATGTCTAGATTGGGATAGATCGGCTAACTAATTAGCAATGTTTTGGTTCGGTTCTATTTTGGTTGGGAGCGGCGCAAGAGGGGGCGGATGGAGGCGAAACCTTAGCGAAGTAACTAAGTCAAAAGCGAAACTTTGTAAAAGCCTTGTCACGTGCTCTAGGCTGCTTACCTAAGGTAGTGGCGGTGGCATAGATATATCTTAGAACAAACTAGAGAAATTCGTGTCTTGTGGGTCAAAATTTGTACAACCTCTGCAGAGTGTAAAACTATTGAATAGCCGTGTCCCGGTTATGGACATGCACAGTGATTTCATGCAAGGGTAGAACTTTTGTCGAAAATGATGGAATGGTTTGGTCGAATCTTGTTGTTGGTCGATGGTTGGAAAGTGAACAGGGTGTTCACTAGTTGTTTCAAAGAAAATTGCTCATTTATGTATTAATCTTTTAAATTGTGCTTTGCAATCTACTTATTGTATTTAATGTCAAATATTGCTTTCCGCAAAATAGCCATAAAGCTATCCTTGTCAAGCCTTTCATGAATATTACTTGCATACATTTCTCTATGACTTGTTGAGTACATTTAAAGTACTCATGGCCTTGCGCCCTCTGTGTAAATCAGCAGAAGAGGGTGAACCGGTGAACTCAGAGTTTTATGAAGAAGACTTCTTTGAAGACTATGCGAATTAGGTCGCGTCCCTCACTCGATTGCTGGTGGGCATATTGGGTGACCTCCACCAGATGTTTTGTTCTCCGCTGCAAGTTACTCTGTTGTCTTTAGCCTTGCGTGGCAACCGTTGTAAGACTTGACCATAAGGTCCCTTTTGCTTAATATTATTAATTTATGCCTTCATCTATAATTTGGTTGTGTGGTTATGATTACACCAATGTTGTGGCTGTGTGAGCTAGCTCTTGATCATGGGACTAGTTGAGAATACGAGAGGGTCCCGGGTTGCATACAGGGGTCCCGGCAGTGTCGTTCCATTGAGAGCCTTCTTCACCATCACTTGATCTTGCTGAACTTGGCCGATTGAGTCCATCAATATGGTTAGCTTCAACTGTATCTCCTCCATTTTCTCCCCTTGCTGTTCCAATTTTTGATCTACCGTCGCCATGTGCGAATTCATCTCCTCCCTCGCCATCTACATCTCGGTCCTCATAAATTCCACCAGCCTCGCCTCCATTCCTTCCATTGTCGTCACCACCCAGCGGACTTGCATGCCTTGCTTAGCCGGAGCCGTGGCGTCCCTTTTTCCCAAGCCGATTGAATAAAGGTTTAGGAATTACAGCAACCACCAAAGGCGGTCGCTCCCCTTCCCCTCAGGATTTTACCAGTCAAGGCCATGGAAATCTCAGGGCCAATCCACAGGATCGACTTCGCCCTGATACCACTTTGTCATGACTTGGCCATCGGTTCGTCGCTGACGGAGAAGAACACAGAAGAAGGAAGAAGGAAAGGATATGCTGCAGTTTTCTATTCTTTTCATTCGATAGTTTTCGGGAACGATACAATGTCTCCTTTTAACATTACAACCCACCCGATTGCTTACATGGGCCTGCCCAACTCACTCGACACCACACACACCTTTACAACCCAGAACTTCTCCCGCCTTGAGAATCCATCCTCCAGCTCCCCTGTTGTCGCATGCGTCGCCGCTTCTATTGTCGCCTACGTCACCTTCATCACAGTCACAACTCTCGGAGGGAAAAAGGGAGCGTCTATCTAATGAACATTCACTTTTTACACTTCTTGACTAGTGAAATTTTCAACCGGAAGATTCAAATTTTATAGTTGAATATTTGAATTTTTTTCGAACGTTCACCAGTTGGCTGACTAGTTAGCACTGTCTAACTAGTGCAATATTTAACTAACAAATTTCAACTCGAATTCAAACCTTTCGATTTAGTAATACTAGAAGAAATTGTTTACAAGTGAGTGGAGCATCCCCATATTCCCCGAATTTTTAAAAAAAATAATATTTTTTAAAAGATAATTACAAAAATATATAGTCTCCCCAAAAAATTACAAAAATGTGTCCCTATCGCCAGTTCAACTGGCAACAGGGACCTTCTCCCCCTCCTATCGCTAGTGTAGCTACCTGTCGCTAGTTGAACTGGCGACAGGAAGACTAACCCTGCGGCCTACGGTCAGGCAAGCTAGTGGCCTTGCTGACGAGGGTGAGGAGGTGGAAGCCATAGTGCAAAGGATGGATCTAAAAGACCGAGACTACATAGCATTGTCTGAAGATGAAGGTTCCGACGACGAGGATGACGTGGACCAGCAGGCGGTTCCATCAGACTGGAACACATACCAGTTCGACAACCTCGTCATCAACGAAGGCTCCCATGTGCCGTGGGAGTACGACCAAAGTGAGGTCAGGCTAGGAGCTATGTACAAATACAAGGAGGCTGTGCAGGACGTGGTCAAATTCTGGGCCTTGTTAGTGCAGCGCACATTCAAAGTCGTCAAGTCTACCCCAAGATTCTACGACGTGAAGTGCGGCATAGAGGGATGCCCTTGGCGAGTGCACGCATTTCAGCCAAAGTGGGACACCTACTGGAAGTGCTCTATAGTGGTCCCTATCACATGCGTCATTTCTGAGTCAGTGCAGTCCCACCGGAACCTGTCATCAGGCTTCATCGCCAGCCTTATGTACAGCGAGATTGTGGATAATCTAGATTTTGAGCCACGATCCATCATTCGGGCGATTGAGGCAAGGTTCCAATACACAATCAGCTATGCCAAGGCTTGGAGGGCAAAACAGAAGGCATTGGAATCAAGGTGGGGCATGTTCGAGGATTCCTACCACAACCTCCCTAGGCAACTTCGAGTCATACAAGACAAAAATCCTGGCACCCATATCGACATTCAAGACGCCACGCACCCGAAGTGAGCCATAAGAGGGTATTGCAGCGAGCATTCTTCGCGTTTGGTCCATGCATCAATGCATTCCGGCACTGTCGTCCAATTTTGTGTGTAGATGACACATTCTTGACTAGGAGGTACAAAGGCTAAATACTGACTGCAATAGCGATAGACGGGAACAATCAAGTTCTTTTCGTGGCATTCGCTTTCGTTAAAAGCGAGAACACGGACAGCTGGTTGTGGTTCCTGAGGAATGTGAGGATTTCTGTTGTGCAAGGCCGTTCCAATGTATGCCTCATACATGATCGACATGCAGGCCTGTTGTGTGCAATAACCCAGCTGCAACAAGGAGAGAACGTACCACTTCCACGGTCGAATCTGTAGAGCAGATGGTGCATGAGGCACTTGGGTGCAAACTTCTACAAGCAATTCCGCAACAAAGACTTGATGAACCTGTTCAAGCGGCTGTGCAACTAGAACCAGCAGCGGAAGTTCGAACACTCTGGAAGATTCTGGATGAGCGGACCAAGATACACAGAAGAGAGGCAATGAGAAGGGTCACCCCAAGCGCTGACCAGGCCCCCAAAGCATTGTCAGAGATACCCACGAATGCTCCCGGATTGACGAGGAGGACGGGAGAGCAGGTGAGATGCTTCTCGGACTAAATTGAGCACGAGCCTAAGGAGAAGTGGTCGCTGCTCCATGACAGGGGTGACGCTCGATATGATGTCATGACAGCTAATCTAGCTGAGGTGTACAACTGGGTCATACGTGGCGCAAGGTGCCTCCCTTTGGTGGGTATTGTGGAGGCAATTCTCCGCGGTACGATGAAATACTTTGTTGACAGAAGCAACAACGCGTCTTTCGCCATGGCAAATGATAGAATACTCTACTCTGCCATGATCACCAAGTACATCGAGGAGAAGAGCAAGAAGGGTGAGATGCACCGGGCATTCAAGATGGGCACAAGGGAGCTTCGCTTCGAGGTAATGTACAGGGATAAAGGACGCCGCAGATTTAACCGCAAGAGGGTTACCTCACGAGTGCCGCTACGTGCATGAGTAGTTGCACATGCACTTGCAACAAGCCCCTTCTTCTGCATAGGCCCTGCTCCCATGTCATAGCCGCATGTTCAACGGCAGCGCAGCATCTCAGTCAGTACCTCTCTAACTATTTCACCAAGGAGCGGTGATGCAAACCTGGACCGCGGAGATGTATGGTTACGCTGTGGTTGGCCATTTCACTGGCCATCCGACCTGGGAGCAACTAATATGGGCCGCGGACATTGATAGGCTCAAGGGAAAGGTTTGCCGGCGACAGGTATGGCGCATCAGGAACGACATGGACGAAGCAAAAACCGGACGTCGTACGAAGAAGTGCTCTATTTGCAGGGAGTCTGGGCACACCTTCAATAAATGTCCCATGAGAAATCCTTAGGACGAAGGAGACATCGACACTCCAGACGTCGCCGCGGGGACCTCATCGGGTCACCCAACTCGAGACAGTCCACATGGGGGACGTTGAGGCCGCGACCAATGTTATTGCCAATGTTATGAATTATGTTATTGCACAGACAGTAGTAATATGTTATTGCCAATGTTCTGAATTATCATTTTGACTAAGTGTTATGATGTTTTACTGAATGTTATGTAATATCAGTGTGATTTATCGTGGTTTTGATAGTAATGGCAAGTTCACATTTGTTTCCTTACATAATATGCAGTGCATGTACATGAGCAAGTGTATGAATTCACGGGTGCATTGCAATATCACTTACCTTCCTACTTACGAATCATTTATACCTCAATCTTTCTCGTAAAATTCTTCAGAAATTCACCGCACTAGAACAACATACGACGATCACAAAAATGTTATTACGAGTCTATCAGATTTTGTACCGTTCAAAATGTATGAAAACCAGAAGATGGCAAACTTGATTAGGGTTTGAGGTACGTCGTCGATTCAAGCGGCATCAGAACCTATCGCCAGATTCAATGGCGGCATGTAAACTGGGTGGTGATGGGAGGAGAGGTCCTGTCGTCAGTTCAACTAGCGATAGGTTCCTGTCGACAGGGACATATTTTTGTAATTTTTTTAGGAGACTATATATTTTTGTAATTATCTTTTAAAAAAATATTATTTTTTAAAAAAATTTCCAGATTCCCCACCCATCACTGCCGGTAAGTAGTTACCCGGTTGCCCCCTTTTTAAAAGGGATTATCAATGATTTACTGATCAGTTGATGTGCAATTGATAATTTAACTCTAGTGCCACAAAGTGCCATGGCCCGACAAATTATCAAATCCCCTTTCTAAAGCCTTCCACTGTTCCAGCTCCCAATCTCGCTTGAGGATAAGACCATCTCTAATGTTGTGTTTTAACCGGTTCAAATGAGGAGAGAGAAGATATTGAATCGATTCAATAAACTGAAGGGGTCGATTCTAACAAAAAAAAATAGAACCGGACTCTACTTAGGAGTCGATTCAAAGTATTAAACAACTCATATGAATATTAAACAATTCATAGGAGAGAGTGCTGTTGAGAGAAGATATTATTATTTTATGGTTTTTTAATGTAACGTGGATCCCAGTTATTAGTAGAAATCGATTCAATACATTAGAGAAAAACAAGTTTAATTTCTAAAATATTTACGTGATATGACTTTAAATCTACGTTGCTTCAAAGATCTCTAATGAAACACAATCTAATCTCTGCGAAGAGGAACCCGAAGATGAAGATCGTTCCGGTCGCTTGCTTGGAGGACAACTATGCCTACCTGTACGAATCCGGAATCCTCGTCCATCTTTGTGTCCACCGTCCGAGTTTTTTTGTTTGTTTCTTGGCTCTGTTCAAGGATCCGTTTGAGACTCTGAGTTCTTGTTTGTTCTTTATTTCTGAAGAATCGTGGACGAGAGCACCAAGAAGGCGGCGGCCGTTGACCCGGTGGAGCCGGAGAAGGTGCTGACGGCAGCCAGCGAGCTCGGCGCCTACGTCGACTGCGTCCTCACCACCCACCACCACTGGTACACCATCTCTTAGTCTTCACCCTAGACTAGTAATTCATCGGCTTATTTCCCTTGTTTGTTAAGAGGATCAGTACTTCCTAGAGTTGGAATATTCTGATTCGTGCTTCCTAGAGTTGTTGAATGAAAAAAAAAAGGTATACTTACATAAAAAATGACAAAAGAGGCCTCCGGACATTCGGCTGATTATGCAATGGAAGTTCTTGACATATGTGACTCATACTACATCTTGTGAAAATTTCAATACGAAATAAAGACAGACGAAGCAAAAAGGGTGATGCTCTGAAGATAACTATCAGATGGTAGATAATATATGAGAAGTACTCCGTATGTGCTAAAATCGACAGGTGTTGGTGGAATTCATCAGCAATCATGTAATGAACTGGTAATGAATTGCACAATTGATTTGTTGTTGTAGGGATCATGCTGGTGGCAATGAGAAGATGAGGCTGTTGGTGCCAGGGATCAAGGTCTATGGGGGATCCTTGGACAACGTGAAAGGCTGCACTGATCAGGTGGAGAATGGAACCAAATTATCCCTTGGGAAGGACACTGAGATACTATGCCTACACACGCCATGGTATGCTATGCTGCTTTCTTGTCTTATAACATAAGTCTCACCTCCCCATTTACCATATGGTTAGTGTGAGTTTCTTTTCTGGGACCATAGAAGCACTGAAGATAAGAGTTTGAACCTCTGCGTAGATGGACAAGCCTGACTGTTTTACACATCTGCATTCACTGGAAAAATCCATCTTTCGTTTTCACTTTAGATTTATGCTTTTATCCTTGATAAATGCATATTTAAGTCAAGGAATTTGCATACAGCTGAGCAGTGGCAGACACTTCATCAGTTTTACTAGGACGAATTAGTTGAGCACTTAGACAAAAACCCACCCACTTGAATTACATGATAGTCATAGTGTACACAGGCTTTTATATGTATTTGCTCTGTACCAGCTTGTTGGTTATTTGATTTCCCTATCATTTTCCTTTTTCCAACAGCCACACAAAAGGTCATATTAGCTATTATGTTACTAGTAAAGAGGACGAAGATCCAGCAGTGTTTACTGGAGACACCTTGGTTAGTATATGCATCTGACTTACAGTGATGGCTCTTTTTCTTTTTGATGTCCTGACCATTTTTTTTTAAATACAGTTTATTGCTGGTTGTGGGAGGTTTTTTGAGGGCACTGCAGAGCAAATGTACCAGTCCCTTTGTGTTACACTCGGCTCACTGCCTAAGAAAACACGAGTTTACTGTGGCCATGAGGTATGGACGTATGATTTTGATGTTTCAAATTTGTATGATTTTGATGTTTTAAATTTGTTTCTTCGTTCTTCCTAGAATGATAGACCTTCATAGGAACCCAACTTTAATAAATCTGTATCATGTATATCCCTTAGTTGTTCAGCTCTTTGCCTTTCCATATCTGTTTCTATCTTGATAAGCAGTGATTATTTAGCTGCATGAGTGCTTCTTCATGTTCTGTGGTGCTCCCTCGCTTGTTTTTTGACCTCCTTTTAAACTAAAATATAAAAGATGCTGGCAGCTCTGGAATAGGATTGAAAATATACAGTCTGAATGGGGATAGTATGTGAAGCCTTAAATACAAAATGCCATTCTTCATGGAGATTTCCTGGCAAATCTTATTAAAGACAATAACAAATGCATTTTCTATCTGGCACAAATATGTCCTTATCTGGCATCCTGCATTAAGACAATATTATGTTCATGCTGCCAATTCCTTGAAAAATAGTGAACATATTTTCCATTAGTCCTTGACTGCATGTGTGTATTCAGGGTTTCAAATCCCGGTGACCAACAGGGAAAAAAGTTCCAGCCTGGAAAACTTTAAAGTTAAGTTTTTGCTTTAAATCGATGAACAGTAATTCCGGACTGGAACTGGAGATCCTGGACAACTTGACTGGTTACCATTTTTCAATCCAAATGCGCACTACGGATTTCAAGAAAAAACAGCCAGTTTAAACCGGTTCCTGCCGGGAACATACTGTTTTCCTTCACCAACGGGGGATTTTTGTTGAATTCGGTTTTTGAAACCCTGTGCAACATATGAACATATATAGTTCCTTTTACTATGTATTCTTTGTACAGTATGCTATTTGTCTTGTCAACAGCAATGTGATAGATGTATACACTATTCTTATTTGTCTCATCTTGACCTGCAGTACACCGTAAAAAACCTGCAATTCATGCTGACAGTCGAGCCAGAGAATGAAAAGATGAAGCAGAAACTGGAATGGGTTAACAAGCAGCGTGAAGCCAATCAACCAGCAGTTCCCTCAACTATAGGAGAGGAGTTTGAGATAAATACCTTCATGCGTGTTGATCTGCCAGAAATACAGGTCTAAGGTCTTTAATCCGCTTACTAGTTACTAGTTACTTCTGTTCACCATGATACTATATTTTGTAGTGCTAGCACTGGAACTTTCTCTATACAGAAAAGGTTGACATCATAACAATGAGGATTTGAGTGCTTAGAAAATATAAACTAGTTGCCTTGCAAATTTGAATTAGCGGCAGGAGTCATTCTTAAATTTGAAGTGAGTTTCTTTGTGAGTGATGCTTACATATAGTGTGGCATCGATCTTGCAGGCAAAATTTGGTTCCAAGTCGCCAGTTGAAGCGCTGAGAGAAGTCAGGAAGATAAAGGATAACTGGAAAGGTTGATACCGATGCGACCGCTAGCCATCTGTTGACCCAACCCCTCGAAGTGAGCTAACGCAGAAAGTTCTTACACTGTAGGTGGGATTTACTACCGTCCAATGCTTTAAGAGGTGTTAGTGTCAGGAAGGAGAAGACTCTTGTATGTTAAAACTACGTGTAATAAGAATCTATTGTCCTCTGGTACTGCCCAAGAAGACATCTGCACTTCAGCAGGTGTGGCGTGTTAATGTCGGTCTTGTTTGCGAACAGTAATGCATGAATTATCAACTTTGTGTGTCTGATGTAATATAGGTGCTACCAAACTTGAAAGTCTTAAGGGCTGTGAATGTGATGGGTGTATTTTGCCTACATTTCGTAATTAGCTGCTTCCATCGTGACTTGAAGCTTTGCCATCAACTAGGATAATCCGTTTCAATTTTAAAATAAGAGAGGTTAATCACCCAATTATTCTGCAAATCGTCCCTACAGAATGATGCAGTCAAGAACAACAACAGCAACAACAAAAAGGCCGAGTTGTGTGATAGTGAGGAGCGGCGTGGGAGCAAGGCTCCGCCGACAGAGTTGTTTGGTTGGTTAGCGCGCAAGTTGAGTTTGGTTGGACTTGCCTGTTGTCTGGTCGTGTCTTTTGGTGTGAGCGTCGTTCTGTTCGAGTTGAGGTCGTATTGTCGTCTCGGAGTTGGCTGCCGGTTTTCCTCTCTGAAACCGTGCATTTGTTAAGGTTTTCGGATCCGGTTTTCCTTATAAACTAGGTCAATTCTCTTCTCTATATATATGCTCGGCTGGAGCTCAATTCAAAAAAAAAAACGACAAAAACACTAATCGACGTATACACTGATGGAGCTGCAGCTCCCAAAGCTTCTTCATTCTAGTCACTGGCGGACCCACCGTAGGGGCGAGCCGGGGCGGCTGCTCTGGGTCTTCCTGGCCGGTGGAACCCACCCCCCCTCCTCTCTCTTCAGTCCAGCTTGCTAAATATATCTATCTCTCACGATGAATGGCCTTTATCTAGGCAAAACAACAAACAAAAGTCCAAGATAATAAAGTAAGTAAATTAGCATTAAACGTTGTGATCCATTTAGTTGTCGAGAGTAGGACGCCCTAGACAGTTTGTAAATAAAGGTCTTGTCTACATGCTTATGGATGGATGGTGTCAAAGTGTTGTATGTTTGCCGGATGCAATGTATATGCAATGTGATTCTTTAATTAAGTTGATATGCGGACGTGGGCGAGCACTGAGGCGTGGCGCAGGGGCTGCGGCATGGGGGTAGTAAGGCGCCGACTAGTTGACTGCCAATGCTCGACGCAGGTGATGCGGCGTGGTCTTGTCATGAGCTGCGACTGCTGTGTGAGTGCTTGCGCAGGGCTACTGGCCTTGAGGATGGTGAGGCGCCGACTAGTCGACTACCGAGGCTCGGCGCAGGGGCTGCAGCGTGGGAGAGCGCTAAGGCACGGTACGGACGGAGGCTAAGGCGCAACGCAAGACTGAGACTCGGCACCCTCGTCCTGAATCTTTAAAATTCCTGATTCCGCCACTGATTATAGTGCTTTCTGCTTCCCAGAAGCTTTCGACGTCGAAGGCGTCACTCTAAACGGCTGGGCAGAGGACTGCCCGAGGCCCAGCCGGGCGGGGACCAACTTGGGCGGCGCGAACGGCCCGAACGCCGCGGCTGGCTCGCTCGCGCCGCTCTCCTGCCCTGGCGCAGCCGCTGTGACGCCGACCTTCGCATAGTCGTGAGCTCTGGTCACATGCCCCTCCCTCGAGCTCTCCTCACCGCGCGTGTCGCCGAACATCTGCTTGGCTCTCTCCAAGAACGCGGGCTTGCCCATGAGTACGAAGACGGCGCTGCCACCCGACGGTGGTGGTGCCTGGAACGCTGGGGCGGCGGCGCTCGGAGGAGGCGGTGGCGGCTAGTAGATGCTGACCTGACATGCTGTGAGTATCTTGAACTCGGCGGCCCCGCGTGCCGCACGAAGCGCCGCAGGCTGTCCTGGTACGTGTGCCCCTGCGGCTGTGGCTGCTGAACAATTTTACAAAGTTTATGTCAGTTCTCTGATGTTTGGAAAGTCACATATCAGAAAAGGATTAATTTGCAGAAACAATAGCACATATTTTGAAACAGATATATCTTAATGAATGAACCAGGATAAATTAGAAAAATGAAAAAAAATGCTTATGCATATTAATTTGATTCAATGGATACCACGTGTTGCTAGAACAGATACATTCCTTAGGGGACTTGGATGAGTTCCAGGTGATGTAGTGTGGGGCCCACAAATTAGAAGGTCATGGGTTCAATTCCTTAGCCATACACCTCTTCGCCCCTTTCCTAGAAATTAATCGTTAAAATATGTTTTCGAGATTGTGTTGATAACCAAAATGATACTCTTTTGTGATCGGAGGGAGTGTTAAAATGATATTACGAAATGCTTTTTTTATTTAAAAAAACATGTTACTTTTGTATGAAAAATTGAGGTGAACGGTATAAAATAGGCACGATTTATTGAAGTTAGGAGGTGGAATCGAACCGTGGCCATTGTGTCTCACCACCACACCACAAAGCCAATCCTATCTCACTTTGACATGATAAATATATATATTCATAACAATATATGTGGTAACAACATGCATTCCCGTGAGGAGAGGGCCTCGAGGTGAAGCGAAAGAGAGAACGAACTAGTAAAATGGGAATGTGTATTAATAATGAAATTTAGCTCAAAATGCTATGCCCTTCACATAGGATTGGGGTCACTACTTGTAGGAAATTTTTAGCCTCAAGGGATGTTTGGAAGAAAGGGGGTTTCTTTGAAACTTTTTGGGATTTAGTTTCAATTTGAACTAAATACTAAGGATTTAGATCCAAATCCCCTATCCAAACACGCGTTTACTTCGCAATGTTACCCTAGTTTTTCCCCTTTGACGAGGATGTATACATAATTGAATACACATAAGGGTTTTACATGGCCGAATTAGGGGCCCTCCGTAGAAAATAGGGGAAAAAATATATCACACAAATGTTCTGGGTCCCTGATCTACGATTACAAAGTGATATCTTTCTTACATGTCACTACATTTCCGAAACCTTGCCCTTATTTGCCACTATTGACTAGTCAACCCATGAAGTGGATGTGCAAATACCATTTTTCCCCTGCATTGTCTTCTTCTTCCTTCTTTTCCCTCCTAGCAAATCAGCCATGGAGTATAAGGCGTAGTTGCTACTTGGTCCGATACTCCGGTGGCGGCCCATGGAGATGACAGAGGGAGGCGAGGACGCGGTTGGAGGAGGGGTCCTGCGTGGGTTGGCGAGCGGAGGGAGGTGAGGAGGCGTAAGAGGCGGCTGGGAAGGGGTCTCACATGAGCCGGTGGGTAGAGGGAGGCAAGGAGGTGGTCGAGGGACGGCCCCATGTGAGCTGACAGGCGGAGGGAGGCGAAGGGGCATCTGAGGCAACTAGGGGAGGAGTCCCTAGCACCGGTGAGAGAGGGAGGTGAAGAGGTGGTAGAGGCGGTTGGGGGACGGCCCCACGTGGGCCTACGAGCGGAGGGAGGCGAAGAGGTGGCCGGGGGAGTGGTCCCACGCGGGTCGACGGCAGAGGGAGGAGAGGAGGCCGGATGAGGTGTTGGATCTGGCCAATCCAAGGAGGAGGAGAAGAACTGAGAGAGAGAGAGAATCAAGAGGAGGAGGAAAAGAATAGAGAAGAAGGTGAGGGTAGAATGGGTATTATGGAAAAATCTAACGGGCTAAATCTAATGGAGTTGACGACAATGGCATAAAGGGGTAATATTTTGGAAATGTAGTGGCATGTAAGGGAGATGTCACATTGCAATGGCAGATCAGTGATCCAACACATTTGAGTGACATATAAGAAAATCCCAAGAAAATAAACCATTAGTCTCCTGCCTTGCCAGACTTCAAGCTACTTTACAACTGTCTCTAGTGACATAATCTTTTTCTCCTACTCCCTCAAGCACTACTCCTCAGATATCTTGGGCTCCTAAGATTCCCTCTCCTCCTCGGATTCACCTTGGCCAATTTCTTGAGGCTAGAAACTCATTCATCGAGCTCGTCCTCTCCTTGGTCCCCTTGGGCTCCGTTCAATGTCTATAGACAGGGGCGGAGTTGGGCCTTAGGTCTCCTAGGCAATGGCCCGAGGCCTAGCAAAAAACTGCAGGTAAAAATTCTAAATGCCACCATGTACTGTAGTAGCTTGAGCCAAACACGCTGGGCCGGCCCGAGGCCCAGGCCGACGCTGGCTCCGCCCCTGTCCATTGATTCATATTGTGAATGGACACCTCCTCCACAATATCTTTGGTCAAAATTATAATGGTCTAACGGATGAATTTTACGACGTCATTATTTTGTGGCTAGGGGAGTAGTTTATTCTATTTATTCGTATCAAAATGAGATCATTCCTTTCTACTAACCAAGCGAAAAACAATAGTATCAAATAGTTCCATTCTTCTAAACAGACGCAAACTTGTAGGATTGGACGATTCTCGAATATGGTACTCTTCAAAGCTCCAGCAAACAATTGTTACGTGCCAAATGCGAACATACACCTAAAAATAGTTGTTACCATGGACGTGTGTATGACTGGGCTTTTTTTACAGACGTCCGTGGAAAACTCATCCCACGTACACCTGTATCCACTGTCGGCACGCTCGGTGATCTAGTCTGCTCGATGAGCGCACTTGGGTGACCATGGGTGTCCGTGATTTGGAGGCTCGGAGCGACTCGTCCCCCATTTCCCCTTTCTTGAGCATCCCATTTCTTCGTCGGTTTGTCAGCTCGCTGCCTCCTCCTCCCCTATTTCCCCTTTCTCGAGCATCCCATTCCTTCGTCGGTTTGTCAGCTCGCCCGCCCGCCTCCTCCTCCTCCCATCCGCCTCTGCCCTTGGGCATCACCGGCGGATCCATCGTCGTCGAATCACGTTCCTATCTTATTCCCCTTCCAAAACCCTAACTTTCGCTCCTATTTACCCGTCGTCAATCTGGTTGCCTCCGCCGTTGCTAGGAGAAGCTCCAGATCGCTGCCCCTAGCACGAGCAGCCTAGGATCGTCGTCGATGAAAGTATTTCGAATCATTTGAAAGTCTTTGAATCGGAAGTTTCTTTAATCATCAAAAGTCTTCGAATCAACTGGGTGAAGGGGATTCAACGGGGGGAGGGGAGTCCAAGGGAGGATGGAGGGCGTGTCCGCGAGTTGTGCATCTCACATGCTCCCGCGGAACTTCATGACTAATAATCTAGTATGTTTTGCAAATCTAAACCAGTTTCTAACTTCAATACGCTAGATAAGTACCAGACGGCACCAGTACTGTTTCCAAGACCCACCGAATATCTTTCTTCAATAGGCTAGGCAGACAACACTGTATATAGTATATAAGTGCCTATCTTGCCAAGGTAGTAATATGGAGTTGACTGGAACCAAACAGGGAAGAAACACTCTTTTGGAACACTGGTGGGGCTTACATAAAGAACGGTAGCGTGCGGGTGTTGGGAGACGGGCATCGTTAGGAGTAGAGGTGGGAATTGGGCCGTGCCGGTACGGTCCGAGTTCACCGTGTTTCGGATCGCGTCGTGCCGTGCTGGCTCGGCTCGGTCATCCATGCCGTCTTGCGTGCGTGCCGCCCACCTCGATTCGGTCAGCTCACGCCACGATCCAAAGCCCGTCGTCTTTGGGTCGTGCGTGCCGGCCAAGTTGACCCTAAGTAACTATTGACGGCGGAGGAGGAGGCGGCGATGGCGGCGGCGACCGCCATCTTCATTCCTCTCGTGCGGTCGTGCCCGCCTCTTTAAAAACCTAGTTAAAATTGAATTAATTGCGTAAAAACATGGGCACGAAAATATTTCAGGGGAAAAAGTGAAATTTTCTTGATATTTTACAGATACAATGTTATTACCTCGTTAAAAACCTTACGCCCCAGAGTGGGGTTCCCCGAGTAAGGAAAAGAGTACAGTAACAACATGTGTACATACTAACTACTCATCAATGTCGAGATCGTTCATGCGTTCGAGGTCAGCGTACGCCTGCACGATCTCAAGATCCTCCAGTTGATGTTGTTGCCACTCTTTAGCCAATTCTCAATCCTTGGTGCATGTGATTGCCTCCACCATCTTAGGCGTGAGGGATGATCTTCTTTCTTCAATTATTCTCCCTGCCATGCTGAACGTTGCTTCTAAAGATACACTGGACACCGGCACCAACAGAACATCCCGTGCGAAATGTGATAGCACAGAAAATATCTGCTTGTTGTTCTTCCACCACTCGAGCAAGTCTATCTTTCCACTGGAAAGATCAGGATCGTTGTTTGCAAAATCATACTCCAGGTAATGGTTTAGCTCTGAGACAGAATTCCACGAGGGTCAGCCGAGGCGAGAGGACGAAGAACTGGACTTGCCCTTTAGCTTTTTCCACAAGTGGGATGTCAAGCTTTTCTTTCCTTGTTGCGTCTGTGTGCGGTCTCGATCTCTGCTTCTTGCCGAACTTGTCATGATACATGCGGAAAACACGAAAAAGCTCCTCTTTGACATGTGCAAAAGCTTTCGAGTAATCAAGACCAAGGCATTCACCTATTCCCTCCATTCCCATCTGCAAACCTAGCAACTTTTTCGTAGGATCGAAAATAATAGCAAAGCAATACACATGTGAAATAGAACTAAAATATTTAATAAACTTTTCCTCCATTAGTGCAACAACATGACTTAAAAGGGGATCCTTTCTAGATTTGGCAATCTTGTCTACAATTAACCAAATAAATTCTATAACTAAGCAAGAGGTAGGGTAATAAACACCAGATAACATCTTTGTTGCTTTATAAAAAGGTTGTAAAAACTGTCGAAAATGACTAGCAATCTTCCAATCTGAATTGGTAACTACTAATTCATTGTCTTGAGAGTTAACATTAACAAAAACATATATAACATGTTCGTACCCTTGTAACTTCTTTAACATGATGTAGGTTGAGTTCCACCCCACCTTCATGTCAAGACCGAATTTTCTTGGCTCCTCCCCATTGGTTGTGCAGTACTCCACGAACCTGGCTGCCATTTGTGGGGAATTTGTGAGGTAGCGAACGGCGTCGCGGACACTGTTCAAATATCCGCCAATCGCTTGCATACCGTCTTGAACAACAAGGTTCAAGATATGGCATACGCATCTCTGGTGGAGAACATAACCACCAATATACGTCTGCAATCTTGGGGTGAGGATGTTCATAGCGATCGTGTTGACGATCGTTATCAAGAGTGATAGAAGCAATCTTATTATCTATCTTAAAATCATCAAGTACGTGTAATATACGCTCGGCAATGGCCTCTCCCGTGTGCGATTCGTTAATTGGCTTAAACCCTATGACTCTCTTGTTTAGTTTGTAATTGTCATCTAAATAATGGGCTACAACACTAAGGTAAGCACTTCTCTGGTGTGATGATGTCCAAATGTCTGAAGTTATAGCAAAAGAGAACTGAACTTGTTGGAATTATTTTTTTTAGCTCTGCTAGTTCCTTATGGTACAGCCGTAAAATATCGGATGTAATGGTTCTCCTACTAACATGTTGGTATTGTGGGCAAAAGTCGCGTTGGATCATTTTTTTCGAACGCGCGGCTTTCACCCATCCTAATCGGTTGATCTTCCGCAACAATATATCTAGCGATTTCCTCATGGGCAAAAAGCGGGTTGTATACCCAAGTACTTACAGAGTCATCGGCCTCGAAGTTTAGCTGCATTTGTACTCCTCCCCCTCGGCTCTGCGCCCCGATCTTGCATAAGCATGCCTTGTAGTGCCGGTTCAAGTGCCTGTCCTGCAATTTGTCTGACGATTAATTTAACAGCAATAATTACATGTTGCGATATCTACCGTTTGGCCGTCTTGGATTTCCTGGCTCCAAGTCATATGCTTCCAGCAATTCGCCCTTCGTCCAGACCCGCCAATGTTACCGTCCATGGACGCGGGAGAGAACTCTAGAGTCCCCATTGGCTCCGAACCACCCTGGTACTCCTCGTAGCCCTCCGTACCGTCCATATGACGGTCATCCATACCGTAGTCTCCCATGCTTGGCGAGAATTGGCGAGCATCAACGGGAGTCGGAGCCGGAGGAGGATTAGGAGAGCGACGGCGAGAGCTTACACTAAGTCGCCCTGCTGTCCTTTTCGTGCTCCGACTCCTCGGTAGCATACCGCTCGGGAACTCCTTAGTGCTCCGACTCCTTGGCAGCATAATGGATGGATGGTGAATAAATGGGGAGAGTAGATGGCTGTTGAAGAAATGAGGGAGAGTAAATGAATGATGAAGAAATGCGCTGAGATGAGAATGGATGAATCAATGAGAAATGAGCTTCGTTTTATAGCCACGGTCGCGCGGTAGAGCCGTTGTCTCTCGCGATTCTGCATTTGTGAACGTTGCTAATGACCCGTTATCACATCAATTTTATGTCGTATCATGTCTCTCTGTCTCTCTGTACTTGCCTGTTGCTTCTTTATTTGCCCGTTGTCTCTCGCTTTTTTCCTAGATTCTCTCTGCCTATCTCTCTCGATTCGAAAGAAAGCAAAGCATCTGTCCTCTCCTCAGCAAAGCATCGTCCTCTCCTCGGACCTCACCCGTCACCCGTTAGAGAAAGCAAAAATTGTAGTCCTTGGTCCTCACGGACCTCACCGATCACCATTCAGGCATTCACCAACGAACTCTATTATTTCTCTCTCTCTCTCTCTCTCTCTTTTTCTGGAGCCTTCTTGGCTCGGACGCTCGGTTCATTTGCCCCAGCCCCCAGGCCACATGAGCACATCGCCTCCCCCATTCCCATCGCCAGCCTCCCCCATCGTGGCTACCCATCGCTGGCCTCCCCCTGCGGATCTCCCCTACCACCTCCGGTGTCCGGTCTCTCCCATCCCCCCATCCCCTGCGGCGCGGTGGCAGGAGTTGAGGCGGCGCGGCGTGGGAGACATGAAGAGGCGGCCTTGTGAGGAGGCACGAGGAGGCGGCAGGAGGCGAGGCGGCGGGCGCGGGCGGAAGTTGAGGCGGCGAGGCCGAGGCCGAGGCGAGGCGGCGGCGTGGCGGGAGGAGGAGGCGGCGAGGCGAGGCCGCCGCCAGCGTGGCGTCTCGGGGAGGCGGACGAAGCGCGGCTGCGTGGCGGGCGGGCGTGTCGGGCGGAGGCTCGTCGCGCAGCGCGCCATCTCGCTCTTGGCGCCCGCCTCTAACAAACGCCAGAGGCTGGAGCTTCTCGGCGTCGGGATCGCCGGACCGCCGCTTTCCGATTTCGCCTCGGCCCTACGCAAGACCGGCTCGGCGGCTCGGCCTCCGGCCGCCTCGGTCCTCCGCGCATGGCGATGCCCTCGCCCGCTCTCGCCTCCCTCCACGGCTCTCCTCTTCTCCCTGCGTGGCGTGCGGCGTGCAGCGTCTTGGCCGTCTTTGGCGTCTTGCCAGCGAGCTGCGCGACGCCACACCGGTCGCGGCCGTCTTTCAGAGAGCCAGCCCGCCCGCCGTCCGTCTTTGTGCCGGCCGGCCGCCGCGTGGCGTGCTGGCGGTCTTGGGTATCTCGAGCCGGTAAGACCTCGGGCGGGCACGGAAGGACTGGCCGACTCCACCTCTAGTCGAGAGCAAGACAACACCGAGACAGAAAGAAGAAAAAAATTCGTCTTGGTGTTGGTTGCATCTATCGCTTAGCTGGCGAAGCTTCTCCCTGAAACTTCTGAAAAACAAACAGAAGACGATGGGGACCGGGAGGTATCTTAACTACTATAATTTGGAGTTTACTCCACGCCACGGTGACGATCGTCCACGAGAGCGCTACAAGCACGGCAAAAAACCGCTGTCGTTTCCCTCCCACCCACGATCGTCCGCCCCCACCCACGATCGGCCTGCTTGAGCCAAGGGCCGACGATCCGCACCTCCCGCGGGCAACCGCCCACGATCTTGATCATGCGATTCCCACGCAGATCTCTCGCCCAACTCCCTCAAATCCCCAAATCCCCAAATGCTCCCCATCTCCGCTACCCAAAACCCTAGCCCCTCATAGTGCCCCAATGTCGCCTCCATGCCAGACAATGACGGCCGATCGCCAGATCCGGCATGGCTACACGGCCTCCCGCGCGCCCTGGAGTACCCAAGGTAGTCAGAGTCGAGATCCCGAGTCGGATCGATTTGCCTCCGGTAGGATCGAATCGTAGTATCGAATCGTAGAATCGGTGATTCTACGGATTTGTAAAAATACACATATTTAACATCTATACTATAAGTTTGTATGATTGTTATATGGTTTACCACTTGCATGTTCCTTAAAAGTAGCTAGACATACTCAGAATAAAAAGAGCTTATCATTATCAAGCTCAAGATTGCTCATGCCATAATATAGATATTTGTACTAGCATTACCACACCGATACAATATTTTGCATGCTCCTTGTTTATTTATAGTTTCATTCTCGAAATTAATATCAACAAATTTTGCTCTAAAACAAAATATCGACAAAGCCGGCCTCTAAAAAAATTGCCCTAAGTCTCTACGAGTAGGATCGACGGTGAGATTTGGATCGACAGTGTCGTGGGTTAAAGAGAACCGTAAGACTCTAAGAGTAGGATCGCGATCCTACCGACCTTGAGTAGGATCGGATCGGTAGTAAGACTTGGATCGACAGGCTGTCGTGGGTTCGTAGAGTCGTAAGACTTTAAGACTTGGATCGCGATCCTAACTACCTTGGGAGTACTGCCCCACGGAGTCGGAGTTCGCCGACCCCATCGCCTTCCTCTCTCGCGTGGAGCGGGAGGCCGCCACCTTCGGCATCTGCAAGGTCATCCTGTGGCCCTACCCCGGCCCCTCCCGACGCTTCGTATTCGCCCACGTCAACCACTCCCACGTCACCTCCGCCGCGATGGAAGCTTACCATGCCTCCCGGGGCCGCCGCACCGTACGCCTCCCTCTTTCCCCCATTTTTTTTTGAGACGGGAGTCCCTCAGATCCGCGTCTCGCTTCGCCAAGCTTCTGAGATCTGATGCTCCGATTCTGTTGCGTCTATGGTAACCGGAAGAGATCCGGCAGACCGAGAGGATGAAGCAGTAGCACAGCCCACCCGCTGCAGCATCTCACATCGACCGTTACGGTTGTTCCATCCTTCTCCCACTCTCTTCTGGAACAATTCGTGTTGCGATCTTTGCTTAATCTGCTTCGCTTTAGTGCTAACTTTTAGCTGTAACAACGACGATGAATCTATAGCGAACCAGTGAGCCGGAGCAGAGGTTACAGTGCATATCCAGTGGGAACATCAAGCGAGCAAACTCTTGCCATGGAAAAGGAGATACAAGATTTACAGGGTCAGCTAAAGGTTGGTTGTTTATGCTTTCTTCTTTAGTATTGTACTTGCTTTTGTTCTTATTTAATCCAAATGACAAACACAGCAAGAATCACTGCTAAGGCAACAAGAGCAGCAAAAACTGGCTGAAGAGTCCCTACTGAGGCATCAAGATCAACAAAAACTAGTGAAGAACAATCAGTCTTGCTTCTCTGGCAAATTGAAAAGCAAGAGTTGGAAGACAAAATTGTTGTGTTGACAAAGAAAGCTTCAGGTGTGGATGACACATATGTTTTATGGTATTATATCATTTCTAAAGTGAGGAAGTATGACAATTTATGAAATCCCAAGTAAACATGTAACTCTAGATGTTGACGTAGGTGTTTTCTCCCACGTTTATCATTCTGTAGTGTTTTCCATTACTTCACACTTTCTATATTTTACTGGCACATGCTAAGGTACTTATTTATCTTGTGGCATTCAAAATTATGTACCCACTTGTTGAGCATTCATTGAATATAATCTTTACATTAATTCTATGCCTTGAAATAAGTTTTCCATTCCATGCAGAGGAGGCTTCGAATTTCTTTGACGCATAAGACATTTTCAATGGTAATGCATCTACCACATTCTTTAGTTTTGTCAGTATTTATGCTTTCTACAGTATATACCGCATAGCCCATGTTCAATGATCAAGGGTTCAAGGTTTGGTCGAGAACTTGAGATCATGCGTGATACACTGTAGTCCCGAGGGCATAAGTCAAAAGTTCTGAGGGTGAATAGGGTGAAAATGGGAACATGGAATTGGAGAGGTATATCTTGTAGAAAGCATAAAATTTGAGTTTACCCGTGGGGAAATCGCCCCACCCTTCTCTCTCTGTACTTGACTTGACGCATCTTCGTCCTACCCCTTCTCTCCTTCAGACTTTTCACTGTCTTCAAGTTTATTTCACCTGATAGTAAATCAAGGTATGATACTTTACATGATTTTCTTGTTGCGTGGGAGTATATCTTATATATGAATGTGTTTTATATACATTTGTGAAATGTTAGCATATATATACATCCATGATGCAATAGACACAGTTATTGTTTCTATTTTGATGTGTCACTCTCTTTTGGGTTTTTTTTTTGTTTTCACTTTCGGTGGAAGAATGATTTGTGTACTGAAATTGGAGCATCAGTTACTACTTGCTACATTTTTCTGCTTGTATGCAGTTTGAGAATCAGTCAAAAATCTATATGTACCTGCAATCTCTCACACTTGCCAATTAGAAGTTGGATTGCCCCATATACCTTTTGGGAGTCCTGCCCAATCTTTGTAAATTTTAATAGACATCTCCTGGTGATCACCATTACGCAAGTGGATTAGTGAGTCTGACTTGCCTTTGGAATATTCTTGGTTATTGTCTTTGGTGTTACTGAGTCTTCTGAGCAACATCTCATTTTGTTAGTCCTAACCATTTCTCCCTAATAGATGAAGAGAGTGCTAGAACTAGAACAATGAGAATGCCATAATGTATTTCATTTACTGGAGTGTAGAGAAAGTGTTGTCAATGGAGAGGTTCGTGACTTCGCAAGACAAGATCCTTTTGGCGTGTGAACATGTGAACAGAAGGTTAAGACCCAATTGCTCCTCACCAAATTTCTATGCTGTGCTAAGCTGTCAGTACGATTCTACAAGCTATTTTTTTTTTTGCATATATACTATTATGGACATTGTATGCGGTGTAGGCCTTTTCAGTCTTTACTTTCAAGACTGCGATAAATTGAGAACTTTATGTATTCATTTAACCTAAGATTAGTTCTTTTTTAGTCATTTTTCAGTTGTCACAATATTATGCGTTGACTGAATCCTCCCTGTTCTCTTCTACTACTGTAGGTACCTCTTGATATTGGACCGAGGGCGGAGGACCAACATCTTGACAGTTCTCTTGGTCCCTTACATTTTCTTCACCACATGCGGTGTCTTGTTTTCTCTAATAAGGTGGTCATAGGCACAAATACCCTACTGCATCACCCTTACATGTTCTAAATGTAACTGTTATGAACTGTGCAATTGTTGAGTCACCGTGGATTAACAGAATATGAAAGATGTGGACTAAACTGACACAATCAAAATATCGCAAATGGCATGTTGTCATATTGTGGAGAATTGACATCATAGGATAACTTGATATGAATGGCGATTTCCTTCAAAACAAAATTCTCAAAAAGCGAGGATAAAAATGAAAAAAACTTTATAGGTTGTTCATAAAGTAACTTAAGGGTCAGGCCAAATGTAGGCTTATTACTATCTAACTGTAAAAACCGAGCTAGATTTTCATACTTGTAGCCTATTGGTTGGACCAGTGGAGGATTAGTGATAGTTATAAAAACTTGTAGGATGCAATGTTATCTTCTCTGTTGATCTATCACAATATTACATACAGATATACAACTTTGCTTATTGTTAAACATCTAAATTGCAGGGGGGAGGTTCGAAAATGGATTGTGATCATTGTAGTCATCCTGCGTCTCTTCTTTCCTCGCCACTTTCTTGGTATCATTTTTCTACCTATTCCTTCTTATTGTTTTTTATTGCATCCTATTAAAATTCGTGGATATATGTTACATTTTTCTACTTTTTTAACACTGTGCCCCTAAAAGAGTGTATTAGAGCTGATTTGGTGCTATCAAAATGTTATTTTGACTTTTGAGAAATGATGCTATCACAATGCGCTTTCTAATAATTAGGCTAACTAAAATTTTGCTTGAACCTCACAACAATTTCTCATATGCATCAGAATGGTTAGAGCAGCCTGGCGCTCTGATTCTCCTCATATTGGTCATCCCCAGCCTCTTTGTAGACACCTTCAGGGGCGACTTCGTCAGCATCTTCATATGCCTCATCATTGGATGCTACCTGCTTCAAGAGCACATCAGGGCGTCAGGTGGATTTAGGAACGCCTTCAAGAAGGGCAATGGCGTGTCAAACACCATCGACATCTGCCTACTCTTCATCTACCCTGTCTGGGCCCTGGTGCTGAAGTTCCTGTAGACATTACTACTACAGTCAGTCAATGTGACCCTATGCCATCCAGTTCCATTCGCTGGTCGTTCCTTGTGTAGATACTTCTTCTATGGTGATTTTGTATCATCTGCAGGAGATGAATCATGTATGTTTGAACTTGTTGTCGATAGTTTCCCGTCATATTTGTTTGTTGTAGGTTCACACCAACGCTTCTTTCCTTTGTGGGTACATTCACCAACAAAACTTTTTTTTTTGTGACTAAACTTTTCTTTGCTGTCTCATTTAGTTGTCATGCCACTAAACTTGATGATTGTTATTTTTTTTGTGAGGATTCTTTTCGTTGTTCAGTGCAAGGGTTTAGGAATTGGCAATGTACAATTCTTAACAATGGTTTTTATGACCATTATTTGGTCTAATCATGCAGCCTACTGTATGCTTGCTTTGAACAAAAGTTTTGGGTTTACACATTTTTTTAGCCATGGAGTGTACATCGGCCTCTTTTGTGTTCGGCTATTTTACATTCACCAACATTGCTAATATTACTCTTAAAAAATATGTATAATATTGGTCTTCTAGCTCTGATGATAATTTCAAATAGGAACTCCTCCAGACATGCACATTCAGATAGCATTTTGTGAAATAGATTATGATGAAAAAAATTGTTATATTCCTTTGTAAGCTTTGCATAATGAGTGCAATAAAAAATATGAATTTTTTTTTGGCACAAAGTGCGTGTTTTTGTTGCAACTGGAAAGTGATGGCTGAGGCATTTCATTAACCTGACAACGATGATGGCTTTTTTTTGCTTTTGGGATTTTAGAACATGTAGTATTTTTTTTAACGATTTGATTTATATACTAGCTTGCATAGATATGTTTTGCTTGATATGTGTATAGAAGAAAATTGATATTTATTGTATATTTTACATTTTCGTCTTACTCTTTTTTCGGATTCCGTTGCAACGCACGGACACCCTACTAGTATACACAAAGAATTGAGAGCACCCAATGGCTGCTACCTGGGTTTCTTCATTCCTTTTTCTCTTCCCTCGCGCACCAGAAATGATGTTCCGAATATTCTGCCAAGGATCTAGCCATCTAGGAGACAAACGGTAGTGCCGTCGTCGTTCTTCTGCTCTTCAAGCTTCAGCAATCTGGCACTCCGCCTCTTCCCTTTTCCAGACATCTCTGCACCTCCTGTTCTTCCTTGCCAATCGAACAAAAAAGAAGAGAGGCTACATTAGAACTTATGTGCCATGACGCAACATGAAGGACAAGATCTTATTTTTCCAGCTGGTATCTCTCATGTATTTCTATATGTGAAATTGTGAATCCTAAAATACTATTAGAATGGACACTAGAGGCACCGTAATGCCATGGCCTTGTTGGCCTTGTTGGCCTTTTAAGGCTTACTATTTTTGTTTGACAGATTATAGACAGGAGCAATGAACTAGAACAGAAACAATTGAGGAGTTGAGTCTGAGGAGACCAAAACGAAAGGAAAAGAAACGAGAAGTGCACACAGTGTACCTCAGAAATAGGAGAAGTAATCTAAAATACCTGAGCTTATGAGAGAATATTGGAAGCTAGTTTAAGTATGTTTGTAAGAGCTTTGGCTATATGTTACCAACTTACCATTAGCATCAGATTTTATTCCTGTGTCTACTTTCATATGTGAACATCTCTCTTCTACGAAATTGGAATCCTATGGTAGATTATTATATAGCATCTAAATAATTTGATAATGCTACAAGTAGCCTTCCAATTCTGCAGGGGTGCAAAAGTTGGCTACAGAAAATGTGCACCGGAGTACTAGGGAAAGATATGGGCCTCGTTTTACTCGCATTAACTCGCGTGTCTAAATAGGACAGCGTATACACATCTACAACTGTAGCACATGACATACATTAGCCACTATTCAATAGATGGTAACTGAAATGCATACCCTCTGTGTCTGATGTATTTTCCATTAGAAGCTGTAATGTCATCTGGCATCTACCATAACTGCAATGAAGCCAGACCAAACAAGAATGGACATGCATGCTAACTTGACCGTTTGAATTTACAGGAGAATGTGCTCTGTCCTCTCCTTGACACTTGCTTCATTTTTTGTTTTTTGGAAGGAAGCTTCGTAGTTTAAGAAACCCAATTTTGTTGTTGAGCCTTACCTTTTGACGAAAATGGTACATGCATGTATGTGTATCACATGATGTGTAGAAGCGGAATAAATTTACACGCGGCCATGTATACACAAGCCATAGTGATTTGGATTAAATATATTAGCACACAGAAGGGGAAAAAAAGAGAGGAAAATATTGTATGAGAAATGGAAAATATTGTATGAGAAATGCTTCGAGTACGACGTTTTCGTGCGACGTTTTTCGTCGTACGTGCATACGATGCCCACCCGCGCCACGCCTGCGCCCAACCGCGGCCCCTGCCCGACTGCCCCCGAGCGCCCATCCCCTCCTTCTCTAACTCTGACCAGCCCGCGCCACCTCCTCCTCCAACTCCGACTAGCCCGAGCGTCTCCGGCTCCAACTCTGACCCTCCTCCCTCCTCCGATCGGCCCGCCGGCCACCCCCTCCTCCTCCGACTGGCCCATGCGATGGCGCTGGCCGCTCGCCCACGCCGCCCTCGAGCGTCCGCTCGGTCGCCATGTGCATCGTATGCGGTACGCAGATAAAATCATTGTGTGTATAGCAGGACTTATATTGTATATATTATATATGCTCTCGGGAGTCTGAGATATATTTGATCTGCCATCCAAGTTAGCCTACCATTGTATTTGCCATCAGAAATAAATGGCACTCGTCATATTCTATTTTCAGAAAAGACAAAACTACCACTCTGTCATCTCTCTCCTACCAGGCCACTGCCCACCTTTGGCCGCCATTGCCTCTACCTCTGGTCATGGCACCAATACATTCGTTGTCACCTCCGTCTCCGTGTCACTATTGTCCGCGCCTCTGTCCACCTTGCCGCCACCTCTACGGCTCTACCGTCACCTCGGCCTCTGGTCGCCGTTGCCTCTGCTTGTACCTTGCTGCCGTGGCAAGTGTGATTTTTCTCTAGCATCACCGATAGCAAGAGGGCGCAGCAGCTGGGTGCGGAGGGAAGCACAACGATTTGATTTGTGCTATCGCCGCCGCCCTCATCCATCACATTGCCTTGAGCTAGCGCCGCCACCTGTCATGCAACTTCAGTCCAACGTCACCACCGTACGTAGAAGCTCAATCCAGCACCGACATCGACCTTAGAGCCTGACGGATGCGCTTCTTCTTCTGCGTTGGTGAGGGCAAGAGGGAGGGTGCAACGGTCGTTGTTGCCACCTCTTGCGGCCTTGCCTATTAGTAAGCGAGCCTTCGAATCCACCGGGGTCTTACGGTCTCGTAGAGGGGGCTGTACACGCCGTTAGGGGTGTTAATACGCTAAAACCCGCCTCAACCCACTTTTATGCAGCATGTCAATCCAACCTAAATCAGCCCACTACTCCACCTCCAAAACCCAACCCAACCCAACCCACATGCAATTTTAACCCAACCCAATTCTCTCAACCCGTTTTCAACCCAAATTTCCACTCATTTCCACCCATTTCCATCGTACGGACGCACAAATGCACAAGCCCATCACTCTTCTCCTTCCTCCAACAAGACACCACCTCTCCCTCCCCCCTTTGATTTCACAGCGCAGCGACTGCTCCTTGTCGTCCCCGCGGGCAGATCCGGTGGCGGCGAACATTGAGAGCGCCATCCCCATCCTCGTCATCGACGGATCTAGTAGCAACGGCCTTTGAGGGCTCCACCCCCTTCCTCGCCATCACCGGATCCAGCGGCGGAGCGTTTCCACCGAGCTCTCGGTGGCCAGATCCGACGGTGACGCGTTTTGTCCAAGCTCCGCCGGCCGTTGAGGGCGCCACCCCCTTCCTCGCCATCCTCGTGGAGGAGATGCGCGCCGCGCTGCTACACGGCATGGGCGCGTGGAGGTCGGCCGGCGCGGTGAAGTGGGCGGCCGGGGTCGAGGAGAGCGTGGCGGAGGATCCTCCGTTGGATCGGCTTCGAGATTCGTGCCCCTCTCCCTTCTCTCTCCCTCCTCTCCCCTTCTCTGTTCTCCCGATTGTGCATCGCGTCCGATTCTAGCCGCCTCCGCTAGGCTCCCCTGCGCCGTATTCTCCCTCCCACGAGCGGATGTGGCGGTGGCAAGGCTCACCGGCCAACGCGGCATGGGTTCGCGAGGTGGCGGTGGTGGCTCAGAGGAGGAGGTGGCGGCGACTCGCAGAGGCTGGCGTGCGGCGGTGGCTCAGAGGAGGAGGTGGCGGTGGCTCGATGGTTTGGTGTCCATACGTTGGCCTAAGTAGAAAAGGCTTCACCGATCTTCCGGAAGAGAATCCTACCTTCAAGAACCATCGATCAGGTTGGCGTCATCCAAAACTCCACCCAAAACCAATCCATCAATCAAACCCACGGGTTGAACCAAAAAACCCATTTCAACCCGTTCAAATCCAGCCCGAATTAAAACCCAACCCGTTAAACCTATTTCAACCCAACCCATTAACACCCCTACACGCCGTTGATACAGTAGTATGCTACAAGTGAATATTTGAAATAATAAATGAATTCGAATTTTCGGATAACAGATCCTTCTAATCCAATCCATCTAATGTCTTTTTCAGGGCCCCGAGGAAATGCATCTACAATAGTTGTCTTTCCAGTGGCAAATACAACAATGAGGGGAAATTAAGCCAATCCGTTGAGACAGTAGTATGCTACAAGTGAATATTTGAAATAATAAATGAATTCGAGTTTTTGGATAACGGATCCTTCTAATCCAATCCATCTAATGTCTTTTTCAGGATCCCGAGGAAATGCATCTACAATAGTTGTCTTTCCAGTGGCAAATACAACAATGAGGGGAAATGCATCTCAAGTACACCAATTTGCAAATACAACAATATGCAAACTTGGATGGCAGATCTAATATATCACAAAATCCATTTCACAGATCAGGGGACCGTGATGGCGTGATGATTAGAGACTTCACTCATGAGTCATGAGCAGGATCAAAATCCCGGCCGGTTACCGGCGGGACCGGTGAATAGTAACCGGCCGAAAATTTTAAAATTTGATTTTTTTTTTTGGCTGCATAATGCCCTTCTTAGATTGGTTTAGGTCTTTTGTGCTAGATAACGTATTGTATGAGCTAAATATACTTGAATTATTGCATTAGTGAATCCCGGATGGTTTTTTGGACTTCGAAAGCATGTTGAATTATAGTATTCTCACATGAAGGATATATATTATGTCTATTGTTCATGTATAAGCAATTAGCACTTGCCAGGATTCATTTTTAATGTTCATTTTAATGATTATTTGATCAAGGGTTTTTTTGGGTCAATAAAAAAAATTTATGTACCAACGAGGTTGATATGAGGGCATACTAAATGGGGTTTGATATTAGCAATAGCCTATTGGACTCCAGTTTTTTTTACCAGTTTTTTCGGTTTTTGGGCTGGTTTGGTTACCGGTTTTCAAATTTTGAAATTCAAAATTTGGTTCGTGAACATCCAGTATTTCTCTGGGTTTTTCAGTAACCAACCAGTTATCGTTACCGGCTGCCGCCTAGGATTTATGCCGGTACTGGGATTTCAATCCTTGCTCATGCAGCAACACCGGTATACGCAAAATTTCCCCAAAAACACACACACACACACCGGCACACGCAAGATTTTTCTGTTGAGTGGTCCGTAATGAAAGTAATTGAACACGTGAACGTAGTTGCGCCGCCTGCCAGTCAAGAAAGATTTTAGTGGAAACAATTAAATTTTTACTAGGCGTATCCCATGTACTAACAAATTGTTACATTAACATGGAAAGACGACAGGATTGTTAAATATTTCTCAAAGGAAGATTTTGCCTCTGGGCTCTCTTTGAAATGGAGAATTTTCTCCTAAGCTGTAAATTTCTGTTCCCCCATATCTAAAATCCTAAGCACTCCATTTACAAGGCAGATAAGGAGAAACCTGCTTTCATTCAAATATGGCTGTATTTTCCCTTGCAAGGGGAAAACGTGTTTGGTATATCAAACTTCTAAGCTAACAGCAGAAGCATCAACGGCATCACTGTTGTTCTGCTGTGACCACAGTTCTGCATATCGCCCGCCCTTTGACACAAGAAAATCATGTGGTCCTTGTTCCACTATCTTTCCATTCTCCAAGACAATGATCTGAAAATCAATTTTAAACAGGATTTACTTAAGAATCACGGGAGAGATGAATCCAACAAGTATTCATCACTCTAGAATACAATGGAAAGATCTGTTGTTCAATAGATGAACTCAAAGCATACTGAGATTTAGCCCATTACAGTAAGTAAATCAATTTCCTTTTAGAAGATAAGTAAATCAATTTCTTGAGCAGTTGCAAGAGCAACCTCTTGCTGCCAAACTGGCTTGTTATTCTGATCTCTATTGTCAATTTAGCAATAAATCACATTAATTTCCTAAATTGAAGCTGTCTGTTTTGTACTGTTCATGTATGTGCACGAATATGCATACCTCATCGCATTGCATTGCAGTTGTCAGTCGATGAGCGATAAAAATTGATGTACGATCAACGGATAAAGACTTCAAAGAATTCAAAATTGATGCTTCAGTAGTGCTATCAAGAGCGCTTGTAGCTTCATCACATAATCTGATATAAATAAGATCACAAGAAACTTCAGTCAAAAGTGGAATTGGATTAGCCCATTATTTGCAAAAGCATGTTTGATGAGAGTATCTGAAATTAGTTAAAATCCATTTAGCAGGCCCAACTTTGACATGTCATGTTAGCTTTCATAGAAGCACACGAATACAATCCATATAAGACTATTCTCAGGTGACACTGAGATTAAAATGCAAAAAGGACAAAAAGAAAAAGCAAGGGGCACTCACAGAATGGAAGGCTCCTTCAAGAATACACGAGCAATTGACACTCGTTGTTTCTCACCACCACTTAACTGCAAAAAGGCCAAACCACATTTTTTGAGATATGCTGAGCCGCTGGCTATAGGAACAACAAGTTACAACATTTCCAGATTTTCCACATTACAAGACATTGTCTCACCTTCAATCCTCGCTCTCCCACAACTGTGTCATACTTGTCCGGAAAGTTCATAACTGTATCATGGATAGCAGCACGTCGGGCAGCATCATAAACCTGTATGGAAATAAACTTTAGCATTCCACAACAATCATATGACCCTGCTATAACTTCAGAATGTATTGGAAGAACACCGTACCTCCTCATCTTTTGCTGACAACCGTCCATACTGTATATTATGCTTAATTGTATCATTAAAAAGTACCTGCAATGATATTAATGGTGTGAGCTTGGTTGGGTTTGGAACAATACCAGGCCAAATATGTTAATAATGTATTGACCTGATTCCCTAAAAGATGTATTGACACAACAACTTCAATCTACTCAATGACTTTACTATGCTGAAGAAAGTTTGCATGACGGGCACCATGATTTTTCCATTACCTATTGGAATTTTCCTGTGTTAAATAAATTCCTCATCCCACATGTAATGTTACTTTAATATATATTTTTTCCATAAAAAAGGATTCATGTTTGGGTGCCAAATAAATAATCAAAAGACATTCAGCCATAATAGCTAGCAGTTCTAAGTTTACATGGAAAGCCGGCTTTCTAAAAGAGAACTTAAGAAAATGCATTTTCTCCCATCTTTCTGAAGTAAATAATATAAGAATTAATTTGCATTTCAATGCTTCAGCATAATTTAGCAAATTCAATAAGAGGCCAAGAAAACTTTGAAAGCTATAGCATTCACAGGTATAGAATATCAGAGGGCTAACCGTATCCTGTGGTACAACACCAAGACACTTCCGAAGACTCTCTAGCGTGACACCCTGGATGTCTTGCCCATCTATTCGTATCTGCCAGGAAGACAAGACAGAACAAAGGCATCACAAGAATGGAAATTTTGATGTACATCTGAAAGTCGAGAAGCCATAGCATGAACATCAATTTCATCAGCAGGAAATCAAAAGGGAGATTGATTCTTACAGATCCTGAAGTCGAGTCAAAAAATCTGAAGAGAAGTCTAAGTATGGTTGACTTTCCTGCAGAAGAAAGGTCCAGTTAATGAATGGCTCACTTACCCACAGAAACTTGAGTGGTGCTAACACTGAAAGAAAAACTTAGCAATAATAGCTCTTTTATGGCATATTTTGGCAGTGAACCTACGCATAAGATAGACCAAACAGGCTCTAAGAAACATCTGTGCATCCATTCCTGGAAAACTTGCTAGCCTTCATTAACCACCTTTACCCTCTTTGCCATGAGCATACGATATGGAAAAAGAATCAAGTATTGGGTAATGTCTGCTCTTTCATTACTCATACTATTACATAAAGACCTTATACTGGATATCTTTTCCCAAGAGCTAAAATTGTTTTTTGAAACGCCAAGAGCCAAAATATTGAAAAGATATTGCTGATGTGCTCTGCTATGAAATACAATTTGTTGTAGTGCATTTAGAAGTTGAAAATCACTAAATGCTCTTACAAATCACAGCTGAGACATTATGCCATTGCATGTCTCAGAGAAGCACTAAGACAGAAAGTCCAATCGACTCAAGACAGAAATTCTGTACAATAGTAACAACTAAATAACAACAGGGTATCAGTTCTTGTATAATTATGTAGAGGTACACAAGGGCACTTTAAGAGGAGTCTCTTATTCCAAAGACGACTTCCTTACACTCCTGTACTGATCTATATTTTTCAAAAGTGATGTCCATGCTATTCGTGTTATCAGTCCTTTGCTAGCAATCTTGTACTGAAACTGAGTACGAACCATGGTTGCATGGACATCAATCTCTATGTTGGAATGGAACTCACAATTCTATTCCATGGGCCAAGCGGCCAAGTTATGGTCATGTACAAGGCATGGCAAATAAGCAGAAAACACCCTATACAAAGAACTAATTCTAGGTTAGTACATATACTCCTAACAGTTCGATGCAAAAGGCCTACAGGCCTACAAAAATAAAATTGAGATGCTAATAACTCCAATTGAACACCACAAAACCCATGACCTTCTAAAATTATATTTTTGGTGATATGAACATGAGATAACTGGTAGAAACCTTCAATTTTTAAATATGGTTCCAAAAGCGTTAACATTATTTAATAAATAAAAAAGATTAGTTTTACCGCTGCCACTAGTTCCAACAATCGCTACGCTTTTTCCTGCACGTACAGTGAAAGAGACGCCATCAAGAATCTTCCTTTCTGATACATACCTGGAAGAAATCAAATCTTTCAGCTACTCATTCATAAATATGACACTAAATCAGATTATTCTAGTTTACACCCCATACTACATAGTGGATCAGCTTTACTTAATTCTACTTAACGCCTCGATGTATTTCTAATAATACACCTTGAATTAATTCTTGTTAGTTATGGTACATCCCAATATGCACAGTAATTGTATTCCCAGTATTTAGGTAATCAAACGTTGTTCAAATTAGTTCACGTCTTGGCTGTCATCGTAAATACCTAATGCACCAGAATCAGATACAGGGATGTTTACTCAGATGACATGAAGCAAAAGAAATTTGTTAGATGATCCAAACTAGCAACATTTCACCTGTTTGAGATCGTTGGAGATGACGCTTGAGATGATCAGATGAAATTCAAATATTATGGGGGGTCGTAAACAAAGGAGATCACTAAATTTAGCTGACCAAAGAATCACCTGATTGCTATAAATTCACTGCTGAAAGAAGTTTCAGGAAGGCAAAACTCCTCTTATAGGGTTATATTTGAGAGCACTTCCACATTTCTCCAAAGGAAACCCAAATATACTGAAAAGTTTTTCAAAAAAACAGTAGTGGCTAATTGGCTATCAATGGTTAAAAGAAAAATAAGTTCCTTGGTGGTTGGTGCTCAGTTGCTTTGACCTGTGTGGTTTTCTTTTAGGAAAGAATATCAGGACTTTGCGACACTTAACAAGCTAACAGAGAACAAAAAATTACCCAAAATGCACATTCTCAAATTCAATACATCCTCCCTTGAACTGCAAAGGTTGTGCATGAGGCTCATCCTTTATTCCAGGTTTTTCCTAAAAAAGCAAAATAATAGTTCTAAAGTTTCTGCGACCATGATTTAAGGATGAAATTAAAACTGCAAGCCATTAGGCAGTAAGCAATATGACTACAAAGCTTTTACCTCAAGCAATTGAAACATAGACTTCATGTCAATAAGGCTTTGTCTAGATTCTCGATAGACACTCCCAAGGAAGTTCAGAGGCAATGAGAGCTGGAATAGAAGTCCATTAACCATAACCTGTATGCCAAGATTTCATCAAATTAATCAAAGGCAATTGCAAATGACTAAGAAAAACAGAAAATGGGCAAGAAATGAAGCTTCGTATTAAATCATGGTTTAAATAGAAACAATGGTTTTTATTTTCCAGTTACCCCTTTTCAATTCAACACTTTTTCTGTCAATAGTTTTAAGGTAATATTGCACAAACATGACTTTACCACCATTCCATATCTTCCTATTTTGACATGGATGTGTTACTAGCCAAATATGTCAGTGGGTAAAGAAATGAAACGACAGGCGATATAAGAAAAAAATGGATAACATAAAGAATTACCAAATCACCAACAGTCAGAGCCCCACTCATTACACCATATGAGCTCAAAACCATTGCTGTGGATAAAGCCGAGCTAAATATAACATTCTGACCAAAATTCAGGTAGGCAAGGCTACTTTGGGTTTTCAGTGCAGCATCCTCGTATTCTGAGCCCATTGTAAAAAAAAGAGTAGTTAATAGATCAGATTTATCTAACAAAATCAACTTATGATGTATGCCAATGTTACTTGTCAGTTGGGATTCATCAAATCTATGAAGCATAACTTGATGTCCTGTTTAAGCACGTTCTAAACAACTTGTACAATTCCCAAACCTTTGTTGAGATTGAAAAGATTATTTCCAAAATGCAATATTACTCTTTTTTTTTCTTTTGGAGAACAGATTTCAATATATCCAGATGCAAAAGATAGGCATCACAATTTTCCCATCTGTATTAGACCCTAATTTAAAGGGTTAGTTTTTTTTAGAAAGGTGAACATAAATTTAACACCCATGGGTCAAATAGGTGAAGAAAGGAACATACAGCTGTGCATTTCTACTCTACAATGACATTTCACCCATATATGTACTCACTCTTTAAATATTTGTCATACTTCTGGACTTCAAATTTTTCATTGTTGAAGTACTTGACAGTCTGTACATAATCAAAGGAAGATTGGTTAGAAGTTGCTACAATTACAATAAGAAAGGGTAAGGAAATGGACCAGACACCAGAGTAATTGACAACCATGGGATGACCTCATAATTCAGAAGGGAGTCAACTGCCACTGTACTAGAAGCATTCTCAGCTTTATTCATAGCTGTCCTGAACTTAGTCCGCCACTGTCATAATAATAGTTATAAAAACAGACAGCGATGAGGAATCAGAGTGATACATGATCAGATAGACATCATTAGAAAGATAAACTGAACATTTGTGATAGAAAAAGATCCTAAGAGACTACAGGTATGATGACATAGCACAGTGTTTGCACCTGTGTGACAGCCAAAGTGAAAGCAATATAAGTAGCAACTGAAACTGAAGTAATCCAAGCAAAAGAGGAACCAAACTTGTAAGCAAGTATACTTGACACCATACCAATCTGTAAATGAGAAGCAAAAACAGAAGGCAGATGTGAGCTGACACAAAAGCCCAAAGAATAAGAGACATGAATTACCAAAAGCAAGCGATCACAGGCAATATGCATGACTGATGAACTGTAATAGCCAGAGACAACAATTTGTGAGTACCTCTAATATCGTGGGAACAACATTGAACACCATCACTGTAAGAATGTAATTTATTGCACGGCTGCCTCGATCAATTATGCGATTTAGAGCACCAGTTTGCCGGCTGGAAACACATAAACAGGTAAGGAAACATAATATTCAAATAATTACCATCTCATAACTCATAAGTACCAAAACTCACCAAGTATACAATAACAATTATTGTTTATTTCTTATAACTTATTTCCACATTGATTTATAGAATGCAAACTACTCCCTTGCTCACCAGTAGCACAGTGAGCCGATAGTTCTCAAAATAGTGCAGTCCTAGACTAAAGTTCTTATCACCTACCCATACATTGTGTCAATTATATACCAGTAGTCAAAGCAGTCAAGCTATCTAATTCCTTGAGTTATTTGTTTAGCCATCTACATTACTTGTGATGTTTTTGCCATATAATGTATTGTACATCAGTACAATGAATAATGTAATCATTCAATTAAACTGAGAAAACAAGCATGAAAGACATGAATTTGAGCATTTTTTCTAGAAGTACCTTAGATGATAACGAAGATCAAGCTCATGCAAGTGAGAAAATACCTGCAATATCACAAGTTCACGAATTAAGGTAATCCACAAATTTAATCATTTAAGCAAAATCTGTAGTATCGATAATACCATACAATTCAGATTTTTACAGATGGAAGAACTCATATGTATAATATTCAAAAACATCTTCAAAGAACAGAATATTTTAAGTGTCTGCAGATCAACATCAAAACAGTAGTGCGGCACCAGTCAACCAACAACTGGAAGTGGGTGCAAATGTCAAAGATGCAATTTGTATTCTATTTTCATGATAAAGATATATAGGAGAACTACAGCATTGCATAGCAAGAAAATAAGATGCTTTATTCAAACAAATATTCATAATGTGTTAGAACATCTGGATAGTTTCAACTTTCAAAGAATAGAAAATGATTGAAATACATCACAAAAAAGTGTTAACATGGAAATGAAAAAAAGTTCAACATTTACCGTTCTGGAGACTGAACGGATGGCTCTCAAGGTCACTTTAGAAAATACAGCATTTCGCAGTTCTGGCAACAGAGAATTTACCATAATAAATAAATCATAGCTGTATACATTTCAACAGGGGAGCAGAAAATGCATATTTCCATGCTCACCAAAGGAGTTTCAACATATTTTCAGGCAAAAAATAAATGTCAATAAGAAACAAAATAGTATTTACCTGTACAGGCTGATACACCTGATCGTGCAATACCATATCCAATCAGGACAGCTGCTGGGCTAGCAAAGAGAGCCAACAGGGTGGCATTAGCATCTGTGAATGATGCCAGTGAGGCTTCAGCGCCGCCAAGGGCTGCAAGCCAATCGATAGCAAGCTTAAACAAGAAAGGCACTTGAACATTTATAACCTGGTGTTCATTACAAATTAAAAAAAGGTCAGGCAACAAAGGGAAATGTTCTTCCTTTAATTTCACAATCATGATAGTTGACTAGTTGTGGCCTTGTTGAACAATCAAACAAGCAGAAATTGGCACAATTATTTTGAAAATACACATCTAACAAATAGGCTGTACCTAAATTTTATCATGTTGTGTCAGAATAGGTCAAAAGGGTCCTTTCTATAAAGAAAAGGGGGAAATGTCACTGCAGTATGTGTAATGCAAATGCACTGCATTCCAACCAAGCAAAGGAGACTATTGATCTTGGGCCTACGGCACGATGGTCAAGCTTTTATGAGAAAAGTGGCAGCCCAAATGGGATTGCCAAGATCTGTAATTTCGGATCCATTAATAACTACAAGAGAAAAACAAAAGGCTTGGCTAATAAAAGTGGGTTGTATGATCTTTCTTAGCGACAGAGGTACTCTTATAGGTTACCATTTTCAAACGAGTAGCATTTACCTTTGCGCCAACTAAGAGGCCCAACGACAACACAAGCCTGAAGCGGAAATCTGGGCTATCGTTCAACAGTAAGTACTTTCCAAGGTTTCGAAGGATCTGTGTATCTGCTATCTGATCATCGACGTCCTTTTTCGGGACATCTTTCTGCACCTTGTCATCAGCCAACTTCCCAACTGCCACAGCATTGGCAGATGTGGAGAATGTATGCCCTCTCTGCAAACATAGCAAGAATCACAAAACCAGAATTTGACAAACAAATACTTTCTTTTATTAAGAAAAATAACAAAACAAAGGCAGCAAACTTTTAGTTATGTTTTTGTTTTAATCACCGAGGTCATAAACCAGCCACAATAATAATTGAATAACCATCTTTTCAGATGGAACTAAAAAGTGCAGTGTAAATACAACAACATTTACTTCATAGAATCAGAATAAGAATAAAAAGATAAATTAGTAGAAGTGATTGCTTAATAGCTTCATAGAATCAGTGTAAATACAACAACATTTACCATCTGCACCAAGCTTGTAGTTCATTTTTTGCTTTCATAGATTAAGCCAGAAACAAAATATCATAAGGTAGCACATATTGCCAAACACAATCATCTCAATAATAACATCTTTATTTTAAAAAAGGATATACTGAAGTTTTACTGAATTAATCTCTTTGCAACCACTAGATGACAAAATTGGAGCCCAATCAACAGCTCCCACTAATGCCATCACACATACTTTATTTTTCATGTTTTTGATCGGTAAAGCTATTAACTAATTAATTCTACTACTGCCGACTGTTTGACTAGGAAATTCTCATTTCTTTCACTAAAACAATGATATTGTAAAAAAAACAAATCACTAAGATCCACTACTGCCTCTAAGCATACCGAATCGAAACCAACACAAATGAGGTATGCGCATGTTACCACGTCGCGGAGAGGCCGCGCGCGGTGCGGCGGGTAGGTGTAGTCTGGCAGGAAGCAGCTGAGGCGGCCAAAGGGGGCGCCTTTCCCTGTAAAATCCCGACAATCTGATCCGAATACTCCAAGGAGAGGACTAGGGAGAGGCTTCGGCAAGGGAGGCCCACTGGCTCCGTCGAGCCGCCGGAATACGGAGGCGGCGGCGGCCAGGGAGCGGTCGAAGCGGGAACCACGGAGGAGGTGGCCCGCGGAGAGTATGCGTGAGGAAGGCCGCATGTCGCTCGCCGGCGACGGCGACGCTTACGGATGGAGGGGAGGGTCGGCGGGCGAAGCGTGGAGGCGTGGAGGTGTTTTTATTCCTTTTTCTTCTTTTCCCTTTTCAACGAACTTTTTCTTATTATTTAACCTTTTTAAAAATTTTATTTTAAAGTTGACCTCTCACACACTTTATTTTCAATTCTGACCTCTTTGGTCACACCACCACTCGTGACATGACAAAACAATACTGTTATGCGCCAGAATAAGTCTCCAAAATAGTACTTTTTATCATGCCACTAGATGTGACGTGACCAAACAATACTATCACGCCACGAGAATTGGAAATAAAGTACACGGGTGGTTAACTTCAAAATAAAATTTAAAAAAGAGTTAAATAAGAAAAAAGCTTCCTTTTCAATAGATGGTTTTCATTCTTCTTTTGTGAGTGCACAATGTGTCAAATATTAGGATTGATGGCCTAAATGACACTGTTTTGAGGCATAATTACGAGAGTAGTTTTTCTCATATGGCATTTGCAAATTTAGCATCTCGTTCACATGACCACTGTGCGAGCGAGGCTCACGTCAACACGTGGCACCTCGTTGCACGATAGCGGTGTGGACGAGGTTCATCCGCACGGTGGTTGTGCGGCATTACGCACGTGTCAGCGTGAGGCTCGTCCGCACAGTGGACATGCGGACAAGATGCCAAATCTGCAAATACCGCACGAGGAGAGCCACTCTCGCAATTTACGTCTCGAAACAGTGCCATTTATGACCCAAAAAAATTCGAAATATTATGGTTCAACGCGTCTAGACAAATGTGTAGATATCGTTAACAAAATTGAATGTAATTAATCTCATTTTTAAATATGCAGTAGTTAGAGCATGTGGATAGTCAAATGTTATTATGTTAGCATGACTGCACAAGATAAGTAACCCACGATTGCAATTAGTGAGACTTAAACTTTATAGAGTCTAGACAAGCAAATGCTTAGAATTTTAAACTGTTAGTGCTATGTATATCTAGGTATTGTATTGATAAATGGTGCTCAGTTTTTCACTTCAAATATAAAAGGGTAAATATCATTGTCTCCTAGTAAACCCTCACTTAACTCTGAGAAACCCTAACTCGCGGCCGTTGTCACCGGAGAAGGGAGCACAGGGGAGAAAGAAGAGAAGGCACAGGAGGTGGCAGCGCTTTCGAGCAAACTCACTACCACCAGCGAGGAAGCATTTCCCATTTAAATCGTGCTTGAAAATAAATAGATGTTCTCTGTTGTTAAAACCCTTTTTACCGTCTTTCATTTAAAGAAAGCATTCACATTCTTTCATTGAAAGAAAGTTTTGTTTAAAGAAAGTATTCACATTCTTTCATTGAAAGAAAGTTTTGTTGTCTTTATAAATTGTACTTAGGAGATCATTTGAAAAGGTAAACTACATGAAGAGTAGTCATGCAATTGCACAGTACACACGTCAGCAGAATATTTTTTTCTCTCTCTAAAATGTACACAACAAATGTCCTAGGTGTGGATTCACATTCTTTATCATAATTCAACAAGGGTAGAGAAGCACAATAGAAAAGGGTAAATTTTGTAAAACTACACATATGTTGCTAAAACTATCAGAAGACTGCAACTTTAAGGTTTCATTTAGCAAAACTACACCTTTTGCGCAAAATTTAATCACAAAACTCCTATTCCATCAACTTTCTCATTACTTGACAGGACGGACCCACTTGTCAGCCTCACGAGCATCGTCTCCCTGTTAGCCCATACTAACTAGGCAGCCACACAAGCATGAACCGTTGACTAGGCACGCTACACAAGCAAGCAGCCAGCTGCCACCTCATCTCCCTCTTTATTTAAAATAACTTTAACAGGCAGGGCCCACCTTCCCTACACATAAGCCTTCTCCTTCTTTGGAAAGCAGAGGAGATGGGGAGGAACAGCCATGGGAGCTCAGGTGGGGCTTCGGCGCAAGTGGGGAAGGTGATGAATACGGCCGACGATGGTAAAATAGAATACAGGGTCATGGCGAGTACAAGAGAAAGTGCTAAATTAACATGGGGAAAGGGTAGGAAGAAGATGGAACACAACGTGACACGAATGTTTTGGAGGTAAACTGACCGGAGAGAAAGATGGTGCTCGGCAGCCATGGCTAGAGCTTCGGTACCAATGGCGGAGATCGGCATTCACAATGCTTGGATGACTGAGAGAGAGAAAGAGACGGGGGAGGGAGATGAGGTGGCGGCTGGCTATATGCTTGCATGGCGTGCCCAGTCAACAGTGCGTGCTTGTGTGGCTGCCTAGTCAGCATTGGCTAACGGGAGGTGACACCCGTGAGGCTGGCAAGTGGCCCACCTTACCAGGTAATGAGATAGTTGACGAAACGAGGTTTTGTGATTAGATTTTGCGCAAAAGGTGTTTTTGCAATATATGTATAGTTTCGCGAATTTACTCCGATAGCCAATCAATGCAAACGGTAAAATCACTGTAGCGACATGCTGCAGAAAATCGTACCGTGGCAAGCTAGTGCGATTGCTGTAGCATACAGCAGGCTGTAGCAGTCAGTCCGATGAGTTCGCCCCCTAGGCGCACTATCAAAACATACAAAGTAATCTTCCTTTAGAAACTACGATACTACTCACGTCATAATCTGCCACATCTAGTCCTCTAGTCCTGCGTGATCGGGCACGCAAAACAGAGTCGCACTAACACAGGCATGCATGACGTACGTATGTGGGCTCCAACTGTCGAATTCCGAACGACCAATCGCGGCGCCGGTTAGCGAGACGTGCCGGAGATAGCAACACCCTGTGCATGGTGAGAATCGGGCGTGGAAAAATAGGGATTGGCCTCCTCTTCCATTGTATTGATAATTACAGAGAAGCATAGTATCATAGTAAATAGGGATTAACATGCTCTGCCATTATATTGGCAATGGCAGCTGAGAAGAACAGGTTGGATCCATTACTACAGTGATACCACAGTATTTATGAATAGTGCTGATTTATTTCCTTTCTGATTACTTAGCTGCTACGCAACACCATGATACGAAAAATAGAAGACCGTGTAGTATTTATTAGTGTTTTTACTATCTGTATCATAACATACGCAATGTGTGGATACTCCCTTCTCTTTTTTATGTGCTTGTGAGCTGCAGGGAATTTCTGGCAGCAACAGTATCCTTGAGTCTTCACTCACCACACACAGCACAAAGAGCCAAGCCCATCTGACTCTGAGAGCGACGAATCTTTCCGAGGCACACGTTTCGCGCGCACGGAGAGCGGCGCCAACAAACTCTGTTCGCGGGAATCTTGTCGCTTACTGCTGGTATCACCATCGCTGGCGCGGGTGCCGCGCGTGTGAAGTAAGCAGCATCACATTTGGTCAGTTCAGAAGCTCCGGAGGATTGCAAAAGGCGAGTGATTGGAAGAGGAGTCAAGAGTGATCGATGGGATTTAGCGTGGCAAGGATCGAGGTATTTTTTCAGAAGAGCATCCTGATGTAGAGCACCATCCACCCGGCCACGGAGAAAACGGAGCAGACGTACATCCAGAACAGCACCGCGGCCGACTCCTTCCCGCAGCCACGCAGGCTAGCCACAGCTCCTGAGTCCTGATGTGAAACCAGTAGAGATTATTTACATTGTGCCAATGGTGGTTAGAACTTGAATTGGCACTTTGGCAGATCGTCTTGTCTTGTTCGAGTGCGTGCGTACGTACCAGAGAGCACTGAAGTTGGCATGGAGTGCTGCAGGAGGAAGACGAACTTGAACATGGTGTCGCCCTTGGGGATGAACCCCAGCCTGTCTGCCAAGGTGACCACGCCCAGCCCGGCCGGAGGGACCAACACCAGACGCCCAAAGATGATCGCCGCCGTCGTCTTCACCCCAAGCTTCTTGCTGCCAACACCTGGACCTGCATGCGTCGACAAGGTCACATGCATGAACATACACTACAACATACGATTGGGCTATCATTTACATAACAAAGGACACACGGATCGCTGGTAATTAGGATTATATGCAAGAGAGCGCAGCAGAGCTAACCATCAACGAGATTACCACCAAGTGCGAGTAAGATGCAAAGGACCATTGCCTCCCGGCCTGTAAATAGAAGATTGTGTTTCTTACAGGGTAGGAATAGGATGAATGTATTCTGTCATCGAATAACTTCAAATCTTCATAATTTACCACTGGTGTTTCACTAACATGTGAACTCTAGACCCATATGCCAGCCTCACGACGAATGACATATTATGAATCATGTAATTATTCGGTGGCATATTATGAATTTTCTCATTCTGTAAGGTGCACATGATTTGTAGATTACAGTTTATGTAGTACACCTAACTGAAAAAGCATGGAAGAATATATAAACTGTACCCAAGAATGACGCAGGCATCGGTGAAGAAGAACAGTGGGGCGTCATTTGTCAGGATGAAATGCTTCAGGGATGGCACTGTTCCAATGACAATCGCCAGTACCTGATGGAAGGAGTGCACAGAATTTGAATCACAACGGAAGAAACAAACCAATGTGTTGAGTATATGGGCTATATACCGGCCGGCCCATGTGGCCCATGTATTGTGTATGTATGTACCAAGTGAGCAATAGTGAATACACAAGAAAATACACACCAAATCTACATGGTATCTGAGCCCTCACATGTGCCCTAACCCTAGCGCTGTGGCGGCGGCGCTTGGTGCTGGCGGTGGTGCCCGGTCCTGGTGGAGGCGGAAGGTAGGGAGGCGGCGTCTCGTCGCGGCGCGTGGGAGGCCGTGAGGCGGCGCGTGCTTCGGATGGAGGAGGAAGGCCAGCGGCGCTGAGCTCGGGGCTGTGAAGGCTCGGGAGGCGAGATCTGGCGGCGTCTGAGCTCGTGGCGGCGGCCGAGTAGTGAGGTGGACAGCCCGGCGCGAAGCTCGGGCTGAACCGGAGGTTCGAACCTCAAGAGCCCGAGGGGGAGCCTAGGTGGCGGCGGCGAAGGGCGGCGGAGGACCGGACGGAGCTACAGACGAGGGCGAGCCGCAGAGCCGAGGGCGATCGCGCCGCGACGCCAAGACGGGGCGACGCCGAGGCGACGTGTGGAAGAGGAGGCGAGGCAGAGGAGGAAGACGAGGGGAGCCGAGGCGGCGTGTGGCAGAGGAGGCGAGGCAGAGGGGTGGTGTGATCTGGGCGACGCGTGCAAAGGATTGCAACTGGAGGAAGAAGGTACCTTGCTTGTGACTTTGAGGTATTTCTTTCAGGTCGTGCTGCGGCTATGGGGGAGAATCAAGGACTGTAGCACGTGCTCGAGAAGTTGGCACAATTTCTCACAGAGAAGATGAGTGGGGCATCGTCCTCAGGCAGAACAATTGTTCCTTATGCAGAGATGGTGTAGAAAATAGAATTGATGCCGAATGAGGTTAAGTTGGAAGGTGTGAGAAATTACTTGAGTTGGTCACGGAGGGCATTGTTAATCCTGAGGACAAAAGGGCTGGAGAGCTTTGTCAAAGGAGAATCAATTGAGCCAGTGGACAAGACGAGTGCAGAGTGACGAACTTGGAGTACTACCAACTCACTGGTGGTAGCGTGGCTGTTGAGTTCGGTGTCTCCTACTATTGCTGCAACTATCGAGACCATCTCAAATGCAGCTGAGGTATGGGAAACTTTGTCAAAATTGTACTCAGGAACAAGAAATGTGATGTTGATGGTTGAGACACAGGAGAGAGTTAGTGATCTGAGACAGGGGGAGAGCTCCGTGATGGAGTATGTTGCTGAGTTACAGCGATTGTCGGTTGATCTAGATCACTACGATCCTCTAGAGTTGTCTCATGCAGACTGTATATCCACTGTTAAGAAGTGGATTGAATGCAGGCAGGTGATTGAATTTCTGAAAGGGCTAAATCCAAGATTTGATGGAAGTGGATTGAATGCAGGCATGTGATTGAATTTCTGAAAGGGCTAAATCCAAGATTTGATGGAAGGCGAGTTACTATCTTTCACTAGCCTACTCTTCCTACACTAGAGGAAGCAATTGCTGCTATTGCTCAAGAAGAGACTAGATTAAAGGTGATGACAAACAATGCATTGCCAGTTGCTTGTCCTGCCTTTGTAGTAACTGAAACAAGAGATTAGTTCAATTGTGGTGAGACGGGTCACCTGAGCCGCAACTGTCCCTATCCCCGCAAGCCTAATCGGGGTAAAGATCGGGTCTATGTTAAGAGTGGACAGAAAGGAGGTGGAAGCAAGGGAGGCAAGAGTAGCTACAAGGCGAACTTTGCAATGACTGGAGAAGAGTCACCTAAATGTGTGGAGGTCACGGTTGCAGAGCTAGAGGAGCTGAGGGAGCCAAAGAAGAGAGTTAAAAGTTTAGGAAACAAATATGAAAGGACTGCGATTGTATCCAGCGCTTCCGCTAATCTGGCTCACTCAAATCCGGGTAAATGGATTATAGATTCGAGTGCTTCAACACATGTTACAGGTATGTTGGATGAATTTAAATCATATAGGTATGCTGGATGAATTTAAATCATATACTCCATTCTCACCCACGTACATGGAAACTATCCAAATGGTGATGGAACATCTCAACCTGTTAAAGGAGTTGGTGTTGTCCAATGCAGTCCTTTCATTACACTACCATCAGTTTTACATGTTCCATCATTTCCAGTAAATCTGCTCTCCATAAGTTCATTGGTTGATCATTTGGATTGCCGGGTTATATTTGATCGAGAAACTTGTCTTGTTCAGGAGAGACAGAATGGCAGAAAGCTTGGGACTGGCGTCAAGAGTTGTCGGTGTTTTAGAACCGAACTTACGTAAAGATTGTTTGATTCGGGGGGTCTCCTAGAATGGAATCACGCAGAGAGACTGACACGGGGATTTTTATACAGGTTCAGGTCTTCTCCGGAGAGAATAACAACCCTACTCCTGTGTGTGTATGGTATTGAGTGTATTCTGAACAATCAGGGGGAAAAACTAAGACTATTACAGATAGTGCTTGTATTCCTGATGGCCCGATTGATCCTCTCCTTCCTTTCTCTGATTGCCGCCTTTTATAGTACGTGAAGGAGCGGCAGTTACTCCAGATAAAGCGACGCCTCATCACCTCCCGTAACGGGCGCACGTTGGTAATAATCACCGGTGTATTAACTCCTCCACGTCGCTCAACAGCTATATACCAGAGATAATGGAGTATTACGTGTCATTACTCATGAGAATAACAACAGATGATGACTGTTTGAATCCTTAATCAATAAGACCCACTTGTGCAGTAGGTTTATTTGATCATAAGGTGGTCATAAATGACTTAGTCGAGAAGAACTTACGACCATGAGGTAGTCGTAGCAAGACTTACGACTATTGGGGTAGTCGTAGCATAACTTACGACTATGGGGGTGGTCGTAGAAGAACTTACGACCACCTATTAGGCTCTTCCCTCATAATATTAAGGGGTATACTCAGGGTCCACATAACGTCATATTTACCTATAATAAGAATTATAGATAAAAGATAAAATGAGGATTATTATATCCTCGTCATCTAGCCCCCCAGCTTCAAGTGAAAGCAACTTACTTGGTAAAGGAGTTATAGATGGTCTTACGACCACGAGAGGATCGTAGAAAAATAGTCAAAGGAAAAACTCTTCGATTGTATACTACTTTGACCAGAAATATGCTTGGTCAAGAAAATTACCTACGACTATCAAGTAGTCGTAAAAGCATTCCTATGATCACGAGGTGGTCGTAGTATAGTGATCGGAAGAAAGAACTTTCCGATTATCATTTCCTTTGGTTGAAAAGATCTAACCAAGGAAGTAATTTCGCTGAGGTGTAAACGCATAAACCTAATTTTCTCGAGCGGACACATTGGGAATCTCAAAGCGACGTCCGATTAGCTTTGTTCTGTTGAAGCGGTTCTAGACGGTGGCGACCCTTGGAATGTCACGCCCCGGCTCAAAGTCTGTGATTATAAATACCTCACCGGGGTAAAACCTAAGATCTTACCTTTCCCCAAATCATTCTCTTGTTCATCAAGTTCTTGTCTTCTCGCCACCAACTCGCCGAAAATCTCCTCTTCCGAGAAAAATGGCCGGAGAGTTTCGAATGGGCCGAGTCGGAGATGGATCTGGCGAAGATGCAAACCCTTGTCAATTGGGAAGATTCCGAGAGAGTTCTTGTGGAGTGGTTCCCACAAGATAAGCAAAGAATGGCCGTCGGGGGAGGAAGGACAAATCCCCGTCTTCCAGGCGTATTGTGAGTGTGGTCTTCGATTACCTGCTCACCCCTTTCTCACACTGATACTCGAGCATTTTGGAGTGGAATTGGTGAACCTTGGTCCTAATTCCATCACCATGCTGAGCGTATTTGTATATCTGTGTGAGGCGTACCTGGGAATTCCAGCGGATCTTGAGCTTTTTCAGTATTTCTACGGAATGGCTCGACAATCTGGGATAGCTGGAAGTTGTGGTTTGAAGCTCCATGACGGGAAGTCGAAGGAGTATATTCAGATGTTCACTCGGTCCTCATGGCCGTTGTGGAGGAAGAGGTGGTTTTACTGGAAAGTCACCTCCGAAGACAGTCTTACTTTCGAAGGGAAGGCTGCCGAAAAGAAAGCTTCCTGGGATTCGACTCCCCAGGATATCAATCGAATTGCCCCCTATATTCAAGCCATCAAGGATTTGAAAGCAGAGGGGTTGACTGGATGGCATGTGGTGAAGGATTTCATCACACGTCGAATTAGTCCTTTAAAGAAACGAGTGCCTCCTATGTGGAGGTACACGGGGCCAAAAGACCCGACCAGGGATTACGAGGGAGGTAAGTAGTTTTTCGACTTAGCTCTCAGTTTGGTCTTCTTCAAAATTATCTAATTTAATATCTTTTTCTGTTTTATCTGAGATCTTTCATAGCGAGATTGACGTTGAATCAAACTTATTTGTGAGAAGCCCCCGCCACCTAGTGTGGCGGTTCCTCAAATTCTTGCGGTTTTATCCGCAGAAGAAAAAGTTGAGCGCCTAAAGGTAATCAAAAGTTGATTTCATCCTTAGGAATTTATAGTCGAGAAATAACTTACGACTAGGTAGTGATCGAGAAAATCTTACGATCGGGGGCATGTCGTAGGAAAGCTTACGACTAAGTACTGGTCGTAGAAAAACTTACGACTGGTAATTGATTCTTCTTTTTCTGTTTTTATTTACAGAAAGTAGGCATGAAAAACCACTAGGACGACGAAGAGGTCGAACTGGTGACCATTAGTCTTGGCGCCCGATGAACAAAGGCTCATCTCCTCCGACGAAAAAGCGCCGACTTTCAAGAGTCGTCGACAAGGAGGATCAAGCTCGAGTTCCTTTATTTCGACGAGGTCCTCAAAGAAAATCTGCAAAGACACACGCTTGCAACAATAGTGAGATTGAAATAGCTGAAATTAAGGAGGATGAAGAACCTCTCAGCGCAAGGCCTGTAAGGGCAAGGGCACGTCTTCGTGAAACCGAGACCTAAAGCAATTTGCACTGAGGAGACCGAGGAGGTTGAAGAACCTCCCCAGCGTAAAGTCCACAAGACCAAGGTACCTTTTATTACGACAAGAAAGCTTTCACAGTTTACGCCACTTCTAGATTTGTCAAGCAACTAGAAAAGGAGAACCGAAGGAGTTTATGTCTTTTGTGAAGGACAACGCCGATCCAAACCGAGCCTACTGTTGAGGGTAGCGCTGCTCTTGGAGTGATCGAGACCGATCTCGTCCCTCCGGAAAGTCGAGACCATAGAGATGGTCCTGTTCAAGACTCACGACGACGTGGTCATGGTGAACCTATTCCCCAGCTGAACTACGACCGGGCGTGGTCGAGAAAAGAAGTCAAAGAATTCTTCCATCGGAAGATGGCTCCAAAGTTTCTGATTAAGTCCAGGACGCAGAGGTATGTGAAACAAGCTAAAGTGTAAGAATAGCATTTACCTTTTGCTTTCCACAATTTGACTTGCTATCCTTTTGTTTGTTTTAGCTCAACTCCTTCAGCCCCTGTAGTGGTTTCTATCGAGAAGCCCATTGCAGCCTCTCCAGCGATTGGAGAGATGACAGCAGAGATGGTCGAAGGATCATCCACATCTCGGGTTGTGGAAGAAGTCGTGGCCCCTGAAGCGGTTGTCACGACCGCTGAAGTTGTAGCTATGGCCACTGAGGCAGCGGCCATAGTTACCGAGGTGGCGTCTACAAATACCGAGGTAGCTGCCATGACCACTGAGGTTGCAGCTACTACTACTGAGGTAGCGGCTACAACCATCGAGGTAGCGGCTACAACAACCGAGATAGCCACCATGACCACTGATGTGGTCGCGGGACCAGCAGAGGCAGTCGTAGAAGCTTCTGCCCAAGGTGGTGATGTGCCAGATCACCGTGCAGGGGAGAAAATCGTTGCAGACCTCCTTCCTGGTACCCAAAGAGAATTTACAGTTTCAGAATCGGAAGATGAGGAATACTTCAACTGCTCGATTTCTTTGGCCTCGCTCCCATAGTGGGGTCTTCGCCTTTAGATCGCCATCGAGTCCCTCATCCCAAAGACATTCCCAATAGAGGGAACACTTTTGATAATGGCGCCTTGAGAAGGTTTGGTGGGACCAAGTTGAGAGAGTAGACAAGTCAAGCACCCAGAGTGGTTTACTCAATATTTGCTCGATCAACCATGAATGTAAGTATTTGATGATACTTGTACATACAGTATAATCTTCTCTTGTTTCTCATTTTCTTGTCTCTTGCGAAAGTCAGTAGAGCATATCGCCGTTGTCGGTGAATATCATCGACAACTTCTAGAGCCGCGACAGAAAAGAGGAACTCAAACAAAGCAGAGAGGTGGTAAGTTACTATTTTCATAGTCGTTTTCGACTTGACTACTTATATAGTGCTTACGGTGGTTTGTCGTGGAAAAACTCACGACAATATACTAGTCGTAATAGACTTACGATCGGATGTTTAGTCGTAGGAGAACTTCGACTAGTCCCATAGTCGAGAAGAACTTACGATTTGGATCAATGGTTGTAGAAAAACTTACAACCGATTTAATAATGTTCATGTCACTTTTAACCTTTACGGGTTAAGCAAATGATGAAAAAACTCGGCCGACTCGCTCGATCATCAAAAGAGGAGTCGAGAAAGTTAGGAGAAAGTAGAATTTCTCTGAGGAAGCTTAAAGAAGCTAACTCGCAACCGAAAGGGTACAAGAAAGGATAAGCAAGAAGTCTTGAACTTAAGATCGCTTATGTTTTCGATTTTTCGATCGCTACTTCTTTTAGGAAAAGAAGATGATATGAGAAAGCTCCAGAATAAAGTCCAAAATAAAACTTTGGTCATTCACGAGATTTCTCGTATCGCCAGAGAGAAAGATGAAGAAATTACAAGACTAAAATCCCGAAGATCAGGTAAGCAATTCTTTACCTACAATCTTTTACGAGCTCTTTCCATATTCTCACTCTCATTTCTTTTCTAGAAATGGAACTCGAACTGGGAAGGCTCGAAACTGAGCTCAGGGACAAAACCATGATTTACAATGAGACTATCCGCATTGCCAAAGAAAATGCGGAGGAGGTTAGATCATGGGAGAAGAAGCATGCTGAGACTATTACCTCCCATGATGAAGAAATCAAGAAGTTGGATTCTCGACTTGCAGGTAAGGAAATATTTTACCTGTAATTATTTTTGTTTTCTTTTCCTCTAGAAGTTTATTTTTGCTTGACCGGTTTTATTCTTTTCTGAGCAAGCGGTCGAAAACAAACAACTCATGAGGCTTCGACTCGTACTCCAACAGAGATGGAGACAATGAAGATTAATCTTCAAAGCGATTGTCACGCTCTGAACAACGTATAGTGAGCTACATCTTGAGAGAAAAGCTCCTCAAGATGATACGATGGCGCCACATAAGTACTATTGGGGATCAAGTCGGGACTTTGCAAGATTTGGTGACTACTCTGAAGGCCAACCAATTTGAATCGATAAAGGAAGCGGTCGAAGCTGCGATAAGTTATGCATTAGCAAAACTTAAAGCTCATGACCCCAACCTTAATGTGCAACCACTCGGCCGACTTCGATTTGCTCTCAAGCGAAGGAAGGCGTCGATGGAGGAGATGCAATCGGTTAGTAGGAAAGTTTCAGAGGAGATGCAGTTGGGATCTCCTTCTTCAGAGTAGCTTGTAATAAACCTGTGAAAAACAAGCTTTTGTTGATGTAATATACGATCCATCTTGTTTCCTGCAAATTATCTTGTCGAGTAGTTAGTAACTCAAAAGATAATTAACGAATTTTAAAGACTAAAAATTGAAGTCAAATTAATGACTTTATCCTAGTCCCCGACTATTTGCTTAGTTTGTTGAAACTAAGTAAATAGTCTTGTCTCCTGCAAATCATCTTGTCGAGTAGTTAGTAACTCAAAAGATAATTAACTAATTTAAAGACTAAGAATTGAAATCAAATTATCCTAGCCCCGACTATTTCTTTGAGTTTGTTTAGACAAACTAAGTAAATAGTCTTTAGAAAGGGTTTCTGAAAACAGAGAGGTTTGTTTAACTTGTAGTATTTGGCCGCAATTGTCATGCACTGGTCGAAAGAGTGGTAACGAATTAACACTAGGAAATTCCTTCTAGTGGGCAGGACCACGTTCAGAGAGGAGAGGCTTCGACTAGGTAATGTTAACATCTCCGACTAGATTAATTAAATCGAGAACAGCAACTTGAGTTAAACAAACATCCAGAGAACTTCAAAAAATTCGTTCGCCCTTCTTTGGAGGATTCAATAAGTCTGCCCTATTATCAAGAGTTGGAAACTGAACGATGCTAGGAAGTTCCTTCTAGTGGGGGGACCACGTGCGAGAGGAGAGACTTGACTAGATGTGTTTCTTCCTCCGACTTAGTTAAGACAATTGAATACACCAAAGGCAAATTGAATAAATCTTAAAAGTGCACTCTGCTTAGAATATTTTTCAAAAATGAAGTGAAGAAATAATCTAAAGTGAAAGGAGTTGGCCTTCAAAAAAATTTCGACTAAATAAAACCCGAGTTCTTTGTGTTGGCAACAAAAGCGAGTAACGAGTTGACACTAGGAAGCTCCTTCTAGTGGGTAGGACCACATGCAGAGAGGAGAGGCTTCGACTAGGTGATGTTATCGCCTTTCGACCGGTAAAGAAAGCGGGTGTTTGAAACATAGTCGAAAAATTATGAAAGCACTACTCAAAAGTAAGACAATAGAGATAGAGAAAACCTGAGTCTTTATTGTCCGAATGATTGGTTACACATAGAACTTGCGTAACTGGTCGATGTTCCAAGAATTCGAGAGAACCTCGCCGTCTTCCATTGCCAATCGTACCGACCTTGGACGAGTAACCCGACCAACGTGTAAGGACCTTCCCACTTGGGAGAAAGTTTGTTCCGATTAGACTTGGATTGGTAAAGCCTCAATACCAAGTCACCTACAGCAAGGCTGCGAGGTTGGACCTTACGATCGTAGTATCTTCGCAGGCTTGTTGGTAGGCCGAAGCGAATTAGGGCTGGTTTCTCCTTTCTTCAAGTAGATTAATATCATCCGTCGAATTTGTTCTGGTTGGAGTCTGTGAATGTTTCGACTCGCGTTGACCGTATCTTTAGTTAGGAGGAAGCATGGCTTCAGCACCGAAGACTAGAAAGAAAGGTGTTTCTCCTGTAGCCCGACTGGTAGTTGTACGAACTGCCCATAATACAGAGGGTAACTCTTGTACCCAAGCCCCCGAGCGTTTGAAGAAGGACGAAGACCTCCCGTTGATGATTCTCACTTGCGCTCGAGGCCTCTCCGCTTGAGGAGTCGTCGAGAGACACCATCTGGCGACTTGGAGTAATCCCCTCCGGTGGGGAAGTTCAGGTTATAAGTCTCCGTCGGCAGTGTGATCTCATGGAGAGATGGTCGAATTTGTAGGAAAAGCATGCTTGATCCCGCTCTCTTTGGCGTCATCCGAGAGAGAGGATCACCAGATCTTGGTGAAGTCCTGGTGTGGCTTCGAGCTTGCCTCACCAAGTCGGACCGCCTTAGGGGACTTGGACACTTCGAGGAAAAACTCTCGTCGTGTCGTGAGTCCACTGGGTGTGGTCTGGTCGATTGACCCTTGTCCTTTGAGAGGGTAGATTCTCTCTCGGACGTCATTGTAGGGATAAGGATCCTTCTCAACTCCGGCGACATTGTCTCTCGGATCGTGGGAAGATCCCTGAGGCAAAGAATGCCATAGGATGAGTCATCACTTGGTTAAAATCGAATCCGGCATCCATGTCGACGTCTCGTGTCCGCCAAGTCGAACCGTTCTCCTCGTTCCATTCTCCGCCATGAGTGCATGAGATTTGGAAAACAGAGAGTATGTTGACAAGAGATTAGGAAGATCCCCGATCGGCGCCAACAATCGGTGTTTTAGAACCGAACTTACGTAAAGATTGTTTGATTCGGGGTCTCCTAGAATGGAATCACGCAGAGAGACCGACACGGGATTTTTATACTGAGTTCAGCCTTCTCCGGAGAGAATAACAACCCTACTCTGTGTGTGTATGGTATTGAGTGTATTCGAACAATTAGGGAAAAACTAAGACTATTACAGATAGTGCTTGTATTCTGATGGTCCGATTGATCCTCTCCTTCCTTTCTCGATTGCCGCCTTTTATAGTACGTGAAGGAGTGGCGATTACTCAGATAAAGCGGCGCCTCATCACCTCCCCGTGCTTGGGCGACGTTGGTAATAATCACCGTGTATTAACTCCTCCACGCCGCTCATGACTATATACCGTAGATAATGGAGTATTACGTGTCATTACTCATGAGAATAACAGATGATGACTGCTTGAATCCCTTAATCAATAAGACCCACTTGTCTCAGAGGTTTATTTGATCATAAGGTGGTCGAGTGACCTAGTCGTAGAAGAACTTACGACCATGAGGTAGTCGTAGCAAGACTTACGACTATTGGGGTAGTCGTAGCATAACTTACGACTATGGGGGTGGTCGTAGAAGAACTTACGACCACCCATTAGGCTCTTCCCTCATAATATTAAGGGGTATACTCAGGGTCCACATAACGTCATATTTACCTATAATAAGAATTATAGATAAAAGATAAAATGAGGATTATTATATCCTCGTCAAGAGTAATGGGTTGCGGTACTTGGATCCAAGGAAGGGAGATGCTGGGCTATGTACTGCTTTGGTGGCGACGTCAAGTGAAGAGGAGGCTAGGGTGATGCTTATGCATTGTCGGCTGGGATATATATCTTTTGAAACTATGAGTAAGGTATTTCCTGATGTAATGAACAAAGTGGACATGGGTAAACTAATATGTGATGCATGTGAATTTGGAAAGCACATTAGATTCTCATATGTGAGCAAGGGACTCCGCAGTGTGTTTCCCTTTGTTCTTGTGCACTCTGATGTATGGACATCTCCTGTTGTCTCTGCTAGCGGCATGAAATATTTTGTTACCTTTATTGATTGCCACACTCATATGACTTGGATTTATATTATGAAACACAAAATAGAGGATCTCAAATGCTTCCAAGACTTCTATGCATATGTCAAGAATCAATTCAATACCCATGTCCAGATTATAAGAACAGACAATAGAACAGAGTATGTAAATAAGGAGTTTGATACCTTCTTATCAGCCGAAGGAATCTTACATCAAACCGAGTTTGATACCTTCTTATCAGTCGAAGGAACCTTACATCAAACCTCCTGTCCAGATACACCCCCTCAGAATGGAGTGGCTGAAAGGAAAAATTGTCATCTCTTGGAGGTAGCCCGGTCACTCATGTATACTATGAATGTGCCTAAATTTCTGTGGAGTGAAGCAGTTATGACTGCAACATACCTATGCCATCAAGAATAATTGGAATGAAGACTCCATGTGAGATGTTGAAAGGAAAAAATGAGTTCATCGTCCCTCCAAAAGTATTTGGATGTACATGCTTCGTTCGAGATCACAGACCCTCGGTGGGAAAGCTGGATCCTCAGGCTATTAAGTACATCTTTCTGGGATACTCTTCCGGACAGAAGGGATATAAGTGTTGGAGCCCTTCTGAACGACGCACGTTTGTGAGTATGGATGTGACTTTCAGGGAGTCAGAGCCCTTCTATGGAGAGAGAACTGATTTGAGTTCTCTGTTTGACCTCGACTCTCCTAGCATGGATGATGCTTGTCGAGAGGGGGAGCTTGAAGCCACAAGGATTGAGGAAGGTGAGCAACAAAAGGTTGTGGTTAGTTCAATTCCATGTCCTATGGATGGAGATAGGTGGAGAAGGGTCAATGAGGAGGAAAATCTAAGGGTATATTCAAGGAGGCAAGAATAAAGATGTTCCAAAGACGGAGGAGGGGCACAATTGCGGGGGAGCAACAACAACAAAGAAGTTCAGTATTGTTGAAGGTGTTGAGGAAGGAACCACGAGCTGGGGTAGGGAAACCTCCTCTAAGGTATGGCTTTGAGCATGATATAGCTAACTATGTGTCATATGAATCTCTGTCACCGGAGTACAAAGCCTTTATTGCTTCACTACAGTCTGTAGTAGTTCCAACTGATTGGAGAGCCGCGAAGCAAGACTCCAAGTGGCATGAGGCTATGTTGGAGGAACTGGCAGCTTTAGAGAAGAATAAGACTTGGGAGCTTGTACCTCTCCCAATGGGGAAGAAGGTGGTTAATTGCAAATGGATCTACACTGTGAAGCAAGACCCAAATGGGAAGATTGAAAGATACAAGGCTAGGCTTGTGGCAAAAGGTTATAGTCAGACCTATGAGATTGACTATGATGAGACCTTTGCACCGGTGGCAAAAATGAGTACAGTGAGAGCGTTGATATCCTGTGCAGCAAATCGTAATTGGCCTTTATATCAACTTGATGTGAAGAATGCATTCTTACATGGGATCTTCAGGAAGAGGTTTACATGGAGATTCCACCTAGTTGTGGTACACCTCAGACTAAGGGGAAAGTCTGTAGGTTGAGGAAGTCATTGTATGGGTTTAAACAATCTCCAAGAGCATGGTTTGATCGATTTCGTCATGCTATGTGTGGTATGGGCTACAGGCAGTGTAATGGGGATCACACTGTGTTCTATCGTCACTCGAGAGGGTCACACCATAATCCTTCCCAGATATGTGGATGACATCGTCATTCTGAGGAGATGATAATGTTGAGATGTCGTGAATCAAGAAGAGATCGAGCAAGGAGTTTGAGGTTAAGAATCTAGGCCAGTTGAAATATTTCTTGGGCATTGAAATCACGAGATCCCCCAAAGGGATAGTTCTCTCACAGTGGAAGTATGTTTTGGATCTTCTCAATGATACAGGAATGCTTGGATGCCGAGCTGCAATGACTCCAGTTGATCAAGACCATAAATTGTGTGCTCAGTCAGGAGATTCAGTTGATAAGAAGAGCTACCAGAGGCTTGTTGGTCGTCGTTGGTGGATTTGAAGACGGCAAGGCTTGTAGGGCGCGCAAGCACCGCTCTAGCTGCGTGCACTGTGGAACCTCCCTACTAGTATCTCCTCTGGTTGGACCAATCCATGGACAAGCACCGGCTGGAAAAACCGAAGAAGAAAGCACTGCAATGATTCACTGAAGCTTTGAAGAAGCAACTCAGGCTGAAGAAGCAACTCAGGAAAGACTGAAAGAAAGCACCGGTGATGCTTTGTGTAGAAGGAACGGCGATGCTCTGTGTAGAAGGAACTCAGTAAAGGAAATTTGGGCTGTTTCATCATTTGGGCCATATTCTTTCCACAAACAAGAGACAAAAAAGCTAATAGGCCCATTTTCGCACTCCCCAAATCCCTAATTCCCCACTCCCCAAATCCCCATTCGGCCAGCCATTCCCAAATTCCCTATTCAGCCATTCCCCAATCCCCACCCCAACTCACGGCGGTGCACGCCAGAGTCGATGGGTTACGACGGGCGAATGGAGCCGACCGGGCGAAGCGCGATCAAGACCTACGCGAAGGACAAGCCACGGAGGTGCTACCGAGGGACTGCATCAGCGTGGTTGCCGAGTCTTGTGAGGCGCGGCCGGGCCGAGCGGAGCCAGCCAGTGTGATCGAGTGCCCACGGCCGACGGAGCTACTTGAGGCGCTTGCTTGGGACATCAGCGTGGCTGCGTGAGGATTGGGTAAGTCGCTGTGCTTGTGAGCCTGTGAGGACTGAGAAGCTTCGAGGCTTTGAGCCTTTGAGGCTTTGAGCAGTGGCGACTGACCGATTTAGCGATTGTCGATTGAGTCAACTAGTCAAGGTCTGAACTAGATAACTAGTGAATTGTGAAGATTGATTATTGAAGGTCACAAGGACCAGCCGAGCAGAGGTAATTACTAAATAATATTACTAATAATTATTAATTAGGTAAAATATTGATTATAAAACAATCAAGAATCGTTTTCAACAGATGAAATCTCGTAGAATGGACTTGCCTCCTACTCCTAGTGGACCTAGTCATAGCTAGCGATTTTGTGGTATGTTCTATACTTCTATTTCATTTTAATGTTTGTAATTACTCATAATTTTCTGATTGTCTCAATAATTTAGCTACTTTTGTTCCACAGATTGCTACTCGCACGTATTTATAGGCATTCAGACTGTTATATTCCTTACTCGGGTACTACCTTAAGTTTATTTTACATTCTCACTTTGTCTCTTGTTTATTTATGTATAAATTTGGATTGTATTAGACATTCAAATGTATTATGTATGTTTGGTACGATTTTATTCTATTAGCTTTAGCACCTCCTCTATTTTTGTCCTGCGTACGCCACTGTTGGTCATCTCATTTACTTGTGTCACACAAGGCCTGACATCTCCTATGCAGTAAGCGTTGTGAGTCGCTATATGCATGACCCTAGGAGTGGACATCTGGAAGCAGCTCATCGAATCCTACGATACTTAAAGGGGAGTCCTGGAAAAGGCCTATGGTTCAAAAGGAATGATCATCTGGACGTTGATGGCTATTGTGATGCTGATTGGGCTAACTACCTTGATGAAAGGAGATCAACATCGGGGTATTGTGTCTTTGTGGGGGGAGATTTAGTATCTTAGAGAAGTAAGAAGCAATCGGTGGTGTCCAGATCAACGGCCGAGGAAGAATATAGATCCATGGCAATATACTTGTGTGAAATGCTATGGATGAGAGGTCTCCTATCGGAGTTGAGGTTACTAATAGGTGGACCATTAAAGCTTTGGTGTGACAACCAGTCAGCAATCAACATTGCAAATAATCCAGTTCAGCATGACTGAATGAAACATGTGGAGATGGATCGATTCTTCATCAAAGAGAGACTTGATGAGCACTGTTCCAATGACAATCGCCAGTACCTGATGGAAGGAGTGCACAGAATTTGAATCACAACGTGTTAGACCATGTGGCTAGGTTTAGTATATTTTAGTTGATGAATAATTGACAATATTGGGTATTGATATTATTTGAGGCGTGTGGTGTGTGTGGACTAATGTCGGTCAAGTTGGAAAGAACTTGTGCCGGGAAAATATGTTGTTTTGGTCTTTGCATGTGCAGGGTAACTCGGAGACGATCGTGGTCTACGGTGGTGACCAGGAGATGACTTGGTGCGAAGTCGTGGTCCAGAGGGTCGAGAATGCTGGAGGAGATGGTCGATCTCGAGTTGGGGCGCGTGGAGATCAAAGATGGAGATGCATGTAGTAGATGTGCTGACGAGTATTAAGTGATTAAGGGCTAATAGATGTATGCATAATAAATTTGGGCAATTGTTTAGGCTTTACGTGTTCGTGAAAGGTATGTATAGGAGTTCTAGTCGGTATTGGAGTCCGAAGTTTTTTTGGGTGATAGACGTCGCGTGAGATAAAAAGGCGGGGCGGCTGTGCATTGTGAGAGAGAGACAGAAAAAAGCAGGGTCGGCGGCAGAACAAGACAAGCTTGTGGCGGCTTGATTGCAGCAGCACAGGGGAGACAGGCGCTGCTGGGAAAAAGAAGGGGTGGCGGCTCCTGCAGGCTATTGTCGTGTGCACAGGAGCAGAGGCTGGCGGCTTGACTTGTGCGACGTGCAAACTGCTGGTGCTAGCGGCGGCAGGCACTTGTGGCTTGTGGTCCTTTTTTTTGACGTGATGTGCTTTGAGTGTTGAATTAATCTATCATTGCCATGTGCTTTTTGGTTGATGTGTTTTTGGCTGTGACATCTAATTGATAGAAGATTTTTCTATTGGGTCATCTAGAACGTGAGCATTAGGAACATCTGGACTCCATCAAGTATCAACAGTCGATTTGCTTTTGGAGGATTCCTTGTCTCTTGCACAAAGATTCAATCCAAATGACTTCTATCACGTCAGCATCGCCGAGCTGCAGAAAACGCACTGTAGCCAGTTCTATCTGGACCATCGCTGCGGACGGCTCGGAAAAGCGACAAAGGGTGCTAGAAATCTGTCACAATCATTCACCCCCTCTAATTATCATTAACGATCCTACAAGTGGTATCAGAGCCAAGTTGCTATGGCGTCAGAGAGGTATGTGAATCGTCCCTCCATGCTAGATGGTACTGATTTCGCTTTTTGGAAGTGTCGTATGCAAGCATATATTGAGGCTCAAGGTAGTGATGTATGGAATAAGGTTTCTAGTCCTTATGTGGTTCTGCCATCTTGTTACTAATTTAAATAAAGCAGATGTTGATCTGAATGCTCAAGCACGTAACTTGTTGTTTCAAGGAATCTCTTGCAAAGAATTTGATCGTAGCTCATATTACTTCGCTCACTTAATATGGAAGACTCTTTGCGATTATCATGAGGAACCACTAAAATTAAGAAAGTACGTAAAATCTTTATCAAAAGAGTATTTCGATTTTGCTATGAAGCTGGTGAATCTATTGATGACCTTTTTGCTCGTTTTGAAAAGATACTGAGTAGTTTGCGTGGTGTTGGTGTTATTCCAACTGATGAAGATAATGCAACTAAGATATTGAGATCTTTAGGTTCTAAGTGGCTGATGGTTGTCACAACTATCAATCAAACTATCGATCTAGATACTTTAACCATGGATGATCTTTACTCTAGATTGAAAACTTATGAGATGGAAGCTGTGCCATCTCAAATTGATAAATCTTCATCTTTAGCTCTTATGACTAACCCCATGCAAGATGTTTCTTCGAGTTCTTGTCTTGTGTCTGCGTTGTCTTCTTTCTCAGATGAACAGTTAGAGGAGATTCTAGAAGAGCAGCTTGTACTCATCTCCAATAGAGTGACCAAGGCAATTAACAACATCAGAACAAGGCGGAGAGGAGGTCCAATCAGATGCTATGAATGTGGTGAGCTAAATCACATAAAGATGAATTGTCATAAACTGAGGAGTAAGGAGGTCAAAGATGACAAAGTACCAACTCATCGCTCTAAATTCAAGATTGATCCAAGCAAGAAGCACAACTATCGTAGGGCAGTCCACAAGGTACTCTCAGCACTAGATGAGATTGATTTGAGTGATGTTGATTCTAGAAGCAATGATGAGGACAACGGCAAGAAGGCAAAGGAGGTGGACTTCACAGGGATGTGTTTTATGGCGAGCAGTGAGGAACTTAACAATGATGATCTCTACAGTGATCCTGATGAGGTAAAACCCTCTTATACAGATTTATCTCGTACTGTGCTTAGGTTGACAGATGAGCTCAAAAGGTATAAAAAGAAAATAAAGAAACATGATCTTGTTGTTGAGAACTAAAATTCTGAAATTGATAGACTTAAAGCTTCTATTTTTGATGATGAATCTTGTGAGTCTTGCCAAGTTTTATTTTCTGAATTAGAGACTGCTAGGTCAATACATACTAAATTTGATGAGTTAAGACTAGCATATGGCTCTTGTGATGAAAAGTTAAAACTAGCATATGATGAAATTGAAAAGCTCAAGTCTAGTTCTACATGTTTAGAGTCAAGTATGTCAAATGCTCAAACTAAAACTTGCTCTAAATGTGAATTGCTAGAAGCTAGACTCAATACTTCTCAAGAAACAATCCAACAGATGCTTTATCATGAGACACTCTCTTGCACTAATTGTCCTAAGCTTAGCACAGAAATAGAAGCTTTGACTAGACAACTAAATGAGTTTGCTGAGAAAGAAAGATTGGCTCAGTCTAGTGCTTCTAAGAAAACTATGAATGAATCTGTTAATTGCACAACTTGTTCTACTTTAACTAAAGAAAATGAGTATCTTAAGGACACTTTAGAGATATTTTCTTTTGGCAAGAAAAATTTGAATATGATCCTAGACAAATCAAAAGTGAGTGTTAAAAGTCAAGGTCTAGGATTTAATTTTATTGAGCATGCCAAGAATCATCCTCCTAAGGTTGTTAAGCTTCTTGAACTTGGAAAATTTGAAGTAAAATCTGAACCAAAACAAACGGTGTTTAAATCTGCTGGTTTTGTGCAAAGTTCTTCTGCTAATGCTGTAGGTGCTACCTTATCTGTTCAAAAGAAATCTAATTATGTTAAATATAATTGCACCTATTATGGTAGAGATGGGCACATGCATGAATTTTGCTTTAGACGTGTTAAGAAAGAGAAAAAGGATAGATTGAATGCATTAAAACAAAATCGTGTAACCTCTTTTGTTGTTCCTAGAACTAATGCGAAAGTTAGGTTTTTAGAGAACTTTTATGATGATTTTAAATCTGGTTCATGTACTGGTTTAGGTTATAATTCAAATAATTCTCGTCAAAGATTGCTCGCATTTCAAGGAGCGATTAGACAGCCTCTTTTGGCGTTCTGATCACTCACGCACACATGTTTCTTGTTCTAGTTGTGTTGCTCCTGTTCGTCGCGTATCTCAGTACTGGGTACCTAAATCCTTACTCACTAACCCCAGTACTAAGATACCGACGATTGTTCATGCTTTGTAGACTAAATGCATAGTTTAAAGGAGAACATATGGTTTATTGACTCCGGTTGCTCTCGCCATATGACTGGAGACTCACGATGGTTCTCCTCCCTCACTCATGCCACCGGTGATGAAATGATCACTTTTGGGGACAATGCTCAAGGACGAGTTCTTGCAAAAGGTACTGTGCGCGTCAACGACAAGTTCATTTTAAAAGATGTGGCCCTTGTCAGTAAGTTGAGCTATAATTTGCTTTCCGTTTCACAGTTGATAGATGATAATCTTGAGGTAAGCTTTAAAAAGCATTCTTGTTGCATTTTAGATTCATCCGGCGATCTAGTGTGCAAAATTATTCGAGTTGGTCGTTTGTTTAAGGGTGACTTTTCATTTTCATCATCTTCTAATCTTAGGTGTCTTGTTTCATCTGTTTCTAAAGATTTATTTCACTGGCACCGTAGATTAGGTCATATTGGTTTTGATCCTCTTGCTCGTATCAGTAATATGAATCTTGTTAGAGGATTACCTAATCTTAAATTTGAAAGATCTATGGATTTTGTTTGTTCACCATGTCGTCACGGTAAGATGGTTTCTGCATCACATCCTCGAACTTGTTATGACTGATGCACCTGGTCAGTTGTTGCACATGGACACTGTAGGGCCTGCTAGAGTTTAGTCAGCTGGAGGTAAATGGTATGTTCTTGTTATTGTTGATGATTACTCTAGATACTCTTGGGTCTTTTTTATGGCATCTAAGGATGAAGTTTTTGGTCATTTTAGAGAGCTTGTCCTTAGACTTGCCAATCGAACTCCTGGGGCACTTAGAGCAATTAGAAGTGACAATGGAACTGAATTCAAGAACACATTATTTGCTTCTTTTTGTCTTGAAAAAGGTTTAGATCATCAATTCTCTTCAACTCGTGTGTCACAAATGTAGCGGTGTTGTAGAACGTAAAAACAGAACTTTGGTTGAGATGGCTAGAACGATGTTAAATGAACATGCTACACCTAGGAATTATTGGGCTGAAGCTATTTCTACTCCTTGTTATATTTCTAATAGAGTATTTTTGCGGGCTAAATTGCATAAGACTTCCTATGAACTTCGTTTTGGTCATTCTCCTAAGATTTCTCATTTGAGGGTGTTTGGTTGTCGATGTTTTATTCTTAAACATGGAAATCTTGATAAATTCGAATCTAGATCCTCAGATGGTATTTTTCTTGGATATGCAGCTCACACTCGAGGTTATCGTGTACTCAACTTAGAAACTAACAAAATTGCTGAGACCTGCGAGGTTACTTTTGATGAGACTAGTCCTGGTACTAGACCTGACAATGCAGATATACAGGTAAATGACACACCCGAAGACATCTTCTATGAATCTGAGGACGATGAAAGGGTAACCCTGATTCACACTACGACACACGTATCTACACCAATGGAGTCTACAACTAGTGGCTCTGCTCCTACCTCCAATGAGGTAGAGGCCACTACTGCTACACCTATGTCACCACCGACTCCACAGGCTCCTTTGCATATTCAACGACGTCATCCTCCTGAACAAATGATTGGTGAGTTAGATGAGAGAGTTCTTCGTAACAGGTATAACTCCGATGCTTCATATGCTCATGATGCTTTTGTTTCTTTGTTTGAACCCCAAGATGTAAGTCACGCTTTATCTGATGAGTCTTGGATTAATGCCATGCATGAAGAATTAGAAAATTTTGAGCATAATAAAGTCTGGACATTAGTATCACCTCCTCATGGTTATAATGTCATTGGAACCAAATGGATTTTTAAGAATAAACAAAGTGAGGATGGTGTTGTTGTTCGAAATAAGGCAAGACTTGTGGCTCAGGGTTATACCCAGGTGGAAGGTCTTGACTTTCATGAAACTTTTGCTCCTGTGGCCCGTCTTGGAAGCCATTAGAATCCTTTTAGCTTTTGCGGCTTCTAAGGGTTTCAGGTTGTATCAAATGGATGTTAAGAGTGCCTTCCTTAATGGCTATATTGAGGAAGAAGTTTATGTAAGACAACCACCTGGTTTTGAAAATCCTAAATTTTCTGATCATGTCTACAAGCTGTCCAAAGCTTTGTATGGTTTAAAACAAGCTCCAAGAGCATGGTATGAAAGACTTAAATCATATTTGCTTAAAAATGACTTTCAAATGGGCAAGGTAGATAAAACTTTGTTTACACTCAGGGATGGCAATGATCTTTTACTTGTTCAGATCTATGTGGATGATATCATCTTTGGTGGTTCTTCTCATGCTCTTGTTTCTAAGTTTTCAGATACTATGAGCAGGGAATTTGAGATGAGCATGATGGGAGAACTCACGTTCTTCCTAGGCTTCCAGATCAAGCAATCAAAGCAGGGTACTTTTGTTCATCAAACTAAATACACCAAGGATCTCCTTCGTCACTTTGACATGGGAACAAGCAAACCAGTCTCTACACTAATGGGATCCACTGCAGTGTTAGACCCTGACGAGGATGGAGAGCCTGTTGATCAAAAAGAGTACAGAAGTATGATTGGTTCACTTTTGTATCTCACTGCTTCAAGGCCAGACATTCATTTTGCTGTATGTCTGTGTGCTCGCTTTCAAGCTTCCCCACATGCTTCACACCGTCAAGCAGTTAAAAGAATTTTCAGGTATCTTCAGTCAACTTTAGACTTTGGTTTATGGTATTCTTCTTCATCATGCCTTACTCTTAGATCTTACTCAGATGTTGATTTTGGGGTTGTAGAATTGATAGGAAGAGTACCTCTGGCACATGTCACTTCTTAGGCACATCTCTTGTGTCATGGGCTTCTAGAAAACAATTATCTGTTGCACTTTCCACAACTGAGGTTGAATATGTAGCTGCTGCTTCTTGTTGCTCCCAATTGCTTTGGATAATTTCTACTCTTAAGGATTTTTGCTTAAATCTGGATAATGTTCCTCTTTTCTGTGATAACACTAGTGCTATTTCTATTACTAAAAATCCTGTGCAACATTCAAGAACCAAACATATTGATATTCGGTATCATTTTCTTAGAGACCATGTGGAAAAGGGAGATTTTGTTTTGCATTTTATTGATACAGAGTCTCAAGTTGCTGATATTTTTACAAAACCACTTGATTCTGCTAGGTTTGCCTTTTTACGAAGTGAATTGGGTGTGTTGCATCCTATGAGCTTATTCTAAGGGGGAGTTTGGGTTTAAAAGTTCAGAAGCTTTGATTATTATTCTTGTCAAACAAATTCATCAAGTCCAAGCCATTGAAATCAACTGAGTTGTAGAGCTTTCTTTATCATATTAATTCATGTGCTGTGTAGCTTTGATCTTGACTGGTTATAATTAATTTGCTACATTTAGAACTAAAGCATGACATGGCTGAACACTTTGACTAAATTGATTATTGTTATCACTTGGAGATGTCTATGGAAAAGGATGAGCTTGTTTGTGAGTCTTTTTAAATCTTGGATTTGCAGCAAGTATGTTTCTCATTGCAATCCTGTTATGCTCACTCAATTTGGCATGTTATATAAAAAAAATAAAGGGTTGGGAAAAGAAAAATGAAAAGACGTATGCTTCAAGCATGCCATACATAGCTGTGTATTCAAAAGAACAAAAATATGCACACCAAAGTGCTCAAATGAAAAGAAGTATGCTTCAAGTATGCCATACATAGCTATGTATATTCAAAAGGAAAAATATGCACACAAAAGTACTAAAAGGAAAAGAAGTATGCTTCAAGCATACCACCCTTGAAAAGAAGTATGCTCCAAGCATGCCACATGCAAATAAGAATTGAAAGTGAAGCAATAGGGTGTTATATGAGACTGCTAGCTCATCTAGATTTAACTTGTGTCTCACTGTTAGGCTCTCACTTTTCTTAGTGACATCTTTTTGTGGTGCTTATGATCGGTTTAGTCATTGTTTGAGATGCCTGTCATGAATTTAAATTGCATAATCATTCTAAAAGACTTATTTTTGACATTGCTATATGGTATATGACTTTATATGATCTAGATAGCTCTACTCATAAAGATGGCTTGGTTAATTTACTAAATCAATGCGAACTGACTTGGATAATCTACAAAGCTTCTTGATTTTTACTCTCCTTGCTCCTTGTTTTAGAATTATTCCTTCTCTGAAGTTCTTGATGATTCCATTGCCAAAGGGGGAGAAAATGGGAGAATTTGAAAAGAAAAAAAAATTGGAGAAATTTGCTTCCCTTGTGTTGAGGGGGAGTTTTTCACTGTGGTTTTGAAGTGTTTGCTTTGCAGCTTTGAAACTTTCTTTTTGCAAATTTCTTTTCTTTCAAATTCACAATTTTGAAGTGTTGTCAATGTATTCATTAAGGGGGAGATTGTTAGGCCATGTGGCTAGGTCTAGTATATTTTAGTTGATGAATAATTGACAATATTGGGTATTGATATTATTTAAGGCGTGTGGTGTGTGTGGACTAATGTCAGTCAAGTTGGAAAGAACTTGTGCCGGGAAAATATGTTGTTTTGGTCTTTGCATGTGCAGGGTAACTCGGAGACGATCGTGGTCTACGGCGGTGACCGGGAGATGACTTGGTGCGAAGTCATGGTCAAGAGGGTCGAGGATGCTGGAGGAGATGGTCGAACTCGAGTTGGGACGCGTGGAGATCAAAGATGGAGATGCATGTAGTAGATGTGTTGACGAGTATTAAGTGATTAAGGGCTAATAGATGTATGCATAATGGGCTGGGCCAGCTGTTTAGGCTTTACGTGTAACACCTTGGCTATGCGGAAACCAAAATGTTACCTAAACGTCTAACATACAACAACAATACTAAATAATTTTCACCAGAACACGAAGAACGATGATTTGCACGATCCACTAATGTAAAAGGGCTCGCAATAGTAGTATAGTACCTTGGTAGCGGCGCCCAACGAGGGGACGAGAGGAGGTGCGGTCGCCAGGCGAACCTTGTGGTGGGAGGCGGACTAGAGGTGGAGCGACGCGGGACAGATGGCGAGGAGACGCACCGAGGACGCGGAGGAGGACCACGTGGTGAGCCGCCGAGCCAGCGAGATCAGCGGCCACCAGTCGCCACACACATCGCGGCGACGGCGGCGGGGTGTCGGCGACAGCGGCGGGTGTCGGCGCCAGGTGCCTCTCGCCGGCAGCGGTTGGGTGACTACACAAGTGTGCAGCCGCTCCAGGACTGGGCACCGGCGGTTGGAGCTGCCGGGCAAGCCGCGAAGGGGAAGAGGCAACACGCCTTGGAGGAGGAGGGGGGCGGCAGTCCAAACAGTCGTGTCCTGCTGGTCGGCGGCGACGGCCAGGAGGCCTTGAGCGTATTTGGAGGAAGAAGCGAAAGCAGGAGCGCCAGGGGATCCTTAGGTGGCGGCGGCGGTAGGGAAAAATGGGGGAGGCAACTACAGGGGAGGGCAAGGGAAAAGAAATGCTAGGGTTTTTGGGGAGTCCCTCATCTTTTTGTCTCATGGGGCTAGTCCCCTTGGGACCATGAAACCGTGGGCCGAAAGCCTAATCTCTTGGAAAAATTTAGAAGTTACGCTTTTAACTTCATTTTAATTCTATTTTATTTTCTGTCTTACTCAATTAATTCTCAAAGGTTAAACGGGATATTACATTCTACCCCCCTAAAACAGAATTCGACCCCGAATTCTACATCGCCGAAAAGAACACAAGAACAAACACCACAGAAATGAAGCAACAATTAAGAAGCTCAAAAATCGAACCCTTCAACTCACAAGGAGCACCTCCTTTAATCAAGAATACACAACAGAACCCGCTCTTAAACAACGGTTTTACAAAGAGAATCCAACTGAAAATAAGGAGTTCTCATCGCAACCACGCAATGCCAACTCCCACCAAAGGGGTCAAACCCATAAATCGAAGATTCATCACGAACACTTTTCCACTTTCCAATTAGGCAGTTTGTAAATAAACACCGAGTACGCCAAAAGAGAAGTCGACCGAATATCCAAATCAAACACTTCTTTCATTTTCCTGAACCGGAAAGAACCATCCTACCAACATAAAGCCAACTCAAAACTGCAAATGACCTCTAACATAAACACACAACTCAAACAATAATCAAGAGAACTCTTCACTACTCGAGAAAACCTTCTTTTTCTCAGTTTCACTATCAGGAATAAAATTCCTCTCAAACCTTAGAATTCGAATTCATCACATACTACACGAGTTCAAATATCTTAAATTAGCACCCTCAAAATTATGATCAATCCAAAATACATTATCCACACCTTTGCGGAAAGGCTCTATGGATCCAACCGAAACACTCCAGACAATTCCTACTAACGACATTAATTCGACAGGTGGCACCCAATGCACCTCAAAAATAGATCTCCCGCATCACATCGACCTCCAACTTTCAAGAATAACCACTCAGTTTCCTCCGTACACACTCTCACGTACTACATCAAAAGGGTTCTATCAATGATCATTCCACTGCTCAGTAGACGCTATTATTCTGTTTTCTTTACACACAATCATTGGACGACCAAAGGTCTGGCATAAAATGCAAAGCCCAAATTTAACCTCCAAGACCTCTTACAACGAACTTCTCTTATAACAAGTAAAGAAATCATCAGGTTAAATCTCTAACATTCTCACAATTTCAAACATACTCACTCATTGACATCATCAGGAATCCCCCCACAAGCTCACAATACAATCCAATTGCGTTACTATATAGAATTGATCAAGGTTTCCGTACCTTCGATAACTCCCAATATTTCTACACGAACTAAGGTTCTAGGATTACACTTCACCATAGATTCTACTTGGTTGTAACACTAATCTGCTTTTCTTCAACGACAATCATTCCATTTGAATCAAATTTCCTCCAAGAGATACAGATCAAGACCAATTCATCTTCTACTTCTCCTCCAATAACTTGGAAGCAAAATCTCACCACTACCATTACTTAACCACCACCAACAGTTGCCAATTTATGCTTTGTAAAACTTTGCAACACAAAAAGGTTGATGCTTTCTCAAAAGAAAGAAGCGAACAAGGACATGATTCGTCACAAAGAAAAACGTTGTTCCTCACAGCGAGCATGAAACCAAAAGAAATAATCCAATAGCAAAGATCTTGGAAAACGAAAGTTGAGTCCACACTTGAGAGCACACATCCCTCAAAAAGGGAATAGCAAATAACAACCAATAAGAAAAGGACATTGCGACTGAAACTCGACAACTCTAGAGCGGAAAGAGCAGAAAGTTTTGGCACGTTCTAAAATAAACCGCAAGTTACAAAACTTGACTTCAATCCTCAAATACTCCTACTGCACATTAGTGCCAAGAATCATCAAACTTTATTACTCCATTCTAAAGCTTTCCCAGAGAAACACCAGCCACAAGGTTGAAACAAATTTGTTTTAACAAGATCATACTATGCAATAGCAAATCTCACAAGGCACGCTATCAAGGACCACTTACGAATTTCATCTACTCAACGGTTGGTGTGCTCAACACCAACTTCAGCTCTCATAAATAATTGACCATTGGATTAATCATGTGTGTAAATATAATGCTAATTCTATTTGCAATCACATAAGCATTTATAAACATAGATTCAACATTTCACCTTATGTTTAGAAACCAGTTCAAACATGACTAAAGATTTACTAACATAATCTCTACAAAACAAGGTTTCACAAATTGATACACCAACAACCATCTAGTCCTTTATACATGTTTCTTCAATTTTAGCATATCAGGAATTTGATAAATCTAGCATTTATGTAAGATCATCAAATAGATGTTTACAAGATAGATTCATATCGATATCCACTCTCCTTAGTAACCCTGTTGATCCTAATCAGGAATAAATATATTCTAAATCACATCTCATCAAGTAATCATTACAGGGCAGCACTAAATTAATCAGCTACGTTACCGAGGACATAAGTTAAGATTAATGATGCATCATGCCAAAGACCTAACTTGAGGTCAAAAACATTAACAATTATCTTCTTTACTTACAGTTTCTCACTCAGCACCACAAAACTTTGCAAAGGGTTTTGATACTTTTTTTTTCAAAGAAAAAGTTCTAAACTCAAACACTCCAGCTACTCCAAAAGAAACAAGTAGGCTCAAAACTTTCTTCAATGAAGTTTGTAAAAGATAATTTCTATTATCCAAAATACCAAACGAATCACCGGATCACTTTTTTTTTCAACAAGAAAGGTAAGACTTTCATGAAAAAGAACAATCTTGTCAATAGCAACATTTACAAGTAGCAAAGATACCTTATCAGTCGAAAAACAACGATTGCTCTGACTTAACCAAGGCAGGACAATGCAAAGGAACTTTGACGCTTTCCCTCATGAAAGGAAAGCCTTAAAACTCAGTACTCAGAGTACCCCGAGAAGAATACATTGGGGTCAAAAGCTTACACATGTTGAAAAACATGCAAATTAAAGCTTCCAATAACTAAAGTACCAAGCGATTAACGAGTCGTGCCTCCCAACAAGAAGGACAGAACTTCCAGGTAAGAGATCAATCCTATAAATCAACTATAGTTATAAACAGCAAAACATCTCGTCATTCAGGAGATCAAAGGTTTGCCTTAAGAAGCCAATAAAGACCGATGAACTCTTCTCGACTGCAACGAACCAATAACCCCAGAAAATCCATCCACCGCATCTGAACAAAAATAGTCATTCCAAACTCAAAGAAGACAATAATTCTCCTAAATAAACTCATACTCAACACCTGGAACTAGTTGATTTGAGGTGGACGCTTCATTAATCTCAAGCCCCAAATGGTGGTGCAACCCGACAACCCAAGGCTACAACCACGACTTAAACCTCTCGTCATCTACTATTATAACCTATAATAACCATATAGGTATACCATAAGTATTCATAATCAATTCATTATAGCAATGCTCAAAGCAACAAAATGAAAACGCATATGCAATGCTTGACCCATTCCCATCATACTGTGCACAGTGTGTCAATTTAATATTTCAACTACCACGGACCTAAAACCCGCTCTGATACCAACTGTAACACCCTGGCTATACGGAAACCAAAATGTTACCTAAACGTCTAACATACAACAACAATACTAAATAATTTTCACCAGAACACGAAGAACGATGATTTGCCTGATCCACGGAACAGGTAAAAGGGCCTGCAATAGTAGTATAGTACCTTGGTAGCGACGCTCCAACGAGGGGACGAGAGGAGGTGCGGTCGCCAGGCGAACCTTGTGGTGGGAGGCGGACTAGAGGTGGAGCGACGCGGGACAGATGGCGAGGAGACGACCGAGGACACGGAGGAGGACCACGTGGTCGGAGCCGCCCGAGCCCAAGAGATCGACGGCCACCAGACGCCACGCACATCGCGGCACGGGCGGCGGGTGTCGGCGCGGCGCCTCTCGCCGGCAGCGGTTGGGTGACTACACAAGCGTGCAGCCGCTCCAGGACTGGGCACCGGCGGTTGGAGTTGCCGGGCAAGCCGCGAAGGGGAAGAGGCAACACGCCTTGGAGGAGGAGGGGGGCGGCAGTCCAAACAGCCGTGTCCTGTTGGTCGGCGGCGACGGCCAGGGAGCGTGGGCAGCGCTGGAGGAAGGGGGGGGGAGCGAGCAGGAGCGCCAGGGGATCCTTAGGTGGCGGCGGCGGTAGGGAAAAATGGGGGAGGCAACTACAGGGGAGGGCAAGGGAAAAGAAATGCTAGGGTTTTTGGGGAGTCCCTCATCTTTTTGTCTCATGGGGCTAGTCCCCTTGGGACCATGAAACCGTGGGCCGAAAGCCTAATCTCTTGGAAAAATTCAGAAGTTACGCTTTTAACTTCATTTAACTTCATTTTAATTCTATTTTATTTTCTGTCTTACTCAATTAATTCTCAAAGGTTAAACGGGATATTACATTACGTGTTCGTGAAAGATATGTATAGGAGTTCTAGTCGGTATTGGAGTCCGAAGTCTTTTTGGGTGATAGACGTCGCGTGAGATAAAAAGGCAGGGCGGCTGTGCATTGTGAGAGAGAGACAGAAAAAAGCAGGGCCGGCGGCAGAACAAGACAAGCTTGTGGCGGCTTGATTGCAGCGGCATAGGGGAGACGGGCGCTGCTGGGAAAAAGAAGGGGCGGCGGCTCCTGCAGGCTATTGTCGTGTGCACAGGAGCAGAGGCTGGCGGCTTGACTTGTGTGACGTGCAAAGTGCTGGTGCTAGCGGCGGCAGGCACTTGCGGCTTGTGGTCCTTTTTTTTTGACGTGATGTGCTTTGAGTGTTGAATTAATCTATCATTGCCATGTGCTTTTTGGTTGATGTGTTTTTGGCCATGACATCTGATTGATAGAAGATTTTTCTATTGGGTCATCTAGAACGTGAGCATTAGGAACATCTGGACTCCATCAAGTATCAACAGCCGATTTGCTTTTGGAGGATTCCTTGCTGCTGGCACAGCATTCAATCCAACGACTTCTATCGCGTCAGCATCGCCGAGCTGTAGAAAACGCACTGTAGCCAGTTCTATCTGGACCATCGCTGCGGACGGCTCGGAAAAGCGACAAAGGGTGCTAGACATCTGTCACAATCATTCACCCCCCTCTGATTGTCATTAACGATCCTACACAACGGAAGAAACAACCCGATGGAGTTGTTACCAGCAGTGCTGAGAACGCATTTATAAATGATCTTAATGTAACAGAAACACAATGAGTATCGATTGTAGGTTGCCGGATGTGGAACAGTGGAAGTAATGTGGCGAGCTAAAGATCATGGGACTAAAGCTATTTCACGCACATTCTTGGATTCAAGAAGGCATTACTCACTGAAGCGATCACCGGAGGTTGGATAATTTGCTTCAGCTTAAATTTCTCAACAAGGCTCCGCAGAATTTCCATTACCTGTCCCAATCATAGGAAAAGTTTCAGAAATAGCTTTCTGAATATTCCAGGTACCAGAACCATATCGTTTACTCGGATCTTGGCGTAATATAACTTGAAAAGCATCTTACTTTTGAGCACTTGGAAGCATCTACTACGGTTTGTTCAGGTGCAGATGAAATTAGCAGGGGAACTTGCTCAGGTTCATCGCCGTCTGCGGTAACCTTGGTGGGGAGCTTCTCCTCTGTACTTCCCTCAAAGGTTTCACCTGGTGGTGGTGCAAGCATCTGAAACACGTAGCTATACAAGATAATTGCACCGACCTGCCAACAAGAACATTGCATTGAGATTCTGAAACAATGCAAAGTCTAGTTCAGTACCATATGAACGGTTGGACTAATCACAGCTCACAAGAGATGTCACAGCAACATACCCATTGCCAAAAAGAGAAGTAAGCATTGCCGTCCTGTTTGCATTTAGCAGGATCACCAAATGGGTTCGATGGGTCTCGACAAAGAGCAGCAATGAGGGCGAGAGGCATATTCCCAATATTACCTGCAGGTAAAGAACGATCGAAGCGATTGGAACCTGAAACTATTTGTGTTGATAGAAGAAACGCAGAACACGAGTTACCTATTGCAATGTGAACAATAGTGAACTTTAAGTATGGATGTGGTGGCCGTAAAATTGATGCGACAACAAGGCCAACCAGAGAACCAGATATTGTCCCCAAAACAATATTCACAGGAATGTACCACCTGTGCATGCAAAGAATAAGTACTGATTTGCCATTTGTATTAGCACAACACTAGAAATTGGCAGGCCTGTTAAATGCTTCAGGTCATTTTTGTTATCTTTTTCAAGGATGCTTCACTGGATTTTACAAAGAACAGTTGTTTATAATCAGTACAAAACAGGATCGACAAAAAAAAAACCGCAAAAAATTTCAAATTATCTGTCTCATATCCTCCTAGTAATGAATATTAGAGTTAGTGCCTAATCAAGCTTACCACTCTTAGCAGTTTCTGCACTGTAATGGCTCGTCCAAGCTGAGAATATGAGGCATGGAAGTAGTAGGGAAAACACTAAGCTGGAAACATCAATTGGAGATAACAGATAGTAAATAACAGAAATTGGGGATTTCAGAAGCGAGTAATGTAATATAGTTAGAGAAATATAAGAGAAGGTCAATGAGTTCGTACATCCTAGACGTATGACGGTATGAGTGGATTATTGAAGCACTTGGTAAATCAATTTGTTACCATGGGAATTATTGGTCCAGAATCGACCTTTTGAGGCCCGTTTGGAAAGCGGGAATCTGCATTCCAAACGGGTCCTATTCAAATGTGATTCAAGTCATTTAATCAGAATCACTTATGACGTTCCAATACTCCATCGATCTTAATTTAGAGGTGAGCATTTTCTAAGAAGAACATGCATGTGGATGCCGGACCGCGGATTTGCTCACCCCGTTGAGAAGCTTGCGGCCATTGGCGGGGCCATGAGGAAGCCCATGAAGCACATGGTGAACACCTTGGCGATCGGCAGCACCGCGAACTTCATCGACGTCAAGACCGACTCACCGCCGCCGCCGCCGCCGCCGCTCAGCATCACGTCCATCGACGACCTCTCCATCATATCTACTAGTAGACCGTCGCCGTACAAACGCGCGTCACGCAGCAATCAACGCGCTCGGGAACCCGCGGAAGCAAACGCGAACCGCACCGAGGGAAACAGACGACGTGGGCTGGAGGCACAGCGCGCACAAGAATCGAGGAGACGAGGAGGCCAGACGCGCGAGAAGCAATCCTCGCGACCGGCTCTGCCGCTTTGATCCAAGGGCACCAAGCGAGCGCGCTAAATCGAACGACGACGAAGCCGAGCGAAGGCAAGCGTACGTAAGTAATCGACTACATGATTGTAGATAACACATAATTTTTTAATGTTTTTCTTAATTCTGGTGCTACAGTCGGCTACATAATTGTAGACAACATATTTCTCTCTCTTTATTCTCTTTCATCCACATCAGCTTAAATCCTATATAGCAGAGGATATCAACAGCTGATATAAGTCTATTGTATATGACCTTAGATCGCATTATAATGTCGATTATGACTCGACCGTGAAATCGGTTGCCACGCCTTATTAATTACCCCTGAAAGCCATTAGCCATGTAAACATAGAATCAATCCACGGGAATGCATGCATTGATGGGCCTAACAGATCAATACTGTTCAATAGCGATAACAGAGACAATCTGTTGAATTTGAGGGAATAATTGTGTGCCCCTTGGGACTCCTACATCTGTTATTTATAGTGTCAAATATTACAATCGACTTAGACTTTTAGACTCGCACACGATTTGGATTCTTATCTAAACTCTAATATCTCCAACACTCCTCTTAAGATGGGCATGAGATAACAATCATGTCCATCTTGTTACATATTTCAATACCATTACTAAAATCTACCAAAACCTATCATCCATCGATTCCATAACCAATACCATCACAAAAGACCAAAAAGTTGCTCACTGCTAATACTACCAAGGACGTCACCAAAATCCATTTCCACCATCTACCAGTTGTTTCGACCTCAAACTCAACCTCATCTTCCTATACCCTTATACCCCTAGCCACCCCAGGCCTCCACCACTCTACCCACACACCCCCAGTCTTGGCCTCCACCACCTCTACCTCTATCACAGACCATTACGTCTGACTCCAGTCACAATCCTCTTTCGGACCTCTCTAGCAACACTAGCTTCGGCACCCTTACCAAAACCACTATACGACACCAATTCCACCATTAGCACAATCACTAAAGCACCACCTTAACAGTCTTCTCCCCCTGTCTTCCATGCCTTCCGTCGTAACCTCTAATATTGTCACCACCATGCAAGACAGTAGCTAGAACTCTCAGCAAACATATCATCCTCTCTCTTCTTTCCCCAAACACAGCACACGCAACCACACAGCCTCTCGATCTACACATCACAATCACCAACTATGTCGTGCGTCTTTTCCACAATCATAACAACACCTCAATCATCAACAGCCCATCAGACAAACTAGCGGCGCAACCACTTCGACCAACATCCTCTTCCTTCTCTCTCTCTCATTCCTTTTTTATTTTTTCCTTTTTCCTCCTTTTTCTTCCCCCTGTCTCCTCTTTTCTTTCTCCCGAGCTCCCTATTTCCTCTTTTATCCTTTTCTACCTTCTCTCCCGAGTAACCCCACAGCCTTCTTCCCAAGCTTCTTCTCCCTGCCCTCTCCTCTCCCTCCTCCGCCACCGGGTTCTCCTCCCTTCTTCCTGAGCCCGAGCGCCACTCCTTCCCTGAGCTTCTTCTCCTCGCAGCCTTCTTCCTCTTCAACCCCGAATCACCAGATCCTTCCTGAGCCCTTCTTCGTCCCCACCGACACCGAAGCAGTGAAGATCCTCCACCCCCAAAGCAAGCGCCTCCTACAGCCTCACCCTCCTCCAGATCAGCCCGAGCCAGATCCTCCCTGAGCCCTTCTTCTTCCTCCTTGTTGGATCCTCTACATTGGATCCCCTCGGCTCCTCCACGTTGGCCCTGCGATCTGCTTCTCCCTCGGCAACCCCATGCAAGCCGCCGCCTTCCCTCACCTCCTTCGCCGATCCGTCCCAGACTATCCGCCGCCACCGCGTCTCCTCCTACAAGGCACGGCGGCAGCGGCCCGCGCACGCTCACGGACGACGGTGGTGGCGCCCTATTGTAGTGATGACGGCGGTGATAGACGTATCGAGGGGGGCAGCGGTGGCAGCAGGTGAGTCGGGTTAGGGTTAGATTTTGGGACAGTGGATTAGGATTGGCTCTGATACCATGTTGAATTTCGGAGAATAATTGTGTGTCCCTTGGGACCCCCACACCCGTTATTTATAGTACTAAATATTATAATCGACTTGAACTCTTAGACTTGCACATAACTTAAACTCTTATCTAAACTCTAATATCTCCAACACAATCTGATTCGCTGAATAAGAGAAAGAAACAACGTGCACGCAGTTGGTTAGATGCCGGCTTTACCACCTGCTCGGTCGATCGATTTCGCGGGGATCGAGCTTGATTTCCCGAGGCTTCCGGCCGGGGAACTCGCCAGCGCGCGGTTCTTGGTGGTCAACGTGGGGAAGGCCGCTGCGTGCGTCCGCGCGAGCTCCGGGGATTGGTGGGAAGCGTACGTGTGCGATGGTGTGGTGTTGCCACTGCCCCTGTGACCCAGACACCACGGACATGTTTGGTTTATGGTCGGTTAGCCGAACTACAATTAAAATTTTGATAATGCCTTAAATGATTTGGCTAGCATTTGAATTGTCCCAAGAAGATTGACACACCCTGAAAATTTTGGCAACACTATGCAGAAGTTGGCCATTTCCGAGCGATTCTTGGGCGGGCAAATCCGTCTCTCAAAAATTGGTAAGGCTACGGGCCCTTCATTCATTGAAGTGCAGTCATTTATCGGCTGCATTAAATGCTTTACTCTGTTGATTAGCAAGCTTTAAATGATCATAACTTTTAAAACATGTATCCAATTTGTTATCCATTTAAACTGTTACATTTCTTGTGATTTAATCAACAAAACAAGATCCATGTTAGTATATTTGGTGCCAAAAAAAAATAGATGACATATGGAGCCCACATGTCATACTCAAAATTTTGATATAGTTGCAATCTAAACAAATCAATTTGTACCACTAATTTTGGCATTGCCACTAAATTAGTATGGCTACAATTCAAATATCATTTTTTTATCTGAGTTTTAGTATTACCTAGATTTTAGCGTGCCAAAGTTTGTATCAGCCTACCTGAGTTCACAGACCAAACACGCCCCACATCCACATCGGAGGTCGCCGGGAAAATTTTTATCAGCCTACCTGAGTTCACAGACCAAACACGCCCCACATCCACATCGGAGGTCGCCGGGACGATCGTGAGTCCGCGAAATCCAAACCGTCCGATCGATCTGCGTCTGACGGTAACACGGTACGAGACGACTACATCCTATCAAAGTTAATGTTTTAGATTCAGAAATACTATGTTGTTCAATAAAAAAAGGACGAGCACTTTTTTTAGAATCGAAAGGACATCAGCACTTGCAGTACTCCCACCGTTGTCTTGTTAGAGGTCGCTTTAAAAAATAAGTGCAATCAGCATTTTAAAACTTTAATTACCGATATAAAAATATTTTTTAATTTGACATGTGAAAATACTATTACTATATTTGTCATAAAAAATATTTCACATCGTTACATTTTTTTAATAATTTCTACTAACATATCTTTACTAATATCTTATTAAAACAGAATCAAAAGAAACCACCACGTTCGCTTCCAATTGTTAGAAATTCTCACATTAATCGGTGGAAAACAAGAAAATCTATACCGTCGATCGTGGCGGGTCTAGATTAAAAGAAAGTGCTCACGTCAAGTACAATAAAACTAAAATTCATAAAATAAAAAAAATAAAATAAGCAATTTGATTTCCATATGAGTTCCTAAGTAAAAGAGTCCATGTCAAGCACAATAAAATTAAAATTCAGAATAAATATAAAATAAAATTAGCAATTTGATTTCCATACAATTCCTAAGTAAAATACCTAAATAATTATAATCCGAATAAAACATAAAAAAATTGGCAATTAGATTTGTATACAAAATCCAACAAAAAATTAAAATTAGGTATTTGATTTAGACATAAATTTAAAAATTATTATTTCGAATAAAAATAAACAATAATTGGCAATCAGATTTGTATACGAAATCTAACAAAAAAACCAATATTCAGAATAAAAATAAAATAAAAATAGCAATCTGACTTCAATACAAATTCCAATGAAAAAGAACTGAAATTCGGAATAAAAAGTACAAGAAAAATTACAATTTGATTTCCATGCGAATTTCAAAGTAAAATCCCTAAATAACTAAAATTCAAAATAAATTTAGCAATTAGGTTTGTATGCAAACTCTAAAAAAAATAACTAAAATATTAAATAAAAATAAATATTATAACGAGGATGGCACGATTTGTGTCGAAGGAGACACAAAAGAAGTCACCACGTTCGCTCTCAAGGTCATGTGTTTCTATTGTTTCTTCCTATGGAAGGAAAAATAAAAAATAACTGAAAGTTTGAATAAAAATAAAAGTTATAATGATGATGACACAAATGATATCGGAGGAGATCACGAAAGAGTGCAATGACATCGATTTGCCCTACAAGAAGACATTGACACACTGGGGAAGCGAACAGCTGAGGCAGCGATGACAGAGATGAGGACAATATCGTGTTGCTCACCTTAGCCGTTCAACGAGGACAATGTCATGCTGCTCGCCAGAGTCATTGAAGAGAAAGTCCAGTGTTGAAGGAGCCAAGGGCCACGATGACAAACGGTGAGCATCAGTGTTGTTGAAAAAGTTAGTGCCCAAAGAAACATGATGATGTGGAAGCCATGGTAGAGAGGAGATGAAGCTTTTCATTGAAGGCGAGCTATAGACGATATGAGGCCATCGGGTAGCTAGGAGTGTGCCATCACTGGTGATGGGCACATCGTCACCGGTTGTCGCGGTTAGTGAGGAAGTCACAACATTGAGTTGGCTAATGTTGAAGAAGAGGAACGACCGACACGAGAGAAGAGGACATCGATCATGTATAACATCAGTCATGCGTATGTACATGCATGCATCCGTGCGAATAGAAGTGCAGGCATACAGAGATAGGAGCAAAAAGCTTGGAGTAGAGATGGCACAATCGTAAGGACTAGGCTCAGGCTCACCGGAGAGAGCGTGACACGTGTCTCTAGTTGGGTTCGGTGACAGTTGCATGCGTATGCGTGTTGATGTCGCAACGGTTAGCATTAAGCAATAATTAGGGAGAAATAGAAGATAACTATGTGGTAAAATATTGTATTGGAAAAGGTAGCAGCTAAGAGGGATCAATCAAGATTTGGGCTTACTGTTGGAGGTTAAAGCAAAAAACTTATGATGAAGAGAAGAGATAGAAGGTACACGATTTGGTGGGGTAACCGGTGTGTGCAGGAAGATATGTTCAAGGTAGGTCACCCATAGTGCATCGGTGTATGCGTGAGCAAGATACTCTAATACCATGTAAACTAATTAGATAGTTTACTGCACACATAATCAATGTATTGCTTGATGTTAAATAGAGGTACATGTGCATGCATAGAACCCACCACATTCACTCTCAAGGGCTAGAAATTCCCACGTTAATCAGTGGAAAAAGAGAAAGATCTACACCGTCAATCGTAGTGGGTCCATATTATAACAGTCCAGATTAAAAGAAACAGTCAATATCAAGTACAATAAAACTGAAATTCGGAATAAAAAAATTTAGCAATTTGATTTCCATACAAATTCCTAAGTTAAAGAGTCCATATCAAGCACAATAAATGTGAAATTCAGAATAAAAATAAAATAAAATTAGCAATTTGATTTCCATTTGAATTTCTAATTAAAATCCTAAATAATTATAATTCGAGAATAAAAATAAATTTTAAAATAGTTTTTTATACGAAATCCAACAAAAATGAAATTCATAATAAAAATAAAATAAAATTAGCAATTTGATTTCGATATGAATTTCAATAATCATAATTATGAATAAAAATTAAACAATAATTGGTAATTAGATGTGTATGAGAAATCTAGCCAAACAATAACTAAAATTCAGAATAAAAATAAAATAAAAATAGCAATTTGATTTTATATGAATTCAAAAGTAAAATCCCTAAATAACGGTAATTCAGAATGAAATTTCAATAAAAAATAGCAATCGGATTCGGATACGAATTCCAAGGAAAAAGAACTGAAATTCGAAATAAAAAATAAAAGATAATTTGCAATTTGATTTCCATACAAATTACAAAATAAAATCACTAATTCACTAAAATTAGGATTAAATTAAATAAATTTAGCAATATGATATGTATGCAAACTTTATTAAAAATAACTGAAATGTTGAATAAAAATAAAAGTTATAACGATGATGACACGAATAGTGTCAGGCGAGACACAAAAGAAGCCATCACATTCGCTCTCAAGGTCACATGTTTATATTGTTTCTTTCTATGGAATAAAAATAAAATAACTGAAATTTTGATTTAAAAATACAAGTTATAACAAGGAGAGCATGAATGGTGTCGTAGGAGACGAAGAAATAGTGCAATGGCATCGATCTGTCCTGCGAGAAGACATTGACCCACGAGGAAGCGAAGAGTTGAGGCGGCGACGACGAAGATGAGGACAATATTATGCTGCTCGGTGGAGCTATTGAAGAGAAAGTCCAGTATTGAAGGAGCTAAGGGCCACGATGATAAATAGTGAGCGTCGGCGTTGTTGAAAAAGTTAGTTGCAAAACAAGCTCAATGATGGGGAAGCACCAGCAGAGAGGAGATGAAGCTTTGCATTGAAGACGAGCTATGAACGATATGGGGCCATTGGGTAGCTAGGAGGGTACCATCACTGGCGAGGGACACGTCGCCGTCGGCGATGGCGAAAAAAATGTCCTTATTGTTAGACAACGACTAAAACAAACATGATGACATTAGTGAAGATTAGAGGTCGCCATGGTTAGTGAGGAAGCCACAACGTTGACTTGGCCAACGTCGAAGAAGAGAAGCGACTGACAAAGAGAATAGGACATTGAACATGTATAACATCATGTATGTGTATGTACATGCAAGCATCTGTACAAATATAAGCACGGGCGTACAGAGGAAGGTGAGCAAAAAGCTTAGAGTAGTGATGGCACAACAGTAGGGAATATGCTCAGGGTCACCAGAGAGAGCGTAACACATGTCCCCAGCTGGGATTGGCGACGGTTGCATGTGTACACCTGTTGATGTTGCTATGGTTAGCATTAAGCAATGATCAGGGAGAAATAGAAGATAAATATGTGGTAAAGTATTGCGTTGGAAGGGGTAGCAGTTGAGAAGGATCGATCAAGATTTGGACTTACTGTTGGAGGTTGAAGCAAAAATGATGTGACGACGAGAAGAGATAGAAGCCACACGGTTGGGTGGGGCAGCCGACGTGTGAGGGAAGATAAGTTCAAGGTGGATCGCCTATGGTGTATCGGTGTATGCGTGAGCAAGGTACTTTAATACATTATACCACGTAAACTAATACGATAATTTGTCGTACATATAATCAGTATTGCTTGAGATTAAATAGAGGTACACGTGCATGCATACAATTTGAAAAAAGATAATTAATAGAGTAAGAATAGTGACATGCAGCTACATAATCTATGCATGATGGAGAGTGGTTAGTTTCTAAGAACCACAATAACTTATTATGCTTAATTATTTTTTCCCATCAAAGCACAAACTTCAATTACGTTCCTCAGGTTGTAATTTTGTTTAAGTTTCTATTGTTATTTCCAATGTTTAGGATATCTTAAAAGTCAAAATAGCCTACAAGATATGTAAATATATTCTCAAGCATCTATACAAACTTCGAAACAAATCTAGCGCCCTGCTAGTTATACTAATAATACTAATATTACTACTAATAATATAAAATAAGGAAATGATGATGATGGTACGTCAACCCTCTCACACAATTTTCTCCCCTCTTTATTTGTTGGGCGCCACGGTGGCGGAGCCGATAGCTTGGAATACGACATCGAATGTGTGAACTGTTGAATAACTTAGTAGTCGTAGGAAACAATCAACCAATCACCAAGTAATAGACAATTAACAGAGAAACAATACATGGAGACACAATATGGGGAACCTCTTTATTCATTGGTCAATTTCTTTCTGAGTACAAGGAGGTTCTATTTAAAGACTAAAACCCACCGGGGGTAGTTTCAGTATTATGCCCATCAACCCTTAATCTAGGGTTTATTAACACTCCCCCTTGGGTGAATACCACGTCATGCACATGTCTCATTAAAAAATCCTCCCAAAAACCCAGTGGGAAAAAGAGGGATCAGAGAAAAGAGTACATTGCATCCGCAAGCTAAATTGCACCGTTGCCTCATTAAAAACCTTTATGTGAGAAATCTTCAGGAAAAACTCACTAAGGGAAAAGGAGTGCAACCTCTCTACCTTCAGGGTTAATCTTTAGGATTAAGGTAAAACTTCAGGACCTTAAGTGGATTATGATTCAAGGGATTCTCCCCCTAATCCCTACAACTCTCCAAGCCGCTTCATCCCAATACCACGAACGCATAGTTGGAAACTGGATGTAGGCAGAGACTTAGTGAATAAATCAGCTAGATTTTCATGAGATCTAGTTTGCAGGATCTTCACCTCATCATTCTTTTGGAGTTCATGAGGATAGAATAATTTGGGAGCAATATGCTTCGTGATATTACTTTTAACCTAACCTATTTTCGTTTGTGCAACACAAGCAGCATTATCTTCATAGATAATTGTGGGGGTATTGATGGTGTTAATGCCACATGCCTTCTAGATATGGCTAATCACACGTCTGAGCCAAACAACTTCATGTGAGACTTCATATAGTGCAATAATTTCTAAGTGGTTGGTAGAGGTAGCTACCAAGGTCTTCTTAAGATGACCGCCAAGAGATGGTTGCACCACCACAAAGTAATATAAATCCATTATGGGATTTTGCACTATAGGGATTTGACAGACATCTTCAGAATTTAGTAATGATTATCAGGATCTATGCGCGATCTTCATGATCTTTGTATTGTCAACCAACTGGATCTAAAATGTTAAGTGGTAAAAACCTTCAAGGTGAATTTAAGCAGTAATCATCGTATTAATACCTTCTAGGCTTTGATTGAGATTTTCAAAATCTCAAGTATGATGAACAGTGTTTAGCAAATGCTCCCCTTGAGGACAACTTCTGTTAAAGTCTTGTTGCTCTAATGCCTTTCATACATTTTTTTGAAAAGAATATAGGCAAGTATATTGTGATCAAATCAACTGGATTACCACAATGCAGAGTCTTATATACAGATATCCTATTAGTCATTTGGAGATTTTAGGATAAATACGATTCGGGAGTAACATGCTTAACTTATCAAATACCACTATTTGATTGTGCAACACAAGTAGATTATCCTTATAGAGGATATGGGGTAATACTAGTTGCAAAGTCGTATTCCTTTTGGATGTGATTATCAAAAACTTCTGGATGCGATTATCAAAACCTTTCAGGGTCTTAATATTTTGCAACTATCGTTGGGTGGTTAAAGCTACAACTAATAGTCTGTTCCGCAGAACTATGAAGTATGGTTGTACCATTTTAGAGTAAAATATAACCAATTTTAGTTTTGGTGTTTAGGGGACTAATTGCTAATATCACCAATGTATCACATACCTTCATGGTACTAGAGGAAACCACAATTCCCCTAACTTATGGTGGAAGATGCACTTTATAAGTGCTTGTGTGGCGCACTTCCGGTATTCAGGTTTCTCATTTCATTCTATTGGGTCTTGATGGGTCCTTGTCCACTTCTAGGGATCATATGATCATTAGTGTGATTAAGAGATTGACTGGTAAGATAATTTTCCTTTAGGGGGACACTCTCCCTTCCGGGAGATGGTCTTACTATACGTAAGAGACTATTGGGTATGAGTTTTATATATATTGTTATTTTGTTTCATTTCTTACTAGGAATTTTGAGTTTTTCGAGGATCTTATCAAGTATTTTCATAACCCATTAACTACATATTTTATTTATTTGTTCATATCATTTGCCAAAATTATTATGCAACATAACATTATATCATTCATAATAGGAGAGTAACGGTCTCTACGGGGACCTTTGAACCATAGCTTTCACCACTTCATTTTATATTTATAATGACCCATCAAGTCTGAACTACCTGGTTCTAAGACTTTTATTTAGCAATTTTGGTTCAGCCTCATATGCTTTCATTATGTGACCCGATATGAACGCTTCAAGAGCTCGGCCATGGACTTTGGTTCCGGATCCGTGTTCTCATAAGAGAAACTTTTGCAATTGTAGAGGCAAAGTGATTGTTGACAACTTTTCTTCCATATCCTCCAAATTGAGGGTATCTCAGTGTTAACCAGATCTATGTCATTTCCCAAACAAAAAAATTCTTTGTCGTTCCGCATTCTCAGTATTGTAATAAGTGCACATCAAATTGCTGGGGCTTTCATATTCATGATCAACCTCTTCATGAGGTATTTCACCTTCAAGGTGAGTTGTCTTCAAGAGAGTTAAAGGAGTGATTAATATTTGTTTTGAGTAGTGTCATTAGATTTTAGACCCATTGGTGTCCCCATAGATTTTAGATTAAGAACCGGCAAGTCAATTTCACAGAGGTGGATATACTATTCAACTCGGGGTATTCCACTCTTAGTGATGTATTTACTATAAGTAAACACTGTGGTAACTCCTCCATAAATGGAAAGTATATGACAGGCTCCCCACTTCTAGCGTACAAGAGTATAAACTAAACTTTAAGTTTAGCTTGACTAGTGTGTGTATCTTAGTACTTAAGATCTTTTCCTTCTAGAAAATACGACGATAGTCAAACTTTTGGGCATTTCTCTCCCCCAAAATGCTGAGATTCGATCTTTATTAATAGAATACCACAAAATTCCCCTATCATGAGCATATGATTGATTGAATTTTAGATTCAACTTGATCTCCAACAATTGGTGGTAGCCCAAAGGTGTATGCTACAGTGGTGATTACATGTGGGAAATGTTTGATTGCTCCAACACACACTTATTTCAACAAGGGGTTTGATAATTATATACAGTGAGCTAGACTTTTATTAGTGCAGTGGCAAGAAAAACAGCATGATCCTAACATTCTTTAGGATATTCTAACTTCTAGTTGGTTATTAATCTACGATGAAGGTCCCATACGGGGGTCCGAGAGTTGATAGGCTTATTCTATAGACTAGGTTCCTTGTTGTTTGCCCAAGTTTTGATCCAATTACTCATACCATATTTTAAATAATTTGGATCATTAAACTTCAAATTTATAATTACGCAACATATTTTCTTATGGTCATAAGCAGTGTGTTCTAATAGCCTAAAACTACAGGATGATCTTCATGGACATAAATATAACACTGGAACCAATACTTTACCATAGTTAATCTGCACAGAAATACTGGATTTTCTTCTGGACTTTAAATCTAGTTGAATCACCCAAATAGTATAACTATTCGATGGGAATATTGATTTGTTCAACATGAACAACATATTTAATTAAGGGTTGTAAATTGTATGCCTTATTTTAATTTGTAATGCTAGAATCATCATGACCAAATTTAGATAATCCAGAATCAACAAAGTCCAATAGGTCATTTTTCTTTCGGGGGCTATATTTGCTTCAAGCAAGTGATATGGCTTCTGGTAGTGATGCAATTGCAGACCACACTTACCAATTTATGCATGTGTCATTTCCGATGAGTATGACACGCTTCGGTGTGTAGATAACTTGACTTTGGAGAGACTTTCGCTCCGGTAGCAAGACTCGAAGATATTCATATCCTTTTAGCTTTTGCATCATGTTTCAATATCAAGCTATATCAAATGGATGTTAAATCTGCGTTCTTAAATGGTGTTATTTCAGAACTAGTGTTTGTAGAACAAACTCCGAGTTTGAAGACACTAAACATGTAAAACTTGTCTATAAGTTATCTAAGGCGCTATATGGGCTTAAGCAAGCGCTAAGAGCTTGGTATGAGCGTCTTAGAGACTTTCTACTTGCGAAGGGCTTCAAAATTGGGAGAATTGATTCTACCTTGTTTACTAAGCATTTTGATGATCATTTCTTCATATGTCAAGTATATGTTGATGATATTATTTTTGGATCGACTAATCAAGAATTTTGCAAGGAATTTGGTGAGATGATGTCTAGGGAGTTTGAAATGTCTATGATAGGAGAGTTGAGCTTCTTCCTTGGATTTCAAGTCAAGCAATTGAAGGAGGGCACATTCATCTCTCAAGAAAAGTATATTATGAACCTCCTCAAGTGCTTTGGAATGGAAGATGCAAAGCCCATCAAGACTCCTATGGCTACAAACACACATCTTATCTTAGATGTGGGAGGTACCCCGGTTGATCAAAAACTATATAGATCAATGATTGGTAGCTTGCTTTACCTTACTGCATCTAGGCCCGATATCATGTTTAGTGTTTGTATGTGTGCTAGATTTCAAGCTTCCCCTAAAGAATTGCATCTAGTTGCGGTTAAGAGAATTCTTAGATATTTAAAACACTCCCCTAGCATTGGTTTGTGGTATCCCAAAGGTGCAAAATTCGAGTTGCTTAGCTATTCGGATTCCGATTATGCCGGGTGTAAAATTAACCATAAAAGCACTTCGGGGGGATGTCATATGCTAGGTAGATCCCTTGTCTCATGGGCTTCCAAAAAGCAAAACTCGGTTGCACTTTCAACCGCCGAAGCGGAGTACATTGCCGCGGGTAGTTGTTGTGCACAAATATTGTACATAAAGTAAACCCTTCTAGACTATGGGATCGCCTTCAAAAGTGTGCCTCTATTGTGTGACAATGAGAGTGCGGTAAAAATAGCAAATAACCCGGTTCAACACTCGCGTACAAAGCACATTGATATCCGACATCATTTCCTTAGGGATCATGTTGCAAAAGGTGACATTGTGCTAAGCCTTGTCCAAACCGATGATCAACTTGCGGATATTTTTACCAATCCCTTAGATGAGGCCCGCTTTTGCAAGTTGAGGAGTGAGTTAAATATCATAGATTCCTCTAACATTGCATGATCATATTCACTTTTCTTGTAATATATTGTCACATTCATATGTGATTTATATGCCTTGCTTGCTTAGTCTTTTGTAGTTTTGTGTCTTAGTTGCTTCGTTTTTTTTGTGAGCTCAAATGAGAATATCACATTAAGGGGGAGCATTATACCTCTCATGTATTCTTGCAATCCTAAATGTGATCAAATCAATACTTTGCTAGATGCATCTTGAAAAATGCTTTTCTCATGCAAATGTACTATATTGTATCAAATGCTTTCTAAATGTTTTTCTTTTCAAAAATTTCCATCATAAAAAGAAAAATTGATTTGCTTTAAAAAAAAACTTATGTCCAAAATTATGATTTTAAAAAATATATCTTGAAACGAAAAAGGTTGGTCAAGTGCTTTCTCAAATACTTTATATTGGCCAACATCTTAAAAATAAGTTTGACAAAGTTACCAAAATTCTATTATGTGCTTAACCGTGAGCTTTCTAGCATAACATGGGTCTAAGTCACTTGAGCCGGATGTTTCCATATCTTGGTTCATGGTGGCACAAAATTAGGCCCATACATTACCAAAGTTCTCAAACCCAAATTCATTTGGTTCACATTTTTTTTAAAAAAAAGGGTTTTGGAAAACTATATGCTTATAGCAATATCTTTTTCAAAAATGTCTCAAGTTGGTGTTCTAGATCTTATTCAACGTTTAACCATGTCCAATTAGGTGTTTATGCTGATTGTTGCAATTTTGGACCATGGGAGAACACAAATTCTCAGCTTAAAATACCCTCTCTTCTTACCCCCGAATGTTTCGGATCATCCTAAAGGACCGGATCATCTGGATATATGGACAATCTGCTCCTATCAGATCATCTGCTACATAGGATCTTCAAGTTAGCTCCTTACCCCTTTTGTTTTCTATTTGAACCAGAGGATCCTTTTTAAGTTAATATGGATGGTTAAGATGCTCTCTTACCCCTTCATCTTTAAGGGTTGTTTCTCATCCATTAGATCTTTCTTGATCTGTCCGAGCCGTTGGATGCCACTTATTCTTACCTCTTCCTTTGCTCTTATCCTGGCCGCTCATTCTAATCTCATTCAATCCTAGCCACTGACTGCTTCTATCTCTCTCAAAGCTTACCAACTCAGTCAAAATCCCTAGCATTCGGTCATCTCCTCTTTTCCCCATTCGATTGCTCCTGAGCACCATGGGGTAGTGCCGCCTCCATCAGCATTCTCGCCGCCGCTCTCGATCGTGGCACCACCAGAACGGACTCCCCCCTCACGCGCATCAACTTGCTGTGCTTAGTTCTGCGAGGGACTCTCTGTGTCGGCTGCATTTTGTACCGCCACCGCCGCCCAAGTTGTCTTCTTTGGCTCCGGCCGTGTTGCCGCATCTCCCTCCGGTGAGTTCCTACATGTTCTTGAGCCGAGGCCTTAGTGAGTTCTTGAGCTGTGGATAGTTGCTTATTAATTTTGGTTCAGCTTGCGGATCTTAGGGACAGTGGCAGTCAAATTGAGACAAAGTGTGTGCTGAAATTGGGTGTTGCTTCAGTGACTATACAGAGGCTGCAATAATTTGTGCTTGAAAGGGGCTTGTTTCTCAGAGGTCCTCTTCTGGTTTCCTGCTGATTTGTGCTTCATCATTGCTTGTAATATTGGACTGTGAGGTCAATGATGAAAGAACAGAAGGACAAAGGCAAGAACAAAAGGAAGGCAAGTCCAGATCCTCCAAAGCGCAATCTTCAACCTCGGCCATCACTCAGTCACCTTCAGTTCATACCCCAGTCAATGAGACAGCTACTCCTTCGTCTCGTGGTCGCTCAACTTTAAGCCGACTAGATGGAAGGCGAACAGGACCCAGAGTAGGTCCTGGAGGATGTCTCACTGGTGTGGTTCTTCCTTCACTTGAGCCAAATCGCAATGCCAGATATGCTACTATTGATTACTCGGCATACAAGGCTGAAAAGATGAGAAAAGTGAGGAAAGTTGCAGAATCAAAATGGTTCCCTCAAAAGCGAGAGAAGATCACAGAAGTTGTGACTGACTTGTATTGGACAGTTGTGCAGAAAGATATTGCAGTCATTCTTGAGAAACATAACAAAATCCGGAATCACAAATGGATTGACTGGGAAGCTATCAATGAGTTTGCAAATGGCACAGACATCCGTCCTCATTTTGCAGCTACCTGTGGTCTCACAGACCTTCTTGAGACTAAACCAAAGAGGTGGTTAGACAATATCATTTTCCAATTCTATGCCACTCTGTGGATCCCTGACAACCGAGAGTACATTTCCTTCATGTATGGGAGCAAGCGTCGCCGGCTTGATCGCGAAGATATGTCAAATCTTCTTGGCATTACTCTTGGTGGTGACTCACTGCACAGTCTTGCTTTTCCCACTGGTCATAGAGGTCATGCAGATGGTGTACCACCTTCTCTTGAGTTGATCCAACACATGTATCTAGATACTGATGCTGAAGATTTTAATTGGAAGGTCCAGGCACAGCTTTCTCGTGAGGCTTTTGTTACCTTATGTGTGACTCAATACACTATTTTGCCAAGGAAGGGATCTAGAGAGGAAATTAGTGCTCTTATGGGTTGGTTGCTGTATTACTTGATGGATGACAAGGAAATAGATTTCATTGATCTAATGGTTGGGGAAATGCAGGATGCCATCAAAACCACTAACCGCATGCTTCCTTTTGCTCCATACATTGTTAAGATGTTTCTCAATGCACGTTGGATACCTCAGTTAAATTATGATCAATATCCCAGATTCATTGCTTCTTACAAAGCTTTGTCTCCTCAGGATAAACGCCTTAGACAATGTGCTGCTCCTCCTCCACTAGATCCAGAAGCAGATGATGCTACATACCAAGATCCTTTAGCTTTTGATCATCGTGAGCCACATGGATTATTTAACTTTCGGGATCCACTTTCAGATGTTGAATTGGATGATGATGATGACAGTGATCCAAGTTTTGATCCAGCTGATGATCTACCTTCAGCAGTCCCTTCAGAGAAGAGGTTCAGAATTGACACTCATGATTCCGAGGCAAGTAATTCTGGTACGATAGATGCCATTGATCGCATCGAAAAACAGTTGGAAATGCAACATAATGACCATGTTTCTCTCTGGAATTTTCTCATCACTTTTTGTGGAGACATTCACCTTCAGCAGCAAAACCTGACTAGAGCCATTTGGATGGTAAATGATCAACTGAATTGCTGTTGGGAGGATGTTCAGTCACTTCTTAAGAAACAGGGCTAGAATGTCACAAATCTTGGTCGCCCTAGTGGCAAAGATGAGGATCTCAAGAAGCTCATTCCTTATCCTTATCTTTCAAGTGTTTCTCCTCCAGCACCGAATCAATCGCCTGCTCATTCACACTCTTCTTTTCAGCGACAACCGGCCTCGGTCTCAGCAGCAGCAGTAGATCCTATTGCAACTCAGTCGCCTAGTGCACAGCTTCCAGCCGATCTTCACCGACTTGTTGACTCTTTGGTTTCACCAGCTCCTTTTTCTGCTACAAGTGCTTTGGTTGGCCGTGTTCTTGACTATTCCTCTTCTCAGACCAAGCACTTTGTTGATCAAGAGGAGGAGAGAGATCTCAGCCAGATAGCTGCTTTAGAAACTCCAGTTCCTTTACACGTTCTTCTGGCAGCTCAACAATCTCCAGCAGCTCAACATCCTTCTACCGTAGCTCCTACTTCTCCTGTTTCCTCAGAGCACACTCTTGTTGTTCTTGGCTCTCCTACCGATGATCCTCAGCCCGGCGAATCCGTTGTGACAGTTCAGCTCCATAATGACGACTACGCGTCCGGCGCCGGCATTTGACTTTTGGGCAGCCCTTTTTCCTTTTTTTGTGTGCTTGATGTCAAAGGGGGAGAGATCATGCTTGTGTTTTTTGTATGAGTCTATGCTTGTATGAGTACTATTTGCATCATGTAAGATCTCTTTACATGCATAGACTTAGGGGGGGGACTTTTTATATTATGTGGAGCTATCTTATGAGTATGTGAGTCATGTTGTCTATCTTGTTTCCTACTCACATATGCTTTATCCAATGCTTACTTGAGCTATTTGCTTGATCATGTTCTTTAATTTCCATATATATTGGATCAAAGCTTTCATGTGCTTATCTTTTCAAGTATATGCTTTGCTTTTGCTCATGACATATACTTAAAATCCTTTTATATCTCTTATGTTGGTTTAGTTGTCATCAATCACCAAAAAGGGGGAGATTGTAAGCATCTGGGCCCCTAATTCGTGTTTTGGTGATTAATGACGATTTAATCATCGGGACTAACTTTTTGTTAGTGATGCATAAGTTCAAGTTAGGTCTCAATGGTGGTTTGGATATGTGGGTTAATTGTTGACCCTAAATAGACATTGAAGGCAAAGCATGAAATGTGTTGAAGATTAAGGATTTTGTATTTTAGAAATGATCCAAGGAGCTGAGGATGGATCATTATAGTGATAGGTCCTTTGTTTTTATTTTAGCCATACTATTAAAGGGGGTCTAGGCTAGTAGCTTGAGCTTGGTTAGGTTGAGTAGCTAGTTGTAATGCACACTAGACTTGTTTAGCTCATCTTTAGTCAAAGGAAGCCCTTGAAAGAGTTGAAGTTACAAGGAAATCATTTATTGGATAAGCTTAAGGAATGACAGTGCATTCCGGATGATTTGGAAGCTAACGGATCATTGGAACAGAAGGATGGTTTTCTAGTTTGAAAAATGACTGAGACCTTCCGGATGATTCGGAAGCTAACAGGTCATTGGAACAAAAGGATGGTTTTCTCGTTTGAAAAATGACTGAGACCTTCCGGATGATCCGGAAGCTAACGGAGCATCAAGCGGATCATTGGACCAGTACCGAATTTCTAGTCTTGTTGGAAACGGAGACCTTCCGGATGATCCAGAAGCTAACAGAGCTTCAAGCGGATCATTGGACCAGTACCGAATTTATAGTCTTGCTAAAAACTGAGACCTTCCGGATGATCCGGAAGCTATCGGACAATCAAGCGGGTCATTGGACCAGAGAGCTGTTTTCGGATGGGCTGAAACTCTTGTACATTACGGATGATCCGGATGGTAGGGATCATCCGGATGTAAGGATGATCCGGAAGCTATCGGATGATACTTTAAGCCTACAACTTTGTGACCGTTGGACTTCAAGCTTCAGGATGATCCGGAAGGGTTCCGAATGATCTGGAATGTGCTGATTTCTCAGGATATTAGGTGTATCGGCTAGTTTCTTCAAGGAGACTATAAATACTGTTCATGGACGTGATTGTTGGCTCTCTTGGCCACTCTACAAGTTCATCTAATACCAAGGGAAGATCAAGGGCACTTAAGAGGATTCAAGAGCATATTTTGAGAGATTTGAGAGGTAGCACAGACTTAGTGTGCATCACTCTAGTTTACCTTTGGAGATCGGCGTCTCCTAGACGGCTCGGAGGCGTGGTTCTCGGTGACCTTCTAAGGAGGAGCTTGTGGAAGGCACCGGGAAGTTTGTGAAGGTTTGGAGTCCACCCATCCGGAGAGGAGAAGGACTACTACAAGTGGAAGGCTTGATACCTTGCTAGGTTTCAAGTCGGAGCAATACTCTTGTGAGAGTACTCCAACGAGTAGTAGGGGAGATCGCCAAATCTCCGAGACCTCGGTAAAAAATTGGTTGTGTCTCTTGTCTCTTTTACATTTACGCATTTACTTTCTTGCACTTTCTAAACTTCTCTAGAATTGTGTAGGAGTTGTTTGTCCCACTAGAATCCATGGACACATAGTTTTTGTTAGAACTGTTTAAACTTTTAAATTATTCTTAAAAAAAGATTCCCAATTCACCCCCCCTCTTGGGCATTCGATCCACTTCACTTAGAAATCCACTTGCTAGGATTAAATGAAATTTTTGAATTTTCTAATCAGTTCAAGTAATATGCTTAACCTACCGTGTCCAAAACGCAAATTTCCATAAGCCGCACAGTATCAAGGCTATTTATCAGAACTTCAAGGCTTACTCTGCAAGAATATATAAAAATATGAAATCCGCCATAATTTCCCAAGTCCAAGGGGCTAATTAGCAGTTAACAGATCTAAATAGATTGAATCAAAATTAATCTACCAGATCAATTCATTGCAAAATTTAGAGATTGAAAGATGGAATTCCAATGACATACCGATTCGGCCGTTCAGAGCGATTCGTGTTGGTAACGTGTCGAATAACGTATTAGTCGTAGGAAACAATCAACGAATCACCGAGTAATAGACAATCAATATAGAGACAATAGATGAAGACACAATATGGGGAACCTCTTTATTCATTGACCGTTCTCTTTCTGAGTACAAGGAGGCCCTATTTAAACACTAAAACCCACCGGAGGTAGTTTCGATATTACGCTCATCAATCCTTAATCTAGGGTTTCTTAACACATGTATTAGGGTGAAACTTGGCCTAGTGCCACAACAGAACCGAGGGTAGGTGCCCAATGGCAGCGGTAAAATGCAGGTGCTAATGTATAGCACGCTCCCCTGTGGATATTGTTTTTCAATTTTTTATAATAGCTAACCGTGTGCCTTCACATAGGAGATGCAATCTTTTCACTGTTATTTTTCTTTTATTCTATAGCACCTGTGTGCGGAGGAGAGACAATATTTTCATTGCTATTTTTCTTTTTCATTTTTTCCAAAAGGATAACAGACAGCTAGCCAAGCCGTGTGCTAGAGGCAATCTTTTCGCTGTTTGTTTTTGTGAGAACCCTAATAATTAAACTCATCTAAACCGTAATAAACAGTAAATTAAAATTTTCTCAACAGTAATTACAAACAAATCGCACTCATGACAAATCAATAATACCCAAGATTGTATTATCAGAATGCAGCATCCAAATTTACAATATGAGTTTTACAGCAAAAATGAAACATTAGTGCAATCACAGAGTTAATTACAAGAATCTACTACAAGCAAAAGTAAACTATTAATACAAACTCAGAATAAATTACAAGACTCTTTACATCAGAAAAGATTATAAATTACAACTTTGAGTACATTACAAAAGAAAAGAATAAAATCTTGCATGCATATCACCGAAGTCATCCTTGCATCCTTCATCCGTATATCGCCTTCCAGTTGAACCCAGTCCTCGGCCAATCCGAACCATCGCCGCATTTCCATCAACTGCCAGTAACCAAAAGACCAGCAGAAAACCAAATGCGATAAAGTAGAGTTAGAGTAAAGAAAGATTGCCGTCAGATCGCATAAAGATCATCGAGGTTCTCAGACCGACCTAGGTTAGTCGACACCGTCTCACTCCAGTGGATTTCATCACCCGGCAATTATAGAAAATCCAACATCCACTTTTCCCGACTTACCTTCGCCACAGAAAATCCAAAAAATAGTATCGGGACATCCTTTGGACCAATGGACCAAACCAAAATAGTGAGCTGTGAGAGTAGAGAGGATAAGAGGAGGGTAAAATGGGTTTGCACAGGCCAAGGGAAAAGCCAGCCGAAGCACCCCCCCCCCAATCCCCCCACATAAAACAAATTTTCTCACTTCACAGCCAACATCACAAGCCACTCTCACTCTCATTCAGTCATAGCCAAGAGCAAGGAGCTCTAGCAAGCCCTTCTCCCCCAAATCCAACACAAAGCTAACCTATTGCCTCACTTCACAGCAAACACAAACCCATTTCTTAGCCAAGCTTCATAAAGCCAATTCTCCAACCATCCCTACTGCCACCACAAGCACAAGCAAGCTAAAAGCGTAGCACACCATCACCATCCTCCCATTGCCAACAAAGAGCAAGCCCAACATCACCACCACCATTACACCATCCACAAACCACCCACAGAGAGATAGCTAAGGAGGAGAGGAGCAAAGGAGTTGGGGGAAGACAAACGGAGCGAGAACGGAGTCAATGACTGCTTCGAACTGGCAAAGACCACCAGGACAATGCTAAGCCGACAAGGAGAACCAGAGGGAACCGGCAAGAGCAAGGAAAGCACCACAACCACCACACGGCTAGCGTCACCAACCTGGCCACCCCTGCCATCCTCAACCCAACACAACAAGGTAAACCACCATCTTTCTCCACTGCCATTTTTGCCCAAACCGAACCCACACTGGATGAACCAACACCATGCATCGAGAACACATTTAATAGCCCACAACATCCATTCAATCTATCATAGAGCAAGGGGTAGAGAGGGAGTAGAGCAGAAGTTACCTCGGTAGACCACGGGAACGGTGGCAACACAACCACCAGCACAACCCACCTCCATTACCTGAGCATAAATCAACCAAAATCCAAAAAGGAATCAAGCTCAACATAAAAACCGAAATAACAGTGGAAGGGAAAATAGGGGGGATAAAATCCATGGGGGACAAGCCAAACCTCGGCCTCAACTGTTATTTCGGCGGCCTAGCACCATGGCTGAGCCAGAGGTGTAGGGAGGCGAAGGCGGCGAACGGGCCGGCCAGGCCAGCCAGCCAGTGGTGTGTGGGGCTGAGCCATAGCAAGGCGCCGGCGATGCCGAGCCGACGGCCAGGGGTAGGGCGGAGAGGAGCCGCATAGGCACAGGGAGCAGGAGGTGCGGTCGAGCCAGAGGCAGGCACAGGAGGCGTGCACGGGTGAGATGGGTGCGGGCGGTCTTGAGTCGTGGTGAGCGAGCAACCGGGTGCCGTACTAGGGGTGAAAATGGATCGGATCTGGACGGATAATGGCTCGCCATATTTATTTTCATATTTTTTCCGGATGCGGATCTGAATCTGGATACCGGATCTGAATACGGATGCGAATAATATTGATATGAATACGGAACGAATACGAATTGAAACGAATATGGTCACGGATATTTTTTCGGAACATAAAAACCCCTGAAATTGCATGCCAGAAATTAACGAAAACATATAACTAGTTTGTTTGATGCAAACATTCATGAATTGTTCATATTTTCAGCATCCAGAGTTAATTCATAGTCCATGTAAACTACTTCTGAGCAAGTTTTACTGATTAATTGGTATTGCTACAGACATTACTCAAAACAATTATTAGAAATCACACACTTCCTAAGATGTTTTCCCTAATCCCTAATTTCCTAATCTCCTAACCTCTCTCTCTCTCCTCTATACCCGGCTCCTCCCCCACAGCACCCAATCCAAATCTTCTTCCTCCCCCACAGCTCCTCTTCTCTCCCCCAAAAGCTTCTCTTCTTCTCTCCTCTTCCCATTATCACGAAGCCTTGCCACGGCTTCTCCCGCCGTCGTCGCCGCCGCTGCTTAGCCTAGCCGCCCGCCGATTGTCATTATTTGCCCAAGCCGCGCCGTGTCCTTGCTTCCCCATACCCTTGAGGCCGACCTGCTCCGGTCCACGCCGCCGCGTTCTCTCGGCTCTCCCGGCTCCGATTAGCTGCTGAGCGAGCGGGTTGCCGCCGCCGGAACCAACCTGCTTGCCCCGACACGCTCTAGCGTCGCCTTCTGGACGGCACTCAACTCCGATTTGGCAGCGGTCATACATCCCAAGAAAATGTCCCTAAGGACTGCACTCACCACCAGCCGCATGCCCTGCCGCTCGGCCTCCTCCACATCCTTCTCCGCCGGGTCACCGGCCACGACGAGCGCCCCATCCCCCTCCCCCACCACGAGGCTGATGACGGGGAGCGCGAGGAGGCGGGCCCAGAGGGCGCGCTTGACAGACGCGCCGAGCGGGAGGCTAGCCGCCTTGAGCACGCCGCGTAGAGCCCTTCACATTTTTCTAGTGTCTAAGTGAGTGCCGGATATCTGGACGTGCTCTTATCCAGATAATCCGAATCCGTATTCGTATCCGCCAGATATCATGACTACCGTATCTATTTTCATTTTCGACAAAAAAAACAGAATCTGTTGCTGATCCGAAAAAAATCCGATCCGAAACCATCCGAATCCGTTTTCGTTCGGATCGGACGGAAACTATCCGATCCATTTTCACCCTACCGCAAAGGTATCGATCCAGCAAATGAGCCATGAGCAACCATGCGCCAAGAGCAGAACAAAACTCCAAGAAGAAGAGGAATGAAGGAATGAGGGAATGGGGGAAGAAAAGAAATGAAGAAGAATGAGAGCGAGGAGCATGTCGGCCGTGAGGATAAGAAGGAGAGAGAAAAGAAATAGAAATAAAATTAAAATTAAAATTAAAAGAAAGAGAAAGAGAAATTAACAAAAGGGAGAAAAAAGAAGAAAAAGGGTAGAATGGTAAATTTCTAGGGAGTAGTAGTAGCAGTTAATTTAGCCATATAAGTGAGCACCAGTATTAATAGGTTCCGGCACTGTGAAATTATTAGATCAAATAAGTGTATAAACCGCATGAGGATAAATAGGAGTAGCCTGACCGATAGAATATAAAAGCGGGAAAAAAGTATACAATTAATGTGAGACTATATAAATAAATTAATTACCGGTATGACGAGGATTAAAATCTTTATGAATTACTTTAATACATAATAAAAACAATATGTCTTCATGGTCATAACCCCTAAGGCTAACGACTACTACGATCGTAAGGATTCCAGAGGTTACATAATGGGTACCCTGGTCGGATGAGGTCCTGTACCTAGTCCCCGACCAGACGACCGCTCGTAGAAGCAATGAACTAGCATTCGGATCCAACTCCAAGTATATTCCTTACCGTGTGATGAATGGAGCACATGTCATATTTGGTCCATACCACACGATATTTTATAATCCCAAGACACTCACAACAACCACCCTACATTTGTGTGTCTCACAGACACACAAACCGCCGAACGGTTGGTACTTTATCAACCGCTGCCTCGCTCCAACCAGTCGCGGCACTTCCAACAGGCGCCTCTTCAAGGAGCAACTGTCACCTCTTTGATGGTTACTTAAAGATGGAGCGCGGAAGATAGGGCATCAGATTGAAGCACAACAAGCGGCGTTAGATTCATGTTTCAAGTCTGATTCTGCAATATAGCAAGCATTACGCTCAGTGTAATTAGGATTAGTCCACTGTCTCGTCGAAGGCACCCCCTGTAATAGCCAATTCATAGCAATAAAAGAGCAGTCTCATTCTCTCCCAAGAACTCTTTGCCATTTTCCTCCTTTTATTTCGTAAGATCGGCGACTTGATCGTGGACACGGTAGAACTCACTAAAATTAGACAAATAATCTGTTACGTTAGAAATAATTTAATCATAATAGAATAACTAAATTAAGCAACACCCGGTAAATATCACCTTTAAAACGAACTGACTAGGGTCCGTTATTACCAAATGCGAAAAATAGGCGACTGACGATTCTAGAGCCAGTAGACCGTAGAACAATCGCAGTTGGAGAGTGTTAACCACGCGGGGGACCCGAAAAATGTTGTTAAATTAAAACCTGCTGACAATGGGAACCAACTGACTAATGTATGCCTAGTAGCACCAAAATCAACTAAGTATTTATTTATTATACGCGTCTGTCATATATTTGCATAGGACGAACCAACGCAGGCAGGTGTAATTGATCCAGAAATCGCGAACACCGATCTTTTCTACAACTACGAAGGCAAGTCTATCTCTTGAACATCAACCTAGTTATATTAAATGTAAAAGTTACTTTGCTATATCATATATATACATGCATCAAAACTATGTCTGAAAATCAAATCGGATAAAAGATATAAAGAGAAAAGAAATGAGAAATGAGAAAAGAGCAGTACAACTGAGATGAGCGGCTGTGTTGCAAGAGAAATATTAGGATGGTAAAGGAGCCCTTTGTAGGAAAAGAGAAAAGGGAAAAGAGAAGAGAAGAGGGAAGAGGCGGGACCCTTTACATATGGTTAGTATATAAGGACCAACAAAACTCTTACTTGGATAAGAGGTCGTATTTAAGTGCCAACTATTTTTCCATTTCGGCGGACAGAAAATGCTACCTTGTTATGTGGTTGTACTCTCCGCATCGGGTAAGTAATATTGTAGGGGTTGAGTTATGGAGGAACCCAGGACCGGTAGGCAGAGTCCGGAAGTAGGGGATCCAAGGCGATATAGTACCACACGGTGGAGTATTGGGTGCGGGGATGTCCGGCCCGACCAACATTACGGGAACTCGGTGGAGGACTAGGTGAGCGCCCCAGGACACCGACAGAAAGTAATGGGTGGAGAATTAATCACGTAACTTAGAAAACATTCTGTATTCTGAATTCAAAACCGCATCAAAGGAAATGCGGGAGACCTAGCGTAAAGAGAGCTCATAGTAGCTGTGGGTAAAGTGGTACAAAGCCTGTGCAGTGCGATATCTCAATCCATGAATTCATACATGTCTCTTGGATTGGAGTCTACAGTGACCGCTAGGGGTTTATTTTCTTACCGAGTGACAAGTAGTCTTTTCATAATTAAAACTGCCATTTAAATCTTGGTAAAGTATTTTCCGGAAAAAGAGATGACTAGAAAATGTGATAACGAACAAAGAAGAGTCATACAGTGCATCTTTGCTAATAAATGCTTGTTGAGTACACTAGTACTCATTCTTGTTGTTATTCTTCTTTGTTAGATCCTAGTCCAGCGGGGAACTATCCCGAATGGGATGAAGATTCTCCTTTATTAGATCCTAGTCTGGCGGGGAACTATCCCGAATGGGATGAAGGACACGTAGGTGCCGAGGAGGCCGTAGGAGACGAGGGTGCTTACTACGAGGAGCAGGTCAAGGTGGACACCCGATTTGGCGAGTGGGACGAGTAGACATCCAGTGGAGCAGGGCAGGCAAGCGAGGGGATTTCTTTTCCCATTGTAAATTAAATACTTGTAAGACCATAGCCTTGCATGGCTAACTGTTACAATAAAGTGCAATTTTTATCTTATTGTTCTGCTGCGCTAACTCTGGTAAGACTTACTATTCGTCGAAACGGTGTCCTATCGGGCAGATGAATAGTAATTCATATGCTTAAGTGTGATTACCCTCCAGGGTAATGTCGCGTGCTCCGCAGTTTTCTTCCACGGAGGCGATGCTGGAGGCAGAAGGCGCTTTGATAAGTTGGGCTTTCGATAGAATAATGTCCGTCTCTTAACTAATAAAAAAGGGTTTACCTCAGCGCAGTGGGAGGAATCATCACACCCCTTCCATCGAAAGAAATCTGGAATACAAGCGCTCCAAATGCTTTGCGCTGACACGTAGGGCCTCTTCATCAGCCTCCACATACAGACCATCGCGAGTTTCACGACTCCTCTCAGAAAAAACATCTCGTCAACTCCCCCACCCTCAGCAACGGCCTAACCAGTCCTACCGTCCCACATCTCCCATAACTCTCGATCCAGCGAAATCCCCTTGAAACAACTACTCCAGATAGCCCGCACATCTTTCTTTCTCGGTCGCAATCCCATCGGTGCCTCTAGTCTTCTCCCCTCATCAAGTGGCAGTGACAACAGCCTCCATATCAAAGTAGCGAGCATCGATACGACATATTTTGTTCAGCTCCTCAACCAGTGAGGCAACAGTGCTCGTCGCCGTGGCCGTCGGGATCTACCTTGGCTCCCTCACTACTGACACCCACATGGTGGCCGCTCGGTGCAGCCGGCATGAGGTACGCACCACCCACGTACAAATCACCGCTATGGACTGGTTGCACATACTACTCAAAATTCATGTACAAACAGTTCATAGCAATGTTCTCACCAAGCCTAGAGTTTTTGTGTGTTTGTTATGCAAAATTACTTTCGGTTCAGCACTATGGTCTGGCTGCACATGCTGCCATCAGGAAGCTTACTACTATTGTAATTTGTAGTGTTTCTATTTTCAGGTTGTTTTCAAAACATTTGACATTTGCTGCAAAAGAATGCCACATGTAAGCTTTATGCGTAAACATTGCTATGAACTGTTCATCATTGTCTACATGATACTCTTGTTGGTACTGGATGTGTGCTCTAGTCCCCAATTATGAAGAATTTAAGCTTTCTGAATGATGGAGAAGTTTTCTTAATAATGAAGAAGTTCTTGCAGATAGGATTACAGCTGCTTGTAGAAAGGATACGTTAAATTCCTCAGTAAGCCGCATGTCATGGTAAAGGATAAGCATATTAGTCGGTTTTGATTCATAGATACTGATGTGTTTGTGCCATGGATCAGAGTTTCATGTTATAGAGAAAAAATTGATTGTACAAAGTTTTGCTAATGGTGCTGGACTATATTCATATGTTCGTGGGTTCACGCTCATCATCTATCCATATGTCAGCTGGCAAGTATTTCCTTCTCATCTATCATAAGTTCCTTGTTTTGGGTGTAGGTGGTAGTGATGGGATACGGTTAGCTAGGCAAGCACTTGTCACCCGCTCGACTGTGGTTAGATCACATGTTGGCACAAGCCACCCAGGAAAGTGCCCAAGACCCCACACAAGGTGATAATTCTTTCTACTTTCTTGGGCAATTGCAGCAATACCTCGTGTGTGTGTGTCATAATTGTTAGGGTGATCACCACGTTTGTGCTTGTGTGCAGGTGCTGGACGCGTCGTCTCTTCAGGAAGACTTCATCTCATGTACGGCCTGAAAGAGTGGCTGGTGTCGGAGGCACGAGAGAATGTAGGTATGTGGATGTACCACCCAAGTCAATTAAGGACCAAATCATGTGATGACCTCTCATGTAAAATAGTGCAACCATAAGTCGGTAACACCTACGACCTAGCTAACTAATTTGTTCGCCTCGGTGTGGCTTCGCCTTTGGGGGATATGGGTGGATAGTCGGGGGAGAACGAAGCCACGAAAACCGCACGACGCTAAAGGGAGACCTTCGGTGGGTGAGTGGAGGCCCTAAGGAGGTGATACCTAGCGGTGCAAAGATGCAAAGAGGTAGAACATTGTAAAAGCCTTGTGATAATCAACATTAGCCGCACACCTATGGAAGTGTATCGGGGCAGTATAAGTTGATTTATCTCTTGTGGGTAAAGTGTATAAACTCTGTAGAGTAAAAAAACTATCTAGATAGCCGTGCTCACAGTCAAGAGCGGTGCTGAGAACTTGCTTGATATAGCTTTTATTTTTCATAAAACCATTTGTGTGGGTGTGAAATGAAAAGGGTGGGCTGGAGGCCCTAATAATAGAGAAAACCTGGTCGGGGACCAGTGGTGAAAAGGGGCCAAGGGCCCTGGGAATGGAAAAAACTTGGTCAAGGACCAGTGGTGAAAAGGGACCGGGGGCCCTGAGAACGGAGAAAGCCTGGTCGAGGACTAGGGGTAAATATGGGATAGCCTAAGCATTGAGTGGTCGGAGTGACTCAATGGTATAGGAGGTTGGACCTCCACTAGTACTTTACAAATGGAGACACATTTATGAAACTGATTTGTAAAAAATGCTAAGTCTCAGGATTTCCCACTACTCAATCTAGTTCAAACTTGGCTTTGTGCAAATAAAAGAACTCTGAACTTCCCTTGACTAGCCCTACATCTATACAACTACATTGTGTGTTGGCTTGCAAGTACGGTTGTGTACTCAGGCTCACTCGATACAATCTTTCATATCCACTCGATCAAGACCCCTACAACTACTACTCGGAGGCTGGACCTGATGGTGGGGAAGATGGTGAAGCTTTGGCCGGGACCCCTAGTCGCTTGTCTGTGGACAGAGTGAATGGATCAACTACGACTTGTTTTGCTTCCACACTCATCCTCGATTCTGTACTCTGACTTTTGTGGAATTGCTGCCTTCGTGGCTCTTTTATAAAACGGTTGGCCCCACGGCCTGTTATGTAATATACTATGGGCTTGCACTATTCACATAGAGTATTGTTTACACCGAGCACTGTTCATACCGACTGTTGTTCACACCGAGCCCTGTTTATACCGAGTGTTGTTTACACCTTGGGCTGCTCGGACCTACCTCCTTAGCGCCGCATGGTAGCACCTGGTCGTGGACTCCGATCGGCGTCCCCTGCCCTGCCCGGCTACAACCTGCAGCCAAGATCTGGTCGTGGCCTGGTCGTAGACTTGGTCATGACAATAGACCAGGTCTAGGCCTACTTTGAGCTTTCATGGTCATGTGAACGATCCAAAAATATGTATGTGTGTGCTATCTACTGATCCAGGGAATAACACAGTTAGACACAGTGGATTCCAAATTTTAAATTTGGGGTTCGGCAGTTTAGCTTCTCCATGGTAAGAGAAGGATAAGAACAAGGAAATAATTTGGGCTGGAATTCCCTTATATCAGTTGCGTCAAGCCAAATGTTAGTTGTTGCTGTCCTGGGCCAACTAGTCAAGCCCACCAAACCTATCTTTCTCACTCTGACTCTACTATCTCTTCCTACTAGGCATCGAATCCCACTCCAATCCCTAACAAATTCTCCAATCCCCAACATGGCGAACCCTAGCGACTAGCATCGTGACCCACTTGCGGGCGTGGGCTTGGGCGTGCTGGGCAGCTCACATAGGCATGAGGTGTGGTGACAACCGGGCAGCGCTGTGTGCCACAAGCCTGTGTGAAGTACGGCAGCTGGCAGGGTGGGTAGGCAACGTCGGCAATCGAGCAAGCAGGCAGTGCATAGCCAGGTAGGCAGGCTAAAGCGTAGGCAAGCGGCAGCGTCCCATTAGCACTCTTAAATTTTAGTCCTAGGTCCGTCACTGCCTGTGGGACTGCTCGGGCTAGTTGATGAGGATATTATAGACTAGTAATATCTAGTAATTATTTAATCTTGTACCCGACTAGTTGGGTACCAGTTAAAAGCTTTATTATTTAATTCACAAGCACGTGTTGAAATAAGCCAAATCAGTTGATGGGTCAATAAGACTACCATGGGCCCACTTTCCTACTAGTTTACTGGTCTATCATAGACTCGCATGTGCATAACTACCCTATATGAAGTCACTGACAGTAACCGCCCGGCAGTTACTACCTAGACATACACCCACTGAAGACTCGTCTCCATGTGCATTATTTCCAAGAGACGCCTTCATCGACAACGATTGTGGTGGCCGTCAGTTCGTCATCAACTGGCGTTTCCTCTGAAACTATAAAGGAGCAATGGATTGGCACCAAGAGGGGGAGGTTAGACAACAACTTGTACTCGCATACATGCTCTCTATTCTCTTCAACCAGTAAGCACCCCCATTGTAATACATTCCTAGTAATACAAAAAATAGTAGTGGGGTTATTACCCACAAAAAAGGAGGCCCTAACTCACTAGTCACACGTGAATCCCCTACTGCCTACTTCGCACACCGTCGTCTTCTTTCCCGAAGCCGGTGGCACCACTGCCGCCTCTGCCACCAACTGGCGGTCCGCCACATCTGACTCGAAATCTAAGGTTCAGATCCCGATGAACCCTGAACCTAACCCTGGTCAACCCAAACCCTAACCTCACCAGAGAAGATGTCAACATCGACGTCAGAGCACGAATCGCGAGGCGAATCAAAAGGTCAGAAATTTGGATGATTTTTGGAAGAAAACATCCAGGTGATGCATATCAAATCCCTTTATCTTTTGCTAATCATCACTTGGTAAAATGATGCTAGTTATCCTAGGCCAACAGTTACATTATTAACCTTTTTTAAGAGTGCATGGAAGATGCACCACACACGTATACCAACTCATGTGTGCATGCTCACACATTACCTAATGCATAAAACATTACATGTGGGGAGGACGAGGATGGAATGGCAAAGGGATGGCGAGCTCAAGGATGGTGACGGTGCGGCTCAAGGTGGCCGGTGGTGGCCAGGTGGCGTTGCACGACGACTAGGATGGGGGAAGATACGGGGTGGCAGCGTACAGGTGGGAGAGGGGCGGAGCTAGGGGAAACAAGAGTATGAGGAGGCTATGGGGAGCTCACTGGGGTAGTTGCCAACGATGGAGACCGGTCAAGGCGGTCTGGCGGAGCCGACCTGAGCAACACGGTGAGCCCAACGTGGCGACGGTGCTGCAGGGAAGGAGATTCGGAGTGCTTGGTTGGGGAAGGTAGAAGGAGGTCCGGGGATGCTCCGAGGGAGAGGAATCGGAAGATAGCTCACTGGGTGGAGTAGGGCGACGGCGATGGAGGTTTTAGCTACATGCGGGGAACACGAAGCCGCTGGTGAGTTCTTATGAATGGATTCCCAAATTGGTTTATGGGTCTTGTAGAGGATGCCTGGGAACACAACATGACGCGAGCAGACTGGGAAGAGCTCAACGGATTCGACCAAGAGGGTGTGCGGCGGTGGCATTCGGTTTTTGGGGAAAATTGCATTGTAAGGTAGACAATATAGAACCCCTCTCCTTTGGGCCCAAGTGGGAGAACACCAGTTCTTTGGACCTGAATTGATTGAGGATGCTGAGAGTAAAGTAAGAACGATAAGGGAATGATTGAGAGTTGCTCAATCCCGACAGAAAAGTTATGCTGACAATCATCGCAGAGAATTGTCATTTGAAATAGGAGATTTTGTCTATCTCAGAGTAACTCCACTCAGAGGAGTAAGAAGATTCCAAACTAAAGGAAAACTCGTACTAAGATTTGTTGGACCATACAAGATTTTGGGAAGAAGAGGCGGAGTCGCCAATCAATTATAGCTACCAGCATCTCTATCCATAGTTCATAACGTCTTCCACGTGTCACAACTAAAGAATTGTATTCGAGTTCCATCAGAGCAAACACCGCTGGAGAGCATTGATCTTCAAGAGGACCTCACCTACGTGGAGCAGCAAACCATGATTCTTAATGTCGCAGAGCGCATTACCAGAAGCAATATCATCCGTTCATGCAAAGTCCAATCGAGCAATCACTCGGAAGAACCCACTTGGGAATGAGAAGAAGACCTGAAAGCCGAGTATCCCCACCTTTTTTCTAACCAAGTCTGAATTTCGGGGTCGAGATTCCCTTAAGAGGGTAGGTTTGTAACATCCCAGTTTTCAGGGCTTTTTGAAAAAAATTCGACCGCCCTCTCGGTGTCGACCAATGCCACTCGGTTTTGACCGGTGCCACTCGGTTTTGACCAGACCCGCCTATCAGCCTCTCCCTACTCACCTTCGCCTCCCTCCTGTTGCTTGCCCATGCCGCTAGTGCTCGCATGCGTCACCGCCGCGATGAAAATCATCACCCTGGCACGAATCCCGCCCCTTTTTCGTCGGCATCGTGTGCATTTAATTGCCCATCTTTCACCGCATCCACCCCTCTATTCTTTCTCCTCCCCACCAGCTCCTGTCTCGTCCCCGTTGCAACTTCCATGTCCCGGGCGAGCCGCCCCCACACCCTTGCCATGAAGCTTCTCCCCTACTCCTCCTCGTGTCGTATAAAGAGGAGCACTAGGGAGCCCTCGCCCTCCTCTTGTTTCCCCCACCATCTCTCCCTCTCTCGCTCTTGTTGCTATGGTTTGCCCGAAGCCCTAAGCTCCGAGTTCAAGCCGCTACGCACCTCCTCTCAGTCCTCGCCGCACCAATGCATCCCCTCTTCTACCCGTGTCAATTCATGTCCCAGAGCTCCTTGAAGCAATCCTCTCACTCAATTTTAGTTTTGTTTCACAGAAGCCGCCGCATTTCCTCTTCTCCTTCAGTCCCGGCCGAACCCTTCATCACTGTCCTCCTTCACCTTCGACTACGAGCTTCCCCACTGTCGTTCGCCATCAACCGACCTCCTCCAGCCTCTCTCTCTCTCTCAGTCTTGGTGAGCTCCCTATGCCCTGTTCTCCCTCATGCTCCTTTCGACCACATCCTATAGTCGAAACCTCCTTTCAACCACGTCTTGTAATCGAAACCTCTTTCCGAGAGCCCGTTCTTCTTTGTTCGAACTCCGATTCGAGTGATTCAAAATTTTAAAATCATCTAAAATCAAGATCTAGCTTTCTAAGCTAAAATTATTTAATTTGGAGTTCATTTGAATTTATTTGAATTTGGCTTATTTTCACGTGTAGATTTCGACGACTCCGGGGAACCCGAATATTTCGAAGAAGTAGATCCTCAAGCTTTTGAGCAAGGCAAGTTACAACTTCGATCATATTGAATCCCAGTATTTTAAATTATTTAAAGTCTGTTTTAAACTATTATTGCATGCTTATTTATATTCAAGTAATTTAAATTCTTGTTTTAAATTACTAGTTAATTCCGTTACCGTTGTACAGCCAATGTTGAAATTGAAGTTGTCATTCCCTTGTCACTTAAGTGGAAAATCTGGTTGATATACTAGTACAACTAGAACATGTTGGAAAACTATGCCTAGTCAAAGTATAGACAAAAAATCTTGATTTGGGGAACTTTAGCCAAAAGTTTAACTATGATTTAAAAATGATTCTATGGTATTGTCTTTACCATAGAAATTTATAAAATAATTTGACTTGTTAAATAAAATAAAAAATTATTTGGACTTGGGCGAAATAGATGTTTGGATGGGTGCATGTTCATGCACGCGGTCAATTCATTTATATGATCGAGGCCCAGGGTTTTATTGGAAGTCGCCCAAGTCAATTAAGAATCGGTCTTCGGGCGTATTTTGCTAAGCCCTACCGTACTACCATATGTTCTGAATGGGCAGAACCTGGCTAACTAATTTGCAACATTTCACCATGGTCGTGCCATCCAGTTGTGTGGGTGTCTTTTACTGTAACACCCCAGACCGACAAAGGCCTGGAATGCTACTAAGCTAAACAATAAAACAAAATTAAACTAAAACAACTTACTAAATTTCGGCAGAACCTCCTTTGTATAGCTAACTATACGGTAGGTTCCAACAGTCACATATATCAAAGATAATATTCTAACATCCAGAATTCGTCAAAACATTCAAAATATACTAATCAGCTAAAGCATAAACAAGGATATCCAAAATATGCTACTCTTATTATTACAAGTAATCCAATGCATGAAGCATAACCAATAATAAATCCTTAAGTGGTTTGCTTATTATTAAGGTACGATATAAATGTTATTCAACTTTAAATATGTGTGGTAGTGAGTGAATCCAAGACAAGCCTACTCCCTCCCATGCATGCCGTTCCTGCAAGTGGTACCTAAAAGCACAACAAAAGCAAGAGTGAGCCCAAAGACTCAACAAGTACAATTCATGGCATCAACAGCATACATAATTGAAAATCATCAACCATTATCTATCAAACTATACATCAACACTATTACATACTCATGCTATGCAATATGCTCAAATGCTCTTTAACTTTCTCTTTCTCTTCTGCATTTTACCGGTAATGCAGAGCGTGCATCCGTCGATGCACACCCATGCCTGTGCCATCTGGCACAGGGACCATTGCCCATACTCCACAAGTATGGGGACCTAAGCCCATGCTCCACGAGCATGGGGGGCCTTTAGCCCGTCATAAACATGACGGAGACCTCAACAATTGCTTGGTCATCACATGACCAAGCTTCAATATGCCATCATGATGCATATGAGTGAAATCTTATATCACCATGAACAAGCATTCGTATCAACATTGCATATGAATAAACCTATTCATACTACAAGCATTCATGAATAGCACATAATTCATTACACTAGAGAATATGAGTATTAACATTCATAATAATCTTAGCAACCATGAACCGCACATTTGCTCATAATTAATTCTATCACATGAACATCCATGAACAGCACATAATAATCTTAGGAAACAAAGCCATTCAATCATATTAATTCTATCCATCATGGTACTTGCCTTAACCGCGTGAGAACGGAGGATGTGAAGAGGGTGCTGCCCCGGGACCAATCCCCATATATATATATATATATATATATATATATATATATATATATATATATATATATATATATATATATATATATATATATATATATATATATATATATATATATATATATATATATATATAAGCATACTAAGACCACAGTAATGGACCAAACAAGCTATATAAGCATGCATGAACTCGCAATAGATTCTAACGCGATCCCAACTCCAATTCCTAAATGTCGATCTGTCCCCTCTATGGACAGTCACATTCTAAAAATCATATCTTTTAGTACAGAAGTCCAAATGAGGTGTTTTTGGACTTTATAGAAATTTTATCAATTTCTCCAACTAAACCTAGTTGATGAGCCTCTCTGAATCGGCCATCTAAAACCCCTACCAAGCTAATTAACAAAACATCGAATTCGCATCGTGTTTCTGGACAGTAATACAAAAACTACCATAACTTTCGGTATGATTGTCCAAATTTTGCGCTCTTGAGCTTTCTGGAAATATGAGACTATAATCTACAACTTTCATTATAGTATGCTCCTCTAATTTTGCCTTTAACTAATCTCTTAATCCAGATTACTAACAGCTATCAGGATACCGACAGATCTGCAAAACAGTCACGCTATAAAATTCTTAACTTCTTCTACAGGGGTCCAAATAACGCGATCTAGTACTTTACGGAAATATGAAGACGTCCTCTACACTTCTCTAGGAGACTTCCAGGACTGATTCTGCCCTTAACCATATCAAAACGTCGGTCTAACCCAATCTGTCTTGAACAGACCTAATTACCGATATTGATCAATTAATCAAATACGCAACTAATCGAAGGGGGGTTGGGGTTTACCCTTGATGATCCGCCGAAGAACACAAGAACAGCCTGCATCCCTCTCCTTTCCCCACTTCTCTCTTCTTTTCCTTCATCCTTCTTCCTTCTTCTTGGCCGGCAGCAATGGGAGAGCACCACCAAGAGTGAGGGGAATAGCAACGGAGTGCAAGGGGGAGATGTACTGTAGCGGGGCCACTGTAGCAACGACGGCTACTGTAGCTACAGAGCGTTCTAGGGTTTCCCCCCTCCTTTTAATAGTGGCCGGCCCCTCATGGGCCTCCTGGGCCAAGGCCCGAGGTCCAAGTTGTCAGGATTTTGCACAAAACTCCCTCCATTCTTTCTGTTAAATCACTTGCTAACTAGTTCTTCCCTCTAAATAATTATTCTCTCTTGAATAATCATTCGAATACTTTTGGGATATTACATTTATGACCTACTCTTATGTATTCCCACATGGCACAAGAGGGGGGCTTAAATCCGACGGGTTTCTATCCAAAGGAAGTGAAACCTTAGCGAGGCGGAACTACGGTGGGATGGCACTTTGTAAAGGCCTTGACGTGTGCTCTAGACTGCTTACCTAAGGTAGTGAGCAATGGTATCGACGGATACCAAACAAACTAGAGAAGTCATGTCATGTGGGTAAAACTGTACAACCACTGTAGAGTGTTAAGAACTATTTGAATAGCCGTGTCCACGGCCAAAGACATGCTAAGCAAAGCCACTCAATTGATTTCAAAAGACTTTATCAATTATTTTTGGATAGTTTATCTAACTGGGAAATTGGGTGGTTTGCCATGTGATTCGAAGGTATCCTTCACCACTCATTGATGAATGTTATCTCACTATAAAACTTGAGATTCGGGAAATGAATTTTAGTTATAGAAACTGCTTTAGAACTTAGTATGAATATTTAAATGAAAAATATCGCTTTATGCAAATTGTGCCATATAAGCCTCCCATTGCTAAATCCTTGTATGCATTATAATCTGTTATTGGATGTAACTTGCGGAGCGCGGTTGTTGTGCTCACTCTTGCTTAATACCATTGTTGAGCAGGAGAGGAGTACTACGAGGAGAATGAGAACTTGGACGTCTAGGCTACGCCCCTAGACGATTGCCTACAGCGAATCGTGTGGTCTACCTTACTACTTTTGCTACCGCTGTATTTTGCTTATTGGCTTTATGCCCATTTTGTAACAAACTTTAATTATTTTCTTGTATGGCGTTTTATGGTTGTGCTATCCACTCTTGTTTGACTGTGTACACTAACTATTTCTAGACTAGTGTATGAATCACAGAGAATCTGGGATCCTTCGCTCCCGGGTTTGACACTTAGTGAACTTAGAATTTATCTCTTGACTTGTGCAAGAAATAGTTAATTAGATCATAGGTGTTAAAATTGTTAATTAAAGCACAAGATTATAGAAACCTCCTATTCACCCGCTCTAGTCAGTCATCCTTGATTCTACAAGTGGTATTAGAGCAAGATCTCTCTTTATTTTAGGCTTAACCGTCTAAGAGAGAATGGATGGCTAATGAGTGTATGTCCATAGGCAAGACACCTCTATTTGATAGATCAAATTATGCTTATTGGAAAATTAGGATGTCCATTTATTTAAAGGCTATGAGCCCAAGCATATGGAGAATTGTAAGTGAGGGTTTCGTTATGCCACTTGATCATACACACCCCACGGATCTTGAGGAGCGAAACTCCCACCTCAATGCTCAAGCGATGAACGCTCTTTTTTTATCTTTGAACGTGGATGAGTTCAATCGAGTGAGCAACCTTGAGACCGCTCATGAGATATGGATTACGCTCTCGGAAATTCATGAGGGCAAATTCACGGTCAAAGAAGCCAAATTGCATTGGCTTCGGGTCAAATATGAAACATTTACAATGTTGCCTCATGAAAACATCACCAAGATGTATTCTAGACTTAACAATATTGTAAATGAGCTCAAGGGCCTAGGCACTAATGTAACCGATGTTGATGTTGTGTGCAAAATTCTTAGGGCTCTACCGGAGAAGTATGAGATGTTGGTGATTATATTCCTCAACTCACCCAAGTTGTCAAGGATGACACCAACCAGTCTCTTGGGCAACCTCATCACCAATGAATTGTACATGAAAGACAAGGAGGATCTTGTGGATCAATCCTCCTCCAAGGAGAAGATTGCCGCTTTCAAAAAAAAAAGCGGAATCAAGTGATGAAACAGAGGATGAAGAAGATGACATTGAAGAGGAGTTTGCTCTCCTTATGAGGAGAATGAAGAAATTCATGAGAATGCGCTCAAACCGGAGTGTGTATTTCGACTAGAACAAAAAGGGGCACTTCTCCAACGACAACAAGCGCTATAGCAATATTCGTTGCTATGAGTGCGATGAGAAGGGGCATGTTGCCTCTCATTGCCCAACCAAGAAGGGTGACAAGGCTAAGTCATCCAAGAAGAATGAATTCAATGGGAAGAAGAAGCTTTTCAAGAAGCTTCACAAGGATGGCAAGAATGAAGCACATGTTGGAGAATGGAACTCCGATGAGGAGTATTCCGACTCCGACTCTGATGATGACGGGTCCTCGAAGAAGAGGGGACTTGTTGGCATTACTATCAAGGAAGAGTCATCACTCTTTTCCACTCCTACAAGCCTCATGGCAAAAGAAGACAAGGTAAAATCCATTGTTGATAGTGAGCCTACATATGATGAATTAAAGGATATGCTTGAAGAATTAAATGAATTCCTTAGAAAAGATAAGTCAAAATTTAAGGTCTTTAAGAAAGAATATCTCTCTCTAAAAGACTCTTATAAGGAGCTAAAGGAAGCTCATGACTCACTCTTTCTAAAGGATCTTAACAAATCTCACTCAAATGTAGGAATTACTTGTGATATCTTAAATGAGATGCATAATGTAGAAATTGTTTGTAATGATATTTCTAGGACTAGTGCTTCTACTTCTTGTGATGATTTGTTAGGTATGCCATGTTGTTCCAAAATTGACTCTAATTCTTGTATGGCTAAGTCATGTGATCCATTGCTCATTGTTGAAAACAATGAATTGAAAGAGCAAGTCACTAAGTTAAGCAAAAGCTTAGAAAGATGCTTCAAGGGAAAGGCTACCCTTGACAAGTTATTGAGTGAGCAAAGGTGCTCATTCAATAAAGAAGGACTTGGGCTTATTCTCAAGAAATTTAAGAAGCAAGTTTACAAGACCACAAGGTTTGTAAAAGAAAATAGAAAATATTGCTATAAAAGTCATAGTATAGGACATTTAGAAAACTCATGCTCCATTACTAAAACTAAATCCTATGGTATTTATGATTCATGCTACATGCTTAAAAACATCTATAGATGGTAAGGTTGTAGCTAAATTTATTGGCACTTCAATTTTAGGCATAAAAAAGAATGTTATTTGGGTGCCCAAAGCCTTGGTTACTAACCTCCAAGGGCCCAAACAAATTTAGGTACCTAAAAGAATTTGATTCTTATTTTGTAGGTGAACTACAAGACCGGTGGAAGACACAGAGTACTTGATAGCGGTTGTACCAAACACATGACTGGGGACCAAAAAATATTCACCACATTCAAAATGGAAAAGGAAATAATGACAAGATCACATTTGGTGACAATTGCAAAGGGAAGGTAATATGATTCGGTAAATGGCTATATCCAATGACCTTTCAATCTCTAATATATCTCTAGTTAAATCATCTAACTTTAATTTACTATCTGTTGCTCAAATTTGTGATCTTGGTTTAACTTAAACATTCTCTCAAGGTGTTTCTATTTCAAATGAAAAGGATAACTCTTTGGCTTTCAAATTATTTCGTTTTGGAAATCTCTATTTGGTGGATTTCTCTTCAAACGATGTCTATTTAAAAACTTGTTTAATTGCAAAAACCTCCTTGGGATAGCTTTGGCATAGGAGACTAGGTCATGTCTGGATGATTCAACTCAAAAGGCTTTTCAAACATGACTTAGTGGTTGGCTTGAGAGATGTGAAGTTTGAGAAAAATAGATTATGTAGTGCTTGCCAAGCCAGAAAGCAAGTTGCAAACTCTCCTCGTTCCAAAAGTATCATGTCAACCTCTAGGCCATTAGAGCTCTTACATATGGATTTGTTTGGGCTAACAACCTATAAGAGTATTGGGGAAATAACTATTGTTTAGTCATTGTGGAGGATTACTCAAGATATACTTGGGTTTTCTTTTTACATGACAAAGTCGAAACCTCCGACAATTTCAAAAGTTTTGCTAAAAAGGCTCAAAATGAATTTGATTTCAAAATCAAGAAAATCCATAGTGATAATGGTTCCGAGTTCAAGAACACTAAAATTGAAGATTTTTATGACAAACTTGAAATAAAGCATGAACTTTCCACTGCCTACACTCTAGAGTAAAATGGAGTTGTAGAAAGGAAAGATTGAACACTAATTGAAACAGCTAGGACAATGCTTGATAAGTATAACACTTTCGATAATTTTTTGGCAGAAGCAATCAACACCACTTGTCATGCCATAAATCGTCTTTATTTACATCGGCTTTTGAAAAAGACTTCCTATAAGCTTCCCATTGGAAGAAAACTGAACTTCTCTGATTTTCATGTTTTTTTGTTGCAAATGTTACATTTTGAGGAAAGATGACCATCTTTCAAAATTTCAATGTCGGTGTGATGTTGGATTTTTACTTGGCTATTCATCAAATAGTAAAGTTTATCGTGTCTTCAACAAAAACTCCAGTTTAATTGAAGAGACTCACGATGTACAATTTGATTAAACTAATGGCTCTCAAGAAGAGCAAAAAAATTGGATGATATAGGTAACGAAGGATTAATGCTAGCAATGAAGAACATGCAAATAGGCAATATCAAGCCAAAGAAAAATTTGAATGACTCACCATCCTCTATCCAAGTCGAACCTCCTACCTCTTTCATGACGAATCAAATTCAAATTGATGAAGTGGATGACAAGAAAGATGAACAACCACCAAACTTACCCCCAAAGATCCACAACGCGATGGCAAAAGATCATCCAATAGATTAAATATTGGGTGATGTTAGTAAGGGAGTCCAAACTCGATCTTGTGTTGCTTCTTATTGTGAGCATTACTCGTTTGTTTCTTCTTTTGAACCAAAACATGTAGATGAAGCACTCGATGATCCGGATTAGGTGAGTGCAATGCACGAAGAACTAAATTACTTCGCCCGAAACGATGTTTGAACATTGTTGGAAAGACCCAACGAACATAATGTTATCTGCACAAAATGGCTCTTTAGGAACAAACAAGATGAAAGTGGAATGGTGGTAAGAAACAAGGCACGATTGGTCGCTCAAGGATTCACTCAAGTCAAAGGTTTGGATTTTGGTGAAACTTTAGCTCCTGCAGCTAGACTTGAGTCCATTCATATTTTACTTGCTTTTGCATCTTGTTTTGATATTAAATTATTTCAAATAGATGTTAAAAGAGCTTTTCTAAATGGTAAAATATCCGAACTTCTATTTGTTGAATTACCACCCGGTTTTAAGGATCCCAAGAATCCAAATAATGTGTATGAACTCTCCAAAGCGCTTTATGGTCTCAAACAAGCTCCTAGAGCATGGTATGAGCGCATGCGAGATTTTCTATTCTCAAAAGGATTCAAAATCGGAAAGGTTGACACAACTTTATTTACAAAAGTTGTAGATGGTGAATTCTTTGTGTGTCAAATGTATGTTGATGGTATTATCTTCAGGTCTACTAATCAAGAATTTTGCAAGAAATGTGGTGAAATAATGTATAGGGAATTTGAAATGTCCATGGTCGGAGAACTTAGCTACTTCCTTGGACTTCAAATCAAGCAACTTAAGGATGGGACTTTCGTGAGCCAAACGAAATACGTGAAGGACCTGATCAAAACGTTTGGCATGGAGGATGCAACGCCCATCAAGACTCCCATGGCCACCAATGGTCATCTCAACCTTAATGAGGGATGTAAACCGGTAGATCTAAAACTTTATAGATCAATGATCGGTAGTTTGCTTTATATTGCCGCATCTAGGTCCGATATTATGTTTAGTGTTTGTATGTGCGTAAAATTTCAAGCATCACCAAAAGAGTGTCATCTAGTGGTTGTGAAAAAGAATTCTTAGATATTTAAAACATTCCTCTAGCATTCGCTTATGGTATCCCAAAGGTGAAAATTTTGAATTAATTGGATATTTGAATTAATTTGAGAAAAACTATGTTATTTGGGGCTTTTATTATCTATCTCATGTATAATGATCCTGAAACGTATTTATTCGAGTGTTATATTGAGGATCATTTGCATCCCTGCTCAGCCCCCAACTCTTCAGGAAAAATGGTACTACCGCAGTCATACCGCCGATACTATCGCCGTCCGGTACTACCGTGCCTTAAGTGCGATACTACCGCTCTTGACTGGTGATCCCAGAAATAGTTGTGGTCAACTCCTTATCCTTGGCTAGTCATGTTTCTTGCGGTATAACCGACCCTTTCTCTCCATAAACAACCGAGCCAAAGTCTCTTCTCTCTTCTTTCTCAAAACTTCCAATCTCAAATCTTCAAGGGGATCTAAGGAAACTCCAAGTTTCTGCCATTCTCAAGTTCTTGGTAGCCTTCCACTCCCATTCCCCTAGGTAATGTTTTTTGGAATCCTCTCTTTCCTCTTGTTTACTACCTTTTTCAATTCTAGGGCTAAAAGCAAAATATGCATGATTTAATCAATTTTTTTGGGAAAAATGATTGGAACTGGTATTTGGTGACATATTATGTCTATCCCGTGACTTTTCTCATGACAAATACCTGCAAATTGCAAGTTTGATCGAAGCCCTAAGAATTCCCTGCGGGGGCGATACTATCGCCCGATGCGGTGCGATACTACCTCCCACCGGTAGTACCGGTGTGCCAACTATGGTACTACCGCTCTAGTAGAGACAATTTGAAATTATCATGCTCCTTTACTTTAGTCATGTCCTACGTTGTTCTAATTTGCTATCCTGCTCTTCCCTCTTCATCAAAAGGAAAAGCGCCCATTGAAGATGTGTTTGAAGAGAATTTTGAAGAAGATGAAGAAGTGACTGACAATGATACTAGTGATGAGGACTACTTGCCAAATCGAAATCCTTTCTTTGTTATGGATGAAAGAAAGATAAAAGGTGAAAAATATACAACCTTGAGGCATACGAATCAGTTTCTACTTCCCAAAAATGCAACTAAAGCATTCTTCCACACAAAGTTTCAAGAGGATGTCTTTTATCATGTGTATGGCAGAAAGAACTTCACAAATCATCAATATGTGACATGGAGTTTTCTCAATCAGAACCCTTTCCACAATAAACTCCATTATACGTTTCACTGAGTGAAATTGGACAACTTCATGACTCTGAAGTGTGACTATGATGTTAGAACCATCGAGCAATTCTATGCCACAATTCATATCTCTCTAGAGTATGATTCTCTCACTTGGATGACCGTCTCACAACAACTCAGTGCTTCAAAGACGGATTGTCACGAATCATGGCACATCCCTGCAACTCGAAGTATGAAGGTACATCTTGAGGAGCCTTGGGATTTGACTTAAATAGACGAACTATATGATGCCACTCAAGACTTTGTGCGTGGAAAAGCAACCGGACAACCACCTATGCCCAGTATCATAAACAAGATATTGAGAGCAACATTCTTTCCAAGAGTTGGCAACAATGATGAGGTTCATGGCAAGGCTTGAAATATTATCTATCACATTTTGAAGGGCACTAAATTTGACATTGTGGACTTCATCATAACTATGATAGCTCTATCAAAGAGGGATACTGAGGATACTATTTACTATGCTCCCTACATTATGAAGCTGATTCAAGACAAGTTTGGTTTTTACCTTGCCAGTGATAGAGTTCATAAGGAATACAGACCAAGCAATGTCCCTCCTCCATCCTAGAGGAGTGACTCTTAGAGTTCATACCGAATACAGACCAAGCAATGCCCCTCTTCCATCCTAGAGGAGGTACTCTTTTTGGTATTTGATGCCAAAGGGGGAGAGATCAAAGGGGAGATCAAGGGGGAGCAAAGGGAAAAATGGAAAATGAAGCTCGTCAAGACTTTTATGTTATCTTATATAATATTATATCTATTTGTACTTCCTTTGGATGTGATAAGATTGTAATAGTTAAGTTATTACACTTATGAAGCTCCTTGTTATGCTACATTGTTATCTTTGCTTACATTATCAAAGTTTATGTTAAGTATATTTATCATGTTGTGTTATCTCTTTATGCTTCATACGGCTAATCTTTACACGTTTCCTCAAATTCAATAAATAAAGGAAACTCCGCCAATATTTCCAAAAAATCCACACATGTGCATGAAAAATCACTTCATGAACCTATATGCACATGTTTAGGGGGAGTTTTGTTTATTTGTTGATTGACTTTGAAAACAACTAATTCTTTATCTCCCTTGAGCCCATCTCAAGAATTATTTGCAAATCAAAAGTTAAAACAAGAATATGCAACTTGTTTCAAACTTGAAGTATATTAAAACCTTTCAATTCATTCATATTGTTTAGGTTGTCATCAATTACCAAAAAAAGGGAGATTGAAATCATCTAGACCCCTAAAAATGATTTTGGTAATTAATGACAACAATGCGTTAAGGGACTAACATGTGTGCTAAGATGTTTTAAAGGTTTAGTTCCGGATTATGGATGAAAGCATAGAAATGGCAATGCAAAGACGAAAAAGGATTGACAAGGCTCAAGACAAAGGTACTATGTAGCCTAAGGACCTTTTATAGTTTTTACTAGTATCGGTGATTAGTGGAAAGACCGGATAGGCTAGATGTCGTACTATAAAGAGGGATCATGGCTAGTAGCTTGAAAACTTATGATGTGCCACATTGATCAACTAAGAGTCATGCATTGCATTTAGAACAGCATCTGGAAAAAGATCAGTAAAAATGGTATGACCGCACCTGAGGAGCGGTAGTACCGCAGTGCGGTAGGACCGATTCCTAGTTGGTGGTATGTTATTACCAGATAGCATATTTTTGGGAGTTTTTCCTTCCCTGGAAAACAGTAGTTCTGATTGAGCCAAGTGGTACTACTGCCTTGCGGTAGTACCGAACCTTATGAGTGCGGTAGTACCGCACCAAACCATAACGGCTAGTTGAGAAGCATTTAATGCACCCCTTATGACCATTGAACAATAGGTGCTGTAGTACCGGCTGATCAATGGCGGTAGTACCGCACCTGCTGAATTTTTTAGGGATTTGCTTCAAACTATAGAATTTGTGGTTGGGGGCTATAAATACCCCCTCACCAGCACCAAACTCATTACCCCTAACCTCATTGAATACATGTCGGGACCCAAAAATGCAATTACGGACCCTCTGTGTATACTACACTAGTCTAGGATCAAACTAGTGCACTCAGTGTCAACATAGATGAATATCATTCCACACAAGGTAAATATAAGGATAAACGACTAATTTTACAGGTCAAGTTTACAATTATTAAACCACACAAGGCTAAGACTAAATAAATAAACAGCAGGACTACAGCATCATATTAGAGTTGCATAAACATCACAAGCCTATTTATTTACATAAACTTATTGAAGTCAAAGTGCCTAAATCTGATATGATGCTTTGGTTTTGCAAACCACGTACGAGAATTTTCGATATAGATCAGACATGCCTAATGTCTATGATAAAGATTTAAGGATGTCTGAATAATTTCCAAAATTTTAACACTGTCTTAAGTAAGTCAGCAACCAGAGGTTGCTTGCTTGCTTGGATTAAACTTTTGAGTTTTGATTCCTCCATAGGCCCACGTCGACGGCCGGTGTCGAGACCCCCTCCAATCTGTGGCGCAGCCACAGCATAAAGATCAAGTCTTTGCTTGCAAAACATAAAGATGAAGTCTTTTTTTGTGTGTGACAATGCGCGTAGTAGCTAGTACGTGAGGAGAGAAGTGCCAAGAACCCACTGGCCATTACCGCAAGTAGGGTGGTCTCGTAGTGGTACAGTTGCGTAGTGTTGCCAACGCCGAGGAGGGGTGAAGGTAGGAGAGTGGCATCACTGGGTGCATCCGCCAGCCGAATGTGGAGAGCATGAGGAGCTCCATGCGATGCACCGTCTTGGCCTCGAACACGTAGGCATCACCACCCTCGGTGGCACAGAGGTGGAGGTCAAGGAGCAGCGGCACCCTCGTCTCCTCCACCCTAGCGACGAGCACGACGCAGGCCACGGCGGCGAGACGCACCATCCAGGACCAGCCCCCGAGCCGCAGTGCACCGCCAAGGAAGCACCGGTCAAGGTACACGGTGGCCAGCGCGGCCGTGAGCATGGAGAAGCCCAGCCTCGCCGCGGCATGGCCCCCCATGCCCGACCGCACCGCCGAGCCCATCCTCCTCCGCCATTTCCCCCTGAGCTCCTCGAACAGCGCCGGCAGATAGCGGTGAAGGAGGAAGAGGAGAGCTGCGGCTTCTCCCCTTCCATGGTGAGCTAAGCTGAGCTGAGGACGAGGGAGGAGGAACTTGATCTAGAGTTCTGCCCTCTGGGGTGTGGGGGGTGGAAGCGCGAGCAGGACAGGGCTGGCGGCTGGGATCTGGATCAGTCCAGTGAGGTAGTCAGTCTAGTGACTGAGTAAGACCGTAAGAGTGACTAGGGTTTTAGTGGGAGTGTGGCCTACCTGTCAGCATGGGTTGGCGGGTAAACGGGCGAGACAGGCACGGTTGGGGCTCACCCATGCCCATACCCGTTTACCCAACGAGCAAAGAATTGCACCTATTTTCATGCCTATGGGCAAAGAAAGCACCCCATGCTTAGCTCCATTAGGGCATTTGCCCGCGGGCACATGGGTAATCGGGCACAATTGCCATCCCTAGGCGCAGGTGTCTTAAACAAGTTCTGCGATAAAAAGCGAGTAAACTGTTGACGAACTATCCTCGCTCTCTGTTGAGACTGATGAAAGTATGAGTCTAGGATCAAGCTAGTGTACACAGTGTCAACATAGATGAATATCATTCCACACAAGACGAATATAAGGATAAACGACTCATTTGAATAATAAATAACGATTTTGACCTTATGGTCGAGTTTATAATTATTAAGCCACACAGGGCTGACACTAAATAAATAAATGACAGCGAAACGAAAGCAACTCCAGTGGAAACCCATCGACTCGTCATAGGCAACTGATTGGGATCAAGACCTAACGATCACCATCCTCGTAAAGCTCCTCCTCAAAAGCAGGCAACGATTCCTCCACTTCAACTGAATGATTGTAGTAAGAATGAGTACTCCGAGTACTCAATAAGTTGTACCACAGAATGCAATTATAGATGGTGGCTTATTCAAAAGGAAATGGCTTCTGTGGCTATTTTGCAATAAAGCAGCATTTGCAATTGAATACAAATAATAGATTGAAAGCGTAATTCAAAACAAATAAACAATAATAGTTTAACAATTGTTTTCACAAAGACACTAAGTCTAATTAGTTTCTTTCACACACTACATAAGTTATCCCACACAACTGTCCCCTTCCCAATTGCTTTTTATGAAAATCTACCCCTCGTGTGAAATCCCCGAGCATATCCATGACAGCGGACGCAGCTATTCGAATATATTGTTTAACACTGTGCAGAGGTAGTACACTTTACCCACGAGATGTAATCAACTGGATCAGAGCTGATCACAACAAAACCTTTCCGAAACTTTACCCTGATGATTGACCCTCCCGATGTGTTTTCCTGTCCTACCAGCCCTACCACAGTGCTTTGGTACGACACACACCGTTAGACCTAGAAGCGGCGAACCGTCCATCGATGTGACCTTTAAAGTAGTCCACATCTCCACCCTGGCACACAGTCTATCCTACATGGCTGAGTAATCAATGCCAAGATTCCATAACTTACTAAGTTAGGCTTGTCCCATCAGGCATGTGGTTGTACAGTTGTGGCTCAGTTCAATGGCGCACAAAGTTAAGTCCTTAATTGACCAGGGCGAGATTGCCAATTACTACAACTATCATATTCATTTTCTTCCCAAGCACACAGTTCCACCATATCACACAGTACCATCCACTCGCCTCAGTCTAAATCTTTTCACACCCTGTTTGTTAAGCGCAACACATGCCATCAATGAGTAATAGCATACTGCACACAGTTTTATACAAGTTTCACTTACTCAAATTTATATTTGCAACTCAAATAATATCAATGACCCATTGCATGGCTAAGCAGATTATTCGTATCTAACTAATCCACATTGGTGCTACGATATTACCAACTATTAAATAACTAAACTAGGGTGACAAAATATCATGATAATACAATAGGCAAGTTGGATATAATCAAATTGGTATATAACTAATCCCAAAGCATTTAAATAAATCCTTCAGATAAAATGCAATAACTTGAATTAAAGTAATTTTGGAAAAATTGGGTTCAACATGGTCAAAGGTACAACTTGCCTAGGAACAAGTCCTGGTACTGGTCTTGAGCTTGATCAACTTCTCCTTCCTCAAAAGCTCCCGAAGTAACAACATCTATTCGCAAACGAAAGCAAATAAAAAAAATAAATACAAAATAGAGAGATAACAAACTCCAAAAATTAAATAAAAATCTCAAGAAGGTAGATCTAGAATTTATATGAATTTAGAAATTTGAATGGGCTCAAACAGAGTTCGTATGAGGAAGAACAAACTTTTGGAAGATCTAACCCTAAGAAAAAGAAAACGTATTTACTATTTCGAATTTCCCGAATTATCTTTCTACTGGAAATTCTGATTAATTGTGTCAGCAATCAATTTCAAAATTAAAAGAAAATCTGGAAAATAGGGACAGTGACTGACATGTGGGACCAGGGTCTATGGACCGGGTTCATCGATCTGTTCTATGGGTCTGTGGTTCATGGGTCTACAGAACAGTAGCTATGACAGGTGGGACCCCCATGTCATAGAGATGGCTCACGATGGACTAGACCTACTGAGATTGGATCTGGTTTTTAGGGTTCGGGTGGACACGTTGGTGCTGACTGGACCGCTGACTCGGCTGACACGTAGGCAAGGATGCTGAGGTAGCTAACACGACAACGAGTTGGCATGCCACGACAGCTAAACGACGGCGAGGCTCTGGGACCAAGGGGTTCCAGCGAATGGCAGCTATTCGGCGACAGCGAAGTGGTGGATCTGGGCAAGTGTGACATGGGGAACACGGTGACACGATCAATTTTCGCCGAAGATGACCACAGCGGCGGCGGCGACGAGTTGAGTGGTGGAACGACTCAGCTTGTGGCGGCGATGGCGACTCGGGGTTCCTCCGGAGAAGCAAACGTGTGCATCATGTAGAACGTGGCACGGCGAAGCTGACAGTGTACTCGATGGCGACAGGAGCTCACCAACGGTGGCGGAATTGATGAAGAACAACAGCGATGGAGCTAGGGTGGCAACTCCAATTCCAACGAAGATGCGACAACCTAGGGTTCCGGGCTTCAGGGAAAAGGCGACAGGGTCCGGAGCGAAGCTTTTGACACGCATGCCGAGGCTTTATATAGCCTGTAGCGGCAGGGCCACAGGAGAGTTCGTGTGTGTCACGACGGCGGAGTCCAGAGTGTGCACGAATCGGAGATGATAAACAATGCTTCTAGTGGGACCCACGTGTCAGTGAACGTGGCTCGAGTGGAACACGTAGCAAACAATGCATGTGCGACTGACCGGCGGGACCAAACATAGGCGAGCGGAGAGAGAGAGAGAGCAGGCGGGCCACGCACGGGATTCGGCTGAAAAACAATAGTGTTGGGCTGAGGATTAGGGTTTCAGCCCAAGGAGATTTCTGAGATTTTAAATAGATTTAGTATTTTAGAAATACCAAAAAAAATCCAAATAGCAAATGAACTCAGAAAAATTCCAGAAAAATCTGAAAAATATTTCCAAACACAATGAACTCAAATAAAATAGTTTTGGAATTAATTGATGCTCAGATTAGTCATATTAAAAAAATTAACCTTTGAAAGTCCATATTAAGCTTGTTTAAATTCAAATAAAATTTGGCGAATTTTCCAAGGGACTAAACTACTCAAAATATTTTGAAACTCAAAAATTGGGATGTTACAATACACTTGAGCTATTGGTGCAATGTCTACTACTCATTTGCTCATATTTCACATTTTTAGGTAGTTGAGAGCATTGAAGTGCATTTGCATCATTTGTTGATCTTTTGGCACTTAATAACCTTCAAGCAAGGGCTTTGATTTATTACTCTTGGTGCTTGCCGACACCTAGACGACTTGGAGGAAGTCTGTGCGGTGACCTCTTCAAGAAGATTGTGAAGAGGCCTGGCAACGTTTCTGAGTGGTTCGGTGCTCGTCATCTCCGGAGTGGAGGAAGAGCAACCCTAGTGGAATTGAGGTTTATTAGGCTCAATTCGTGGAGCCGGTCTAATTCGTTTGGGCTTACCTCAATGTGGACTAGTGAAGACCTACAAATCTTCGGCAGCATGGGAAAACATCGATTGTCTTCATTGCAGTTTTCTCCCTTGTCTTTACTATTTCCATATTTACATTTCTAGCTCTTATTTGTGTAGAATTGCATAGCTAGAATTGTATTTAGTATTGACATAGTCTTAGGGTGACTTATTGAACTTAGAATTTATTTCTTGACTTGTGCTAGAAATCTTTAATTAGATCATACGTTTTAAAATTGTTAATTGGAGCATAAGATTACAGAAACCTCCTATTCACCCCCCCCCCTCTAGTCGGTCATCCATGATCCTACAGTGGAACGTGGCCCCACCTATCAGTGAATCACGAATTTCCATTAGAAAAATAATTAAAACAGAGAATGGAACCCTAGTGGCCCCACCTGTCGGTGACTATTGCCATTTTCAATTAGAAAAAGAAATAGAAAAAGAAATTAAAATACCCTGGCCCCAAATGTCAGTCACAGTAAGAAATTCTAATTGAAAAATAGATCAAAATAAAATAAAAATCAGTGGGTCCCAGCTATAAGTGAGAAACACCCACTCTCTCCTCTGTTTATTTTAGGGATTTTCCCTGAATTCAAACTTTGGAGAATCCGTTCTCTCTCATTTTAACTCCAAAATTGACTATTCTTGTTTGTAAATACATCTAAATTTAAACTCTACCTAACAGTACCAAGAATCTAAATTTTGGACTTTATTTGAATGCAATTGTTCACAAGACCTGTGCGCCCTTGCTCAGTAATAATAATTCTTTTGAATCGCAATTTGACGAAATACATGCATGATAGCAGGGCTCGATTAATTAGATCTTAACAAGATTAGATAAGTCATTAATGTGTACACTTTAGTGTATGCATGACAACTATAATTATATTAAGCAAATTAATTAAGTCAATTAGTATAATTAGAGATTCTTTAGAATTTACTAGGAAATAACGTCATATTAATATTCCATAGACATATAGGGCCCACATATTTCAGTAATTAAACTTGAGATGAATTAAGGATTAGCCGCGCATATTAAGTAATAATTAGTGGTATCACAATAAGGCCCACTATAATTAAATTTGGGATTAAAAGGGAGTATTGAGGTTAGAGTCAATCGCTATACTAAGCTAATCATAGGTTGCAGATTAGCATGGCATGTAGTTCCGGCCATAAACCGTCAGTCGCTTACATGTGGACCCTCACACTAGTAGCTTGCTATTTAAAATTAATTATTGAGCTGGTAGGCATAGCTTAAGTGCGGAAGAGTATTAGGCTTGTTATCCAACATACATATTAATCAAAGTTAAGCACTAGGATTTATTAATTGTCAATTACAGTTAATGAGTAATTAGTGGTCTAGTTAAAATTTGCTAAAATAATTACCATAATCTTAGTATGACCTGTCAGCCACTTAGGTACATTTCTAGAATAAGGATATTTCAGAGTTTAATTAAATAGCTGGCCCCATATTTTAGTTAGTAATTAAATTAATTGTTCTATTAACTGGTAATTAAACCTCAAATGTTAAACGGCATGGAGATCCTAGTGACGTAAAATCTAGAATTAATATGGTTAGTTAAAATTATAGCTATCGCATGTGGACGCTTCCAACTACACATAGATCTCACATGTCACTCATGGAACTTCTATGATAAATATAAATTATTAAAGAAAATTATTAAATGAACTAGACCTCACGTGTAAGTTGTGATTAGGTGTTCTCAATGAAACAATAGTAATTCAAAAACAAAGCAAATTCATGTTGATACCATCTATCTCCCCTGGTTATCCGCTTCCAATAGAAGGATAATTTGTAAAATAAATAAAGATAAGCAGATCCTACCTGTTAACGTAATTGCCCCACCAATGAATCTTCTGAGATCCGCTCTCTCTCTCATCCCAGCTCCAAATCAAATGGTTGTAGATCCTAAATTCATCTAAATCCAAATCCACACCATGGTACCAAATAATTGGATTTTGGGATTTATTGAGTTGGTTTGAATTCTTTTGGAACTATTTGATTGCTTTTGTCGGTGTTTTAGAATCGATCTTACGTATGATTGTTTGATTCAGGGGGTCTCCAAGATTGATCACACAGAGAGAACGACACATGGATTTTATACAGATTCATCCCTTCTCCAGAGAGAATAACAACCATACTCCTGTGTGGCTATATTGTGTTCTTGATCCTCCCTCCCTGTCTCTGTCTTTCTGTAGCCTTTATATAGTGTGCGAAGAGGTGGCCGTTTCTCTAGGCTAAGAGGCACCTCATCATTTCATATAATGGGCACGTTGATAGTAGTTATTACTGGAGTAGTAACCCCTCCATGTCTCTTGGCAATTATTGTCAGAGACAGAGGCGTATTGCGTGTAGTTATTCCCGAGAATAACAGTGTATACTAACTGCTTAGAGTCCCTAATCGATTGGGCCTACTTATCTGCAAGCTCCATCGATTATAGGATGGTCGTAAGTGACCTGGTCGTAGAAGAGTTTACGGCCATATGGTGGTCGTAGAAGAACTTACGACCATGAGGTAGTCGTAGAAGGACTTACGACTATGAGGGTGGTCGCAGAAGGATTTACGACCTCTTGGCTAGCTTCTCCCTTATAAACATTAAGGGGTATACCCAAGAACCATACGATGGCATTATTATCTATAATAAGAATTACAGATAAATAATTAAATGAGGATTATCATATCCTCATTAGCTTTTGAATTTATTTGATTTCATTTGGTTGTATTTAGATGTTCTTGAATTCAGTCATATTTTGCATAATTATAGTTTGAAGTCCTAAAGGAGCAGCAATTCGAACAAGAGCAAGAACAACACCAAATTATCAAAACATTGGGGAAGGCAAGTCATCACTTTAATCATATTGCACCTGCATTTTGAATGCAAGGTATATTGTTTCAAATTTTCAAATGCATGCCTTACTTTGATTACAACTATATTGACATCAGCTCGTAGTTAATGCCTTAATGTTAACTGAGTTATTAAATTCTATCCCTTGATCTTGGACACTATCCTATGTTGCCCTAGGAATAATGGTAAACTTAATTAGTCATTAAGTATGTATCTAAGTGTCACGCCTTGCTTAGATATTGACGAGAATCTAATAATCCTCAATTAATTAAATTATTTATCTGTAATTGTTATTATAGATAACAATATCTTCATGTTATTCGTAAAGATACCCCTTATCATTAATTAGGGAGAATTTTAGCCGAGTGATCGTAAACCATTTTACGACCACCTTGCATGGTCGTAAGTGCTTCTACGATAACATAGAGGCCATAAGATTTCCTACGACCACTTCATAATCATAAGCCTTACTACGACTACCTAGTGGTCGTAAGATTTCCTACGACCACTTCATGATCGTAAGCCTTACTACGATCACTTCTTGGTCATAAGCTTTACTACAACCACCCTATAGTCAACAAAGACTACAGACATGTGGGCCTAATCGACTAGGGACACTTATGCGTTGTGTTACATACACATAGTAGTTAATATGTATTGTTATTCTCCGGGGTAACTGCACGTATTAAGCCTTTGTCTCTGACAATAACCGTCACAGAACGTGCGCATTTCATCAAACGTTGAGACGCCTCTTGGTATGGGACAATTGCCACCTCTTCACACGCTATATAAGGAGTAAAGTCGGTGGACAGATGAGAAAGAGGTACAAGCATAAGCAATAACAACAGAGACACGATCAACAAATAGAAGTCATTAAGCCCTAGTTCTGGTGATTTCTTCTCTGTTGTAAAGCATAGTCAATACAGCAACACAGGAGTAGGGTTATTATTCTTTCAGGAGAAGGCCTGAACCGATATAAAATCTCTGTATCTTTTTCTATGTGGTCTAATTCAAGGAAATCCCCAATATTCACTCGTAAGATCGATACTAAACCATCGACAGATACATTGATATGTGGGCATTAATTTGCCCTGACATCATTTGAATCTGTAAGACCGAGGCCTTCTTGGTCTTATGGAAATAACTCTGGGCCTCAAGTAAATGAATTCCATCTTAACTTCATCTAAGTGGGAAGACCAGTCGCCCTAGAGCCCCGGGAACCAAGCACACCGCCTCTTTGCGGGTACTACATGGTAGCCGGTTTCCCCAACGACCGAGTACACACTTAAACAAGTTAAAAGGGAATTCAAAAACAGCGGGTATGTGACCGTGTTGGCTCCCAATATCAGCGACCAACACGTCCATACCCTTAACAACGTCAATCACAAGTCATACTAGGCATACATTGACATTACATAGTGCCATTCAACATAATAGTCAAAGTCTACAACTATTACAATAGGGTCGACCGGCCAAATTCAAATAAGAACATCAAGTAGTAGCGGAAGTAAGCAAAATAAACAAAAGATCCAGCAATGGTGTGCCCCATAACCCATGGAAACCAACTGGGAGTTAGAAATAACACTATTCGTTAGCGCCGCCAGGCGGCGCTAACAAACTCGTCAGGCGTATAATCGTCTTCACCTGAATTTGCAGAGCCGAGTTAAGTACAATTGTACTCACAAGTCTTACATAAAGTAAAAAGTATTTATGCTTAGAGGACATTCAAAGGATGGCATTAGTGGCTTAGTTTTGCAGAAAATGCAACAATTTTCATCCTACACAAACTAGTTTTACAAATGCCATTTAGAAAACAGATTTAAAGCAAAAGTAAAAAACATGTAACAAAGATAATCATTGATATACAAAAAGAGCACACAATACCAAAGTGACAGCCCACTTTGATTAACTAAAATGCATGAATACCCATTCATGCCAAATACTGAGTTGAAACCATATCAATTTTAATTGAAAGTCTAACGATGACGCATCCCAAACCAAGTGTTGTCCATAACCGTAGACACGGCTATTCGAATAGTTTGATCCCTGCAGGGGAGTACTACTTTACCCACATGACTCAATTAGCCCGTAAGCCTCCGGATAATGGCACACTTCTTAAGATATGCCAGCCGAGGAAATCGAGATTTGGCACTTTTTAGCAAGAAATCCCTATTGAGATAAGTCCCCCTTGCGAGATGAACCCCAAACTTATTACAAATGACTTATAGCGTTTGCTAAGAGGGCTCGCAAGTTGTGTTGGAAATACCGATACAATGTAAATAAAGAAAAATAGTACTCTCATGCACATTATAGAAAATTGCATCGGATCCTACGAATAGATGATCAACACAAATGTCCTCACACCACCTGGGACTTAACCCAATAAAACCTCCCCTTACTTGACCAAGCGGCTCCCAACCCGCATGTGGTAGTACGATAATTACTTGGAATGACAGCCCATGGCTCGGTCCTTAACGGTCCGGACAAGTCTATCACATACCCGAGTCTCGTGCACAAAGGTACCCTCACTAACAACCTCTTGTCTAGACCAAAAACCATTTGAAATAACAAAGTTTAGACTCAAATAACCAGATACGAAGATCTGGACCAAAAATCATAAACAAAAGTGTGAGGTGTTTCCTATGATCGACGGGCTAATCCCATCAACCGTACTAACGCACCCTAGACTTGCATGGCTAAGCACTCAATAAACAAAATAGAATAACATCACAACCATCTATGCTTAAGAATATATGTACTGGAAAATAGCAAGGATAACATCAAGGGTAGGACACAACTAACTACACATCACAAAAATATTGACATATCGAAATAGCATGCAAGCAATTATCATTGCATTTCAAAACACTACTTATCAAAAGTTGGGATCAACATGATGCAAAAATAAAGTTCAAATGATGCTTGCCTTGCAGGTATTCGAGTTTCTCGCTCTCAGTAGCGTACGCGTCTACATCGATCACTTCATATTCTAGAGAAAGACGACAATGTATAAATACCAAGAAAAAGCCAAAAATCCAAATTGCTCAAAAATGCATGAATTTTATACAGTTGCTAGATTATAATTTTAGATGAATTTATATGAAATAATTATTTCATTTCGAGTTAGTATGTGAAAGTTATAGTAGTTTGAAAATCAGATTTTTGGAAAATGTCAAAATAGTGCTTCAGTTACTATTCAACCGAATTTAATTATTTAGCAAAATTTTATAGGATAGTGATGGAGAAAAGGATTACACAGCTAAATAGAGAATAAAATTATAAGACTAAAATAACTTGCTTCGACTCATTTGGAGTTTACAAGAATTAGTTATGAATTTTTGAAGTCAAATGAATTTTCAGTGTATAAATAATTGGTTTCCGAATTTTCTGAAGCATTTTATACTTTTTCTAACCAAAGTTAACCTAGCCTCTATCACTGACAGAAGGGGCTAACGAGTTACAGAAACTAAACATCAAAAGCTAAACAGCTAAGTTAAAGATTAACCTTAAACCGACAAAGTTTTGTCCTAATGGTTACAGTACCGAGGTGGTCGGAATTCCGACAACACAGAGAAGCTTACGAGGCTTCACTGTTGTGATTGCCGCTGTTGATGAGACCCACGATGGCGCGTTAAGCAATTGGATGCATGTATGAGCCTCTACGAGGTATAGTGAAACTACCTAAAGGTGGTCAAAAGAAGTCGGAGGTGGTCGTAGCTGGTCGTAGCTGGTCGTAGGTGGTTGTAGATGGTCGTAGGTGGTCGTAGAAGCTCGAAGCCATTAATGGGTGACGACAACGATGAGCTTCACGAGGAGATGATGATTTGAGCCAAGAGGAGACAAAATAGAGGTCGGGTTAGCTTAAGTGAGACCAAAAGATGGTGTCACAACAAAGAATCAAAGAATGGCTCGCCACGCCGAAGATGGAGAAGAAAATGGGGTCTTCGGTCGGAGTTCAAAGAAAATCCAAACTCCACGAGCTCCTGAAAAGATTGAGGGAAATGTGTTGAGGGGAAATCATCCTCCTACCTTAGAACACAAGGCGACGCACAAAGGAGAAGAGAAATCTTACCAGAGATGAAAATGGCACGGCGATGGCACTCGGTGCACAGCCACTAGTGACGAAAACAACAACCGCGTTCCGAAAGCTACATGCAAGGAAAGAGCTCGCATTAGTGAACGGAAACAGTGGGGAGAAGAGAAAACGAGGGACGCAGCAGTGAGGAGCTCACCCAAGAGGTTTCCACAAGAGAGCGTCCTCCTCCTCAGCCACCAAGAGGAGAAGTGAGGGAGAGTGAGGGCATGGAGGCGATTAAGTACGGTCAATCTGACGGGAATGGCAACGACGTGAATAGTCGATGCACCGGGTTGGGTTGTGAGAGCCCGGGGTATTTAACTCGTAATACTTAACCATCCAATTGGTCCTAGCATTACAAACCAAATATCCCAACTCTCGGTGAACATGTACTTCCCATAATAGCAGTATGCATACACCTCACAAAATATAGCATCCAATCCATACACAAGTCATACAATACTAAGTCTTCATTTTACGTCACAAAAGACATACACATAATAGAGTTATTACAAAAGGATGGCCGACCGGCCAAATGACAAGTAAATAACACAAGTAACAGCGAAAGCAAAAGCCATAAGATGACGATAAACAAAAGCCAACCAGTTTGCCATTACCCACAAGGCAACCGACCGGGCCGCCAAGCTGGTCGTCCTGCACGAAGTCGGTCTCACAATAGTCGATCCCTTGGGGATCAACCTCCTCTGCAACAATTTAACAATGCAGCTGCATACAAAGTTGTACTCGCAAGACTTACAAGCAAGAAATATATAGATGCATTCATGTATCAAATGAAGGCTACTACACTAAGCAGTTTTCAGCATAAAGCAATTTTTCCTTTGCAATAGAGTAATAGATTGTAAAGCAATTTTAAGCAATTTGTTTTTATTTGTTTAAATAACAGCGAGACAACAATTATAAACATAATAACATCTTAGAGGTGACTTCCTAACAGCCACCACAACATAGCACGAATTACCCATTCGTACCACCCAAAGTCAAGTTTTATCGAAAAAATTGAGTCTAACTCTTGTAGAGACCTAACCAAGCTTGTCCATGACCTAGGACGAGGCTATTCGAATAGATTATACTCTACAAGGGTGTACCAATGTACCCACATGTCAGACCGCCTCTTTTGCCACTAGATAAAGCACACTTCCGAAGGTATGCTGGCAAGGCTAAGTCCTACGAGACGTTTTCCAATATTGTGTATTAACTACGAGCCGCCCGTATGATGGAAACCATACATTGTGTCGGAGTCATCGGCAGAGCGAGAACTTACCGATGCTCCTACAGGTAGGGAACTTAAACCCAGAACTCATCCCGTCACGCCCAACACACACACGGATTAATTCCTTTTTCAACACAACACACACAACCTCCTGCGACTCGGAGCTAACACACGCCAAAGTACTAAGTCAAGAGAGGTTCCGTATCCCTCTCATATGATTAGCACGCAAAAGTGCTTGGGTCAGTGTCCAAGATGTTCGGTCCTTGTTGACTTGGGCACCATCCATGCACACCCGACAATCACACCATCCAACCAATGTGCCCGAGTCTAAAACATTTTATTTTTAGTTTTAGTTTCTCAATTACAATAAATACATGGGTACCCTGACCCAAGTAATTTAAAGTGATGATATAATGACCATCGCCGAGGCGATGATCTCTATTCTACCGTTCTAAGTAGTACTAATCAACACAACTCGCATACAACATATTATGACCATAACTCATCCACCGAGCTCTAATTCATCGGCGGGGATATTAACCTAAGTTCAGTGGCAAAGTATAACATTTACCTATAGCTCATGCATCTACTAGGAATAACTACCTCTAACAAAAAATAATCATTCAAGTAGAGCATGCATACATACAAGTTGCAAACAAGATATTTCGTAACGAAAGTAATAGGATCAATATGATCAAAAGGGGGGCTGCTTGCCTTGCTAGATATAATCTTGCTACAGAGGATCACTCTCGTACTCAGCAAATTCGTCGGAACCTAATGAAAAATTCGAGAAGACCAATAAGAACGAATAACACCGAGAAAACTCAAAAATTCAAATTCATCCAAAAATCATGAAATTTTCACATAAGGTAGAGCATGATTTTAAATGAATTTAGCAATAAAAACCAATTGATTTGGAGTTTGCATGCAAAAGCCATGACTAAAACAAAATCAATCTTTTGAATAAATGCTGGAAAATACCTCTCGGGTACTGTTCATCCGAAATTAAATTTTTGTTGAAAATTCCCAGAGAGATGGTGAACATGAATTTTTTACGGTAGACAGAACACCTAATGAGATGAACAATGGAATTTGATTCACCTCAATTGGAGCTAAAATGAATTTCTTATGATTTTTCAAAGTTATGATAGTGGTGCACAAGACATATGTAAAACAAAAACATTCAGAGGAAGTAACATGCTCAAAACCTATTCTACAATAAAGTACACTAATAGAGGATTCCAACAAAATTGAGTTTGATCAAAAAGGAGTTACAGAGAAATACTTATGCATTTTTGAAGTTCAAACAAATTAACAGTACACAAATAAAGCATTTCGGAATATATATATATAAGCAGTAAATACTTTCTATACCCATCCTATTCTAGCCATGGATGCTGATCAGTGGGGCCACAGTCAAAGCGGTCCTAGCCCACACAAACCTGGTCAAAATGCCTCGGGCCCACGCGTCATCGAGCGAGGAGGAGGCGCTGGATCAGTGTTAACGAGCGAAACAATCTTGATCGTTAGATCAAGATCGGATGGTTCAAAAGAGTGGGATGTTCGGATGGTCCGAATGGCCCAATAGATCTGAGCGGTTGATTTGAAATCGGACGGTCTAAAATGAATGAGACGTTCGGATAGTCCGAACGGCCCAATTGATCTGGAGTGTTGAATCAAGATCGGACGGCTCAAGAGAAAATGAGATGTTTGGACTCTGGCTTAAGTGAACTGACAAGGGGATCCTACACGGCAGCGATACACTAACTCAAACTACTGGATTTACACAGATAAACGTGCTTAGGACAGCGATTATTGGCTAATGATTATACTACAGTGCGTGTCCAAAAACGACAACGCAGATGCGCTCCCGACCGTGAGCTTCTCTGGCTAATCACCGGTGAAGGAGGCTACGGCGGCGTGAGCGAAGGGCTAAAATGGGTTCCTAATACTATTGCACACTCACTGGTGGCCAGAGCATCGCCGGAGACGAGCTCACACGGCGGCGCAAGGAGGTGGAGCGGAGGTGAAGCTACGGGAAAAACGACAATGATGATATGGCAATGCTTTAAGCCATCTAAGGTGTGTACTAGCATCAGTAGGGCTCAAGGACCTTACCAGAATGACCCAGATAGGGAAAAGCTTGCCGGAGTTGTGCCGGCGACGAAGTCCAGTGCCGGCGTTGAGGAAGACAACGAGGAGATGGTAGCCTGAGCAAAAAGAAAAGGCCCAAGAGGTATGGAAAGCATCAGTAAGGCCTAGAGATGGTACACGAGCAAGTGATTGGAGAATGGAGCGCCTTATCAGAGTTGGGGACGAAGGGGACAAATTTCGGCCGAAGAAATTTTTATCCAAAATTTGGTGATTCCTGTGAATGCAAACCAAAATTGAATTAGGGGAAATGATGATGGTGATGAGGGGCGCAAAACGATGCAAACAGAAATGGGATTGAACCCCTGTGGCGCCGGTGGTGACGAGGAGCGTCACAGCCGGAACTGAGAGCTTGAGCTCCTAGTGGTTTCTTTTGGAGGAAGAGGAAAATGGTGGTGTGGATGGTTCGAGAGTGACAAAAAAGATACAGAGAGGCCACTGGAGAGCTTTTATAGGCCTTGGGGCGGAGGAACACAAGAATGGAGCTCCCACGGTGAACTTAGTCCATGGTTCCACCGCGAGCGGCAGTGACGCGATGGCGAGGTGAAAGGAGCATAGGCGAGTGCGAAACCATGGGCCAAACCATTGACGCGCGTCAAAAACCAGTGGCGGAGTCATTGAAGGTGACACGGGGGCGGAGCTTGGCCATGACGAGCTGGCACGGGCGCGAGGGCCGTGTGGAGAAGATGGTCTGACAAACGGGACCCACCAGTCAACGAAACATACGAAGTGGCTCGAGTCAGTTTAACGAGTGGGTTGATTTTCAACCGTTGGATTGAAAATGGACGGCCCCGATTAAATGTGTCGTTCGGATGGTCCGAACGGCCCACTCAATGCGGACGGTCAGATCGAGAATGGACGGCTCTAATTGAATTGGTTGTTCAAACGATCCGAACGGGCCAATCAATCTGGTCCATTAAAAACGAATTGGACGGCTCACGTGAAAGCTAGCTTGAGTTGAGTGTGCCGGTGCATTTAGGTGGTTCAACCAAGTCAAGTGGCTCGAGCCAGGGTTGGGTTTAAGCCCGAGGAACTGTGAAAACTGATTTTTGGAAAGCTAAGGCTGAGATGGTTAGTGAATTTTTAGAGAGAGTTTCGTAACTCCAAAAATTCCAAAAATTTTATGGAAGGTCACTGGATCTGAGCAAAACCTTGTGTAATTTTTTCAGAACTTTTCATGCATTGCATTTCTTTCTAGAAAAACCACAAGTTGCTGACCTAGGGTTTTGACCAAGGATCAAGCTGGTTTGACTAGCCTCTTAGAAATAGCAAATAAATTCTAAAAATTATGAAATTATTCAGAGGGGTCACCAGAGTGATCTAGGAGCTAGGAAAAATATTTCCAGAGGATGGTCACAAGGTTTTCTTAAGGATTTTTCAAGGACTATGCTTTCATTCAATGAGGCATTGATCTTTGAAAATAGGAAACCCTTGGGAAAAAATTTCAGAAAATTTCAAATGACAACATGAGGCATCAAAAGTTTTAATTTCTCCTCATTTTTATACATTTAAAACACAAACCATTATTTGAGATGTTACATGGGTGGCGAGGACGGTGGCGTGACGGTGTGAAATTGCATGGACGGAGCCGAGAGGCGCATGGCCGCAAGCACGCTCTGGCGTTCTGAGCATGGTCAGCACGTGGAGAAGAAGCCATGGTGAGTGGGTCCAGATAGTCCATGGCGCATGTGAGCACGTTTTGGAGTTTGATTCGGGCTGGTTGAAAATGAGGGGGCCTGGTCGAAACCGAGTGACTGGTCGAAAACGAGTAGGCTGGTCAAAATCGAGTAACTGGTCGAAATCAACTGGGTGGTTGAAACCGAGTGGTTCTGGTTGTAACCGAGTGGGTGGTTGAAAATGAGTAACTGGTCAAAACTCAGTGGTCAAAACTGAGTGGTCGAAACTCAGTGATCGAAACTGAGTGGTCGAACTGAGTGGTCGAAACTTAGACCAGCGTGGCAAAGCAATAGACTAATGGGTCGAAGCCTTAGACCATTGTGGTCGAAATATACTGGTCGGAAGGAGTTTTGACTACTGTTCATCGTGACAACTACCTGGTCGGAAGGAGTTTCGACTACGTGCAGTCGAAGGAGGTTCGACTACACATGAAGACTACATGATCACGTGGTCAGAACAGTTGAACAATGAAAAGTTGACTGGTTTGATTTCTAATGTTTCTACTTTGATCGAGCTACTAAAATAGCAATTAAATTTATAAAATTCAGAAATTTTTCAGAGAGGTTCCTCGGATGACCTAGTACTCATATAAAATCCCTAACCTTACTGGTCAAGTTTTATTTTCTTGTTTTAAATTCAAAAACCGTAGGGGCTTTTAGAACTTGGCTTGAATTTTCTCAAGGTTGAATTAAGTTCTAAAAATTTGGAAAAATTCATATTTATTCATGAAAAATATTATAAGAATCAAATAAATTATTTCCCAAGGACGATCAGGAGTTTTTATTTCTGTTTTCAATTTGAGTTTCGATTTAAGTTGTAGGTTTCAAATTGATTGGAAATTTTCAAATGCAAAAATTTGTGCAAAGGCTACAAAAATGATATGCATGCTCATGAGATGCATCTTAATTCCATTTATTAAAAAAATGGGGATGTGACAGTTATACAACCTCTACAGAGTGAAAACTGCTCGGATAGTCGTACCCACGGTCATGAGTGATGCACGAGAACTTACTTGGTTAGTCTCAACTTTTATAAAACAATTTATGGGAGGGATGAATTATCGAGTAGCAGCCCAAGGTTTTGATTTGTCCTGGTGGTAGCCAGTGCAAAGTGCGAGTAGTAGCCCGATGGAAATATAGCAACTAGAGGTAGGAGCCACTCTCTATTAACAGGAGGTTGGAGCCTTCGCTAGTATTATACAACATTACTCAATTTAATTAAAATTGGTTTAGTCGAAATGCTAGGTCTCATGCATTCTATTTAATCTAATTCAAATGAGGCTTGCAGCAAATAAAAGAATCTCAAGCCTTCCCTTGTTCAGTCTTGCATCTATTATAATTGTATTATGTGTTGTGGCTTGCTGATTACCTTCATACTCACTGTTGCTCAATTACTACTCTTCAGTAAGAGGAGAAGAAGACTCTACCGGCACTTAATTCTGTCCGATGGGATCGTAAGTCAAAGAGGTCATGAACTAGGTCGCGAGCCCTATACGATTGTTTGTGTGCTATCCTGAGGGTCCGACTTGGGTGTTGTTTCCACTTCCACTTCCGCTACTGTTCTTTAAAGGTATTTAGCCTGATCGGTCGTTCTGCTAACAAAAGGTCGTAAGGTCTATTTACGTATTGTTTGATATTATGTAATAGCTTTATTTTTACGATATGTCTGTTTGATATTCAATTATATAACTATGTGTATTAGTTACTGATCTAAATATTAATATTGGTATACAGAGGGTTCGAACGGTAAATCCATGTAACCACAATCAACTTGTACACACTCTCTCTCTCTCTCTGTACCCCTACTAGTAGCACTACGAGAGATCACGGGCCAACCGAACGTCGTGCTGTGTACATGCTCGAGGAAAAACAGATTTGACTGCAGATAGCAACCAAAGTTAAATAGACTAGACTGGTGTACGACTGAAGCCCATTTTTAGCCAGCTTTTGTTTATTTTAGAACCTTTTTTAAGCAAAACAGTAAAAAGACATACCTCTAAAATAAAATGATAAAAATGACACTTTGGTCACGTGAAAATACCAACTGCCACTCCGTGGGACACAGCAGACTAGCTGACAGCGAATGAGAGCTCGTCACGTGGCCACCGATGATATTTTTGCCAATTCGTTAGTCAAAGACTCTTTTTTAGCTTCAAGATATACATGATTAACACTGGATCATCACAAGATCATTTTGGCCCGATATGCACACGGGTGTGCATCTGATGTTTCCTATAAGTATCGCTGCTCCGAGCAAATGTCGACAAGCTTAATTAACATATCTTTTCGGTCACATTGTACGTACAGTGCACGTTTAGAATTTAATAAGCCAGGAGCCCACCATCATGCTCATGCATACCCCATCAATATTTTTTGCATGCTAATCCAGTAAGGTTGGCAAAATAATTGGCCCAGATTCACAAGGCCCCTTGTGAATATGTGGTTTCTCTCTGTGCTCATGTGATTTAATTTCCCACATTTTTATTTTCCTCCTTTCATGAGATCGTAGACAAGACGAATCTTCTGGCAATATATACGTGGGCCGCATTCTTTGACTAACGTCCATTAATTTTGATGTCCTAAAAAAATGCGTACCATGCATGCACCCTCCCATTTTTTGTCCCTGTCAATATTTTATTAGTATAAGGACTTCTCCTTTTGCACACATTGCATGTGAAAATAGTGATCATTTTCTCTAGCTAGCAGCTGGCAAAGCCCAAATCAGAGGATACGCAATTGCATCGGAATGCGTTAGCTAGCAAGCTTCGCTGATAAGATGGATTGAGAGCTGCATGCTAGCTAGATCTCACTGTTGATCAAAAGTAATCGTATACCAGAAATCGGAACCTTATTTATCACCAAAGATGGATCGATCACCAACAAGAAGGAAATTAAAGAAAGGAAATCACTGGATAAAAATGGAGTACTGTACACTTCGGATTTTACCCCTGGCAGCGACGGCCCACGCCCTCCCAGCATGAACTTTTTTTTTATTAATTAACCCTTTTTTAAATTTTATTTTAAAGTTAACCTCTGGCATATTTTATTTCCAATTCTGACCCTTTTGATCACGCCACGGGTGGTGGCGTGACAAAATAACGCTGTCACGCTATAGGATAAGTCCGCTAAAATAGTACTAAAGTTTGCCCAAATACGGGCTGGCATGATAGTATTATTTTGTCACGCCATGGGTGGTAGCGTGACCAAAGAGGTTAGAATTGGAAAATAAAGTTCGCAGGGGTTAACTTTAAAATAAATTTTAAAAAATAATTAATTAATAAAAAAAAATCTCCCAGCATACACATGTGAGTGCGACGTCTCTTTGCATCTTCTTTTTTTGGGAGCCGTTTTATCCAAAGTTGGCATTTGGATTCTAGCATTTTCCCCCACTCGATCACCCATATACATGCTACGCCTAGTTAGTGTAACATCCCTAAATTCTGTAACAAAAATCCTAAAAGTGAAAATGTAGGATTTTAAAAACTTTTTATGCATGTGGGCAGCATTTGAATTTTTGGTGAATTATTTAGAGTTTTGTCGTATGTTTAATTTCGTGAAATCAATTAATAAAATGCAAATTGGCTAAAGTCAAAAACTCAAAATTAAATTAAAATGATATTTTAAAATTTGAATTTAAAAAGCAAAGGAAATCAGGAAGGGAATTAAAAACCTCGAAATTCAGTTTGGGCCGAATTCCAATCGGCCCAACCCACCCTCTTCTTTCTTCCCCTTCTTTTTCTTCACCGCATCCCCCCTCCCGATCCAGCCACGCCCGACCTCATTTCTTCTCCCTCCTGGTCTAGCTCGGCCTTCCTCATTGCCCCCGGTCTCTGCACCGCTCTCGACCACGCACCTACCGTGCCTCGCCTCGCCGCCTGTAGCCATACCTCCTCTCATGCGCACCACGTCACCGCCGTCACGTCGCCCCTCAACACACACTCCCTAACCGCGCCAGCATGCGACGTGCTCCCTCTACGTCGTGTCGCCCGTCACCGCCCACTCCCGCCCTGCTACCAGCATCACCATGCCAACCCTGTCACTCTCACTCTACCTTCCCGCCCTTTATAACCCAGGCCAGCTGCGCACTGAGCTCGCCTTCGCCTCTGCGTCATCTTCCACTCCTTCTCCCGCATGTGCCAGAAGCGAGAAGAGCGCTCTCGGAGCTCCCAAGCTCTATTTCGGCTGCCGTCGTCCCCACCGAGCTACTCTGACCGCTCGGGTGAGCCCCCGCTGTCACGTCTTCATCTTTTGAGCACACCTTGACCTCCTCTAGCTCGTGATCACCTTGGTTCCCCTTCACCTCAATAGAATCGGCGCCGATGCCCCCGTCTTCTTCTTCTCCGAGATGACCGAACCATACATATCGTCGTCCTCACCATGTCGCGCCACCTCTCTGTTGAGCTTCAACTTTGGCACCAGTGCCCTTTAGCACCGCCTCGGTCCCCTTTATCTCTCGCTCACCACCTTCACCCTCCCCTCCCGCAGAATCTCCCAGAGCACCGTCGTCTTCTTCCTCGGTGCTGTCGACGCCGAGCTACGTCACCTCCCTTCTCCACCACCCGGCCTTGCTGTCTCGACCAGAAAATCGTAAGCCCTTGTGTCACCTTACATTACAGGGCTAGGCGAAGCTCCCAGGGTAGTCAATTAGAGTCGTAGAGTAGCGTGGAACCACCGCGTAGTAGCCCTTCGTCCCCAGCACCAGTCGTCGTGGATAGCTGCGCACGAAGCTCCCCACGCTGTGCGGGAGGTACCCTTAGAACCCCCGTGGTGTGTAGATGCTTAGGCGTGCACCAGTTGGCCGGATTAGTAATTTTGGGGCTCCCAGGTCATCCTCGGGGACTGTCTCGCTGGTGTCGAGCTCGGCCGAGCGCGGACATAGTGGTCTTTCCCTATTCCGGTCGGATTGCTAAAAGATCGGTCTAGCACATCATTTAGGATTAATGACGACATTAGGAAGTAGATTAATTAAGTGTTAATGTTAGTATGACATGTGGGGCTTGAGTTTATTAGAAAAATATAATTATAACCTAAATTAGGTTCTGAGTCTATGACATGCGGGCCTCACACTTTAAAATGTATTGTGTTGACCCGGTCTGTAGACCTGTACCACTGGCATGTGGGCCCTCGGCCCACGCACTGTTCTCATGAACCGAGTCCATATGGGACGTAGCCCCACCTGTCAGTGACTCATGAATTTCCTTTAGGAAAATAATTAAAATAGAAAATAAAAACCCTAGTGGCCCCACCTGTCAGTGACTGTAGCAATTTCCGATTAGAAAATAAATCAGAAAAGAAATTAAAACACCCTGGGCCCTACCTATCAGTTACAGTAAGGATTTCTAATTAAAAAGAAATCAAAAAGGAAATGAAAATCCAGTAGGCCCTAGTTGTCAGTGAGAGAAACCCTCTCTCCTCTTTTATTTTTGGGATTTCTAGAATTTAAAACTTCGGAGAGCTCATTCACTCTCGTTTTAAATCCAAATTTAACGATTCTAGTTTCTGAATTGATCTAAATTCTAACCCTGCCTAACATCACTAAAAACATGGATTTTGGAGTTCATTTGAATTTTTAAATGCATTTTGAATTCATTTGGATTTATTCGAATTTGGTTGGTTTTCCACGTAAATAGATCCCGAAGCTTCGGAAGAGCAGCAGCTCGAGCACGATCAATACCAGCAAGACCTTGAGCAAGGCGAGTCAACATTTTGATCATATTGCACCTACATTTTGAATGCAAATTATATTGTCTTAAATTACAAAATTGCATGATATGATTTTATTACAATTATGTTGTCTTTAGCTCATAGTTAATACCTTAATGTTAATTGAGCTTTTAAATTCTATTCCTTGAACTTGGACACTACCCCTTGTTGACCTAGGGCTAATGGTATACTTAAATAGTCACCAAGTATGTATCTAAGTGTCATGCTTAGCCTTACTTAGATACATTGACATTTGGGCATTAATTTACCCCTGACATCATTCCAACGTCAAAATTGGATTTGGGCAACCGTTGGTTGGAGTCTGGCTAGTATGTTGAACTTAGAAAGGATTTTCAAAACAAAAATCCAAAAAATGTTTTAGACTTGAGCGGATGGTAAGTCGGACGGGTGCGGATAAAAGCACGAGAGTGGGTAATGTGAAAGCACCGCCGAAGTCAATTAAGGATTGGATCCTACGATCACCTCTCGGACACTAATAGTGCAACCACAAGTCTATAATGGTGTCGACCTGACTAATTAATTTGCTTCGCCTCGGCGTTAGTTCCACCATCTGGCAGAATGTGCTGTGGTTGGAGCCACATGAAAACCACACGACACAAGAGGGAGCCTCCGGAGGGTTGTAGCCCCTGGTGATGGAAACCTTGGCGGGTAGAGTTGTGTTGGTGTGGTGTGTTGTAAAGGCCTTGTGATGATTTTCTTAGTCGCACATCTGCGGTAACGTGTTGACATTACAAGATGATCGTCTCTTGTGGGTAGAGTTATACAACCTCTGCAGAGTGAAAACTGTTCGGATAGCCATACCCACAGTCATGGGTGATGCACGAGAACTTACTTGGTTAGTCTCAACTTTTATGAAACAATTTGTGGGAGGGATGAACTATCAAGTAGCAGCCAAAGGTTTTGATTTATCCTAGTGGTAGCCAGTGGAAAGTGCGGGTAGTAGCCTGAGGTTTTGATTTGTCCTGGTGGTAGCCAGTGGAAAGTGCGGGCAATAGCCCAATGGAAATATAGCAGCTGGTGGTGGGAGCCACTCTCTGTTAACAGGAGGTTGGAGCCTTCGCTAGAATTATACAACATTACTCAATTTCATTAAAACCAGTTTAGTAGAAATGCTAGGTCTCATGCATTCTATTTAATCTAATTCAAATGTGGTTTTATGCAAATAAAAGAATCTCAAGCCTTCCCTTGTTTGCTCAGCTTTTATAAAACAATTTATGGGAGAAATGAATTGTTGGGTTGTTGCCCGATGTTTTGATTTGTCCTTATTGGAGCCAGTGGAAGGTGCGGGTTGTAGCTCATGGCTTGATTTGTCCTGGTTGTAGCCAGTGGAAAGACCGGGTTATAGCCTGAGGTATTGATTTTTCTTGGTTGTAGCCAGTGAAGGTGTGGGTTGTAGCCTATTGGAAAATTAACATTTAGTGGTTAGAGTCACTCTCTATAACATGTGATTGGAGCCTCGTTAGTACTATACAATATCTACTCAATTTCATTAAAACGTGTGTTAATTAAAATGCTAGGTCTCAGGACTTGTCTACTACTTAATCTAATTCAATTATGGCTTTGTGCAAATTAAAGAACCACAAGTCTTTCCTTTGATCGGTCTTACATCTATTATAACCACATTCTATGTGTTGACTCACGGAATACGGCTGTACTCATACTCGCTCATTATAAATAAACTCAGAACCTTCTCACTAAGACCCCTATGTCTACTTCGACGTGTCTAGACCAGATGGGGGAGACAATGTCGAGATGTAGGCCAGAACCACTAGTCGCTTGCTTGTGGGCAGTGCCAATGGATCCACTTTTTGTTCTCTGCTTTCTGTATTGAACTTTGTATTAAGTGGTTGGCATATTCGGCCTGTATTGTAAAATAAATGATCGTACGGTCACTACTACAAAAACGCTAATACTGGACGCCTCATTACAGACGGTTGACCAAAACCGTCTGTATTACATGCAATCATAGTCGGTTTTGGTTTAGAGACCGTCTGTGTTACTGGTTGCGCTAAAAACCGTCTGTGAAGAGGTAATATCACAGACAGTTCATGTTGAAAACCGTCTGTGAAGTATCACAGACGGTTCTTGTTAATAATTGTCTCGATAATTCTACATATCACGACGGTTTTCAACAAAGAATCAGATGAAACATCACGATGGTTCTTAACAATAACCGCTCGTGATATTATTACATATCACGACGGTTTTTGTTATAACCATCTCGTGATAATATCGCTTCACTTCAATGCGCGCGATTTTCTTCTTCGCCGCCATCCACTTCGCCCCGATGCGCTCTTCGTCAGACGATCCGCTTTGGCTCCCCGATGTGTCTCTTCGTCTCACGCTCTGAATTTATACCTTGTTTTATAAAAAGGATCATCTGCCATCGAAGATGTGATCATCCACACATACTTATAAAAAAATAGAAATGGCTGCCTCTTCCTTGTCGCCGGCATTGATGGCCTACCTGACCGCATTGTACGAGCACCTCTCGCGCTGTACGTTGAACCGTGTTGCGGAAGAACACTGTTTCAATAGTGTCTTCACTCCTACGTCGGCCAAGAATTTGCCGGAGCAGATGACGGCCACCTTCCGCCGTCTTGACATTCTCCTCCGCCGTGTCTTCCGAGTGGTCTCCCACTTTCGACGAGTTTACCGCGTCATCGACGTGGTTCTCCAAAACGACATTGCACGTCTTTAGGAGGCGTAATCGAGGCAGCAAGCGACTGAGTCGACCAGGCCGAGACCCCTCAAGCAAGGGAAGAGAGCCTATGGGCTCAATTCTTCTTGGTTCAACGACCGAGGGTCTTCGGAGACACTTTCGAACGAGCGCGTCAATGGTGGACGATTTCAAGCTTCGTCACGATGATCAGAATCGTCCGATGCCGATAATCGCCGCCTATGAAGTATTGAAGATAGAGATAGCGACCTACCTCCGCCACTAGAAAAACTTTGTTTAATTATAGGTTTCTACTTTTTTTAATATAAACATGTAATTTCTTCATGTCATGTAAGTGTATATACAAGATAAATATACTTGAGAAAAAACCATTTCACAGACGGTTCCATTATGGAACCATCTGTGATAATTATCACTGACGGTTCTATAATAGAACCGTCTATGATAAGTCTCTTTATTAGTAGGAGACCGGCCACTAGGGTTTGCGCTCGCCCTAACTCGTCACTCCCCAGCGCATTTACTCTCGTCCGTTCCCCTCCCCACCTCGACGCCGCCGCCCGACCCCGTCGCCGTCGCCGCAGGTTGTGACACAACTACGGTGACGCCGCCACCCCGCGTGTCGCCTGTGCCGCCATGGCTTGGTTCTCCTGCTCAGCCTCATGCGCTCGGGCCCTGGCGGGGCTTTGCTTTCCCCATCCTCCCTCTATTCTCCTCTAGATCTGTTAGCTTAATGTCTTTTGTTGAGTTTGATTTTTATGCTTGAGTCTTAAGTTGTGTCCTGATGTTTGTGTGATTTATGCAAGGTGAAGGAGATGGATGAGGGTTGTGTTGGTGGTGGGGTCGTCACCGTGGTTGCGTTGTACTGAGGTATCACCCTACCTTACTCCCTCTCTGTCTCTACCCCCTTGCTCTGTGATGAAAATGGTTAGTGCTCTGCGATGGATGCCGAGGGCTACTACTGGTGTAGTGAGTTTGGACACCTTTGGTCTTGTTCCCTTACTGATGAACTGCTCAATGATGTTAATAGTCTTATGCTGAAATTGAATTGATAATTAGTTCATATTAATAGTCCCTTGCTCGTGATGCAATGATGTCAATAGTCTTATGCTGAAATTGAATTGATAATTAGTTCATATTAATAGCCCCTTGCTCGTGATGTAATGATGTCAATAGTCTTATGCTGAAATTGAATTGATAATTAGTTCATATTAATAGTCCCTTGCTCGTGATGTAATGATGTCAATAGTCTTATGCTGAAATTGAATTGATAATTAGTTCATATTAATAGTCCCTTGTTCATGCCGGTCAAGTTCTCCTACCTCTTGCGTGCAGTGCACGCCCTACCATTCCATTCATAATCTCTTCTCTATAAAGTCTCCAAGCGGTGGGCTTGTGCTATTAAAACCGCCATCATATATATTATATATATATATATATTATTAGTCCCGACCACTTTAGGAAATTAGTCCACATGACATGAGAAGGATGAGGCGGTATCCACGGGCAACCTCATTGAGCCCTTGCAAGTTTAAAAAGTATGGATGCAAGGAGAGCGTCAGGATGTCCAATTACCTGGATGTTGTCGATAGGTAATTGGACGTCGATATGTTCAGAAAGTGACGTTGATGCGCAGGTACTCCGACTGGAAAGTGGCATCATCTATCAGCAACCAACAATTCTTGAGCATGTAATTGTCTTTAAAGCCAACAAGAACACCAAGCAACAAGTTGAGAATTCTTTTGAAATATGAGAATGGTTGCTTGGTGTTCTTGTTGGGTTTAAAGACGATTATATGCTCAAGAATGGTTAGTTGCTGATACATGATGCCACTTCCCAGTCGGAATACCTGCACGTCCACGTTACTTTCTGAACCTAGGTCCAATTACCTATCAACAACATCCAGGTAATTGGATGTCCTGACGCTCTCTTGGCATCCATATTTTTTAAACTTGCAGGGGCTCAATGAGGTTGCCCGTGGCTACTGTCTCATCCTTCTCATGTTGCGTGGACGATCCCCCCAAAGTGGCTGAGAGACTACGAACAATATATATATAATATATATATGATGCCGGATTTAATGGCACAAGTAGCCACTGCTTGGGGCTTTATAGATAAAAGTCATCACAGACGGTTTCAGCCACAAACTATCTGTAATAAGTACATATCACAGACGGTTTGCTTATCACAGACGGTTTCAGTCACAAACCGTCTGTGAAAGTATGCATCACAGACGGTTCAAAATCGTCTGTGATGACCTCATGTCATCACTGACCTATAAACTCAGACGGCTCACGAAACCGTGTGATAACGTTTTTGAACCGTCTGTGAATACCTTTTTTGTAGTAGTGGGTCTATTTATGTGATATAATATTAATCATGGTATGATCATGTGCAATGTATATGTATGATCTCGTAATATACATGTATATCTACTAATTCAGAGAATAATACGGTAAACACGTAGGGTTCCGGACAGCTAGCTAGATAACTTCTTCAGCAGCAAACACAAACACTGGAACACACACTCTCTGACACATCACATAGAGAGAAGTGCAGAGATCAAGTGCTTAGCGAGAGAGAGAGAGAGAGCACAGAGAGATGGAGGTAGTGGAGGTGGCCATGGTGGTGAAGGTGTTGCTGAGCCTGTGCTGCGTGGGAGCGTGCTGCCTCGCGCTCTACATCTACTACATCGTCTGGGTGGTGCCGCAGAGGGTTCTTGCGGAGTTCAGGAGGCAAGGCATCGGCGGGCCGCGCCCGTCGTTCCCCTACGGCAACCTCGCCGACATGCGGGAGGCGGCCGCGGCCGCGAAGGTGGCGCGGGCGACGTCGGCACGCCGAGACGGCGGTGGCTGCGACATCGTACACGACTACCGGCCAGCCGTGCTGCCCTTCTACGAGAAATGGAGAAAAGAGCACGGTACGTAGCTACCTCAACTAGTTATACTTTATATAACTTCACTACTCGTGCAGTGTGTGGCATGAATTGAAGTATATATATGGTTTCTTCATCTTTGATGCATGTGTGATCCTTGCTTTGTTCTGTTGATGTTAGTCTTCTTGTTTTTTTGCTTAGTTAAGCTTTCTTACGTTTTCAATTAGGCGTTTTTAAAAAAAAGAAAAGTATTTCCCTTTTTCACCTCTCCCGACCGAGAGGGAGATCATGTGCCAATTATCAGAAGAAACAAAAAATTAATCACGTCTAAGGTAAATAGGGAGTAGAGTAGTAGCAATGATGTTTTTACTCGTGTTCAATGAATGTGTCCATCAGTTGCTAGTGAACAATTAGACAGTGAAAGTAAGAAGCTGCGAAATTAAATGTTGGTTCATTGAACCATTGGATAGTGGATACCACATAATATAGATTGCTAGATGCCTATATGGATTCCGAGCCTCTAGTATAGGATTGTTAAAAAATATCAGTGAATTAACAGATCATGGGTCATGTAGCAGTACATGTTTAGTCCAATTATTGATTCATTACTGAGTTGGCCGCTCTGCCGGCATATATATATAGCAACAAAAAAAGTTTTACCACTTTTTTTATCTGCTGTCACCAAGTGCCATCCCTTTCAGGACCCGGCAATTATGAGTGTCTAGTTGAACAATATTAAATTACCTAAAAATAAATCAATACATCGCTCCATCTTGATGTCGATCTTACGTTAATTCTAGCTGTTGCAATGTTAACAGCTCGGCAAAACTTCTGTTGATGTCCAACTCATGCTGTTTAAGTTATTTTCTCTGTGGCTGTTACTGTTCGATAACAAGATATATTTGGTGAGCTCGCCATCACCTTTTACAAATCCTTGGACTCTAGTACAACGGAGAGATGTAACAAGAGAGGACAAGCGTACAAAGCTCTAAAAAGAACAAATCATAAAGAAAGCTGAAAATGAGTCTAGATCCTATCGTGTAGTTTTAGCACAATGCAAAATAACATAGTGCGGAGCTAGCCATGTGCAACTGTGTGCAGCCTGTGCTCCCCCAAAAGAAAACTGGCCGTTCTCGGTGCATGCCTTGTGTACGCTAGCTTGTCCTCTCATGTTACATCTCTCGCAGATGCGTGCATGCACGCGCCATCTGCAACTGCTGTACGGCTGGGCTGACTGGGAAAATCGGCATATAGCCCTATTTAACACTTAGTAACAAGTAAAACTTAAAGTGTGACCTTTGCTTCCAGCATACGTCGATAATGCTTGGTTTCTTATACGTGACCAACCCGCATTGGTAGCCATAAATTAAGGATATGCTTTTGGTTTTGCTTTTGCTTAAAAAGCTAGCGCACCAACACACAACTGTGGTCAATGGTGCAAACATTAATCACAAGGCCACCGAAAACTTTTTTGCAGAATCAAGTCGGATCGCAATGATAAAGCAGCGAAAAAGAAGAGACATTAATTAATTGCAGACTATCCCAAGGCCGCAGCTAGCACACGATCGATCGAGAGCTGAACAATGCAGATACGAAACTCCGACATACCACGTCGGTTAGATGAGTAAGCAAACATAGTTCCATCTGTTCCGGGCCGGGGTCGATCGTACGGCCGGATACGATCGAGAGCGAGACCCCTCACTTCCCAACGCTCACCACAGCAACATCACTGGTGATCCAGCACGCGTCGAGCTAGCGGATGTATGGATCGGGCCCCGGAGAAAGAAAGGTTAGAATGATTGGACCGGGTCGCGCGGGTCTCTGGGCACGTGAAGTCGTCGATGTCGCGTACGCACGCATGATCCGGCCGTGAGCGCGCGCCAAGCCTAGCGGCCATCACCGGGCGCGTCTGGCTCCTGGCACGGGTCGCGCAGGTGGCCGTGGCGTGGCGCGCGCGTCCTCGTTTGTTGCTTCCTCCTGTGCCGTGTCGCGCGGCGTCTGTGTCACCGCCGTGCCACTGGCGCCTGGCGGGCGGGGGTAGCTGCGTTGCTTTTGGCCGTTTACGGGGCCGAGGCCAGCGCGTCAAACTGTTGGGATGTGATCCCGCGCGAGAGCGACGAGCGGGATGGCGTCCACTGCGAACGCGCGTGAGGCAGCGACCGATCGATGGAGAGGGCGCGCGGTCTCTCGTACGTCCAGTTCTGCCCGGCTGCGGATCAAGCGGCGTCACTCGATCGCCGGGCGGAAACGGACGGCTGTTCATGCCCACCGTCGTGTCGGTTTCTGGCCACCCCGCCGATATTTTCCAATAGGTTTCTCGAGAGTGACCGGCAAGCCAATAGCACGATCCCGCATTGTTTTCTCAAGTTGGATCTTGACCGTGCATGCATGGCCATTTCAAGTCTGGCCTCCATGTAATCAGTTACCTTACTTGTTATCAGTCTATGGATGATGGAACTTAGAATGAAAAGCGATATTGTCATATCAGAATAACTTACGCATGATGAAATGAATACTAGCTGTATTTTTCCAAACGAAGATATGAATGTGGTTACAATATGAACTTAGAGGGTAACATATGTACTCTTTCTGAGAAAACAAAAAATGCATACATATTCTTAACCAAACAATTCAATATTTACGTCAAAAAAAATTCAATATAAACTGTAATATCCTAAGCTACCGGTCTTTATTTATATAATATCTCAAATGTTTCGTATTATGGTGAAAATATTATATGTCGTCCTAGTTGCTACGGTATGCATGCATCCAGCCTTCAACTCCATCCCCATCCATAATCTCGTTCTTATTCTAGTGTAGTGCTGTTAATAGTAAGAATAACAGTTTGTTTACACGAAATATGGCATGAATAGATGTCACCAAATGTATTTTCATTCTGTAATTTTTTAGTTTTTATCAACTCAATCTGGCGAAAATCAGTGACCGCAGTTGTAGCATGCAATTTGCCACACACAAAAAGAGTACAGATTGACAGTTATTGTGGGCCAAATTTAAGTAGGTAGGTAGTAGTAGATAAAATACTACAGTAGATTAGTATTCCCTCTAGTCACAAAAAAGAACTACGTTCTAGAGTTCTAGAATGCAACGCATGCAACATATTCATTTTGACCAAGAATATCATCTAAAATGCATGATTTGGATATATGAAAGTGATATGAGTGCATTTGTCACAAAAATTACTTTCATAATATTACGCTTACATAACTTCTTATATATGATAACAAAATTTAGTGGTCAAAGTGACGTCTCGTCTCGTTGAATTTGAAAAGTAAAATACATTATGCTTGTGACTAGAGGGAGTAACTTAATAGTATAATACTCACCTATCCATGGTTGGACTCCTGTCCGCATCTATTTACTACTTGACGAAGATCCAAACCCGGCCCAAACCGACATTTACTCTAGCGTGCAGTTAATTTTAGCAGCTGTTTTCAGGTTGCTTTTGAGGTGCTATCGAGCTTAGGATGAGCCTGAGCTGTCCGGTTTTACTCAACTGCAGGTCCCATATTCACTTACTCCATGGGGAACGTCGTATTCCTTCACGTGAGCCGGCCTGACGTGGTCCGGGACATTAACCTCTGCGTATCGCTGGACCTCGGCAAGAGCTCCTACCTCAAGGCGACACACAAGCCCCTGTTTGGCGGGGGTATTCTCAAATCCAACGGCGAGGCCTGGGCTCACCAGAGGAAGATCATTGCCCCTGAGTTCTTCCTGGACAAGGTCAAGGTATGAGCATCATACTGCCCCAATTAGTTTCAATTGTATCTGGCTATGAGAGATGCACACAGGAAATTAATATGGCAAACCAAAAAAGGAATCCTAAGGCCCAGCATGATTCAGATGTCGCTCACACCATAGCTATCAAATCAGAAATGACAGCGACATCTTTGTTCAAATAGGCTTGGGTGGCAGAGACAGATTTGAAGGCCATCTGTCGATAACCTTCAGAGGTTTCAGAAAGAAGGGGGTATTTAAAGCTATTAGTGGATCACAAAGTTTCAGGGCCAAATAAAGCTGTGGATCTATATGTTGCCGCTTATTTGCAAACAGAATTCAGAATGACAGTTCAATAAGAGAGAGAGCAAGGAGCAAAAACTGCAACATTTTGATCCAGCTGTGGATCTATATGTTGCCGCTTATTTGCAAACAGAATTCAGAATGACAGTTCAATAAGAGAGAAAGGAGCAAAAACTGCAACATTCTGATCCAGCTAGATAATGCGTGATAAGAATTCTGATTAGGACCACTCCCAACAGCAAAACTATAACATTCTTATCCAGCTAGATAATGTGCAATAAGATTCTAGCTAGGACCACTTTTCAGTAATAATGCATTTTTCTGAGCGATTTATCACAGTAGTTTAATTGTATGGATTTTTTTTCTTACTGTCGTCAATAAATTAGAATTCAGAGATTTAAGAACAGCGTACAGCTAGACAACCATGAATGTAACATGCCAACCCGACTACTGATTTTTCACATACCCAGGGCATGGTGGATCTGATGGTAGATTCTGCGCAAACACTGCTGAAGTCGTGGGAAGAGAGAGTTGACAAAAATGGCGGGACCGTAGACATTAAGATTGACGATGACATAAGGGCCTACTCTGCAGATGTGATCTCTAGAACATGCTTTGGAAGCAGCTACATCAAAGGAAAGAAAATCTTTTTAAAGATCAGAGAACTACAGAAGGCTGTGTCCAAGCCAAATGTGCTAGCTGAAATGACTGGCCTAAGGTTAGCAAAAAGAAAAGAAATGAACTGCTCATTAGAAAGTAGAAACATATCACAAGTATCCATTTTCTTCGGTGCAGGAACATAAATTAAGATTGTTATTTATCCAAAGACACATTAATTTAAACTGACCTGCAAGAAATAAATCTGAATGTTTGCAGGTTCTTTCCTACAAAGAGGAACAAGCAGGCTTGGGAGCTTCACAAACAAGTGCACAAACTAATACTAGAAATTGTCAAGGAAAGTGGAGAAGACAGGAACTTACTACGCGCAATTCTTCACAATGCAAGAAGCAGCAAGGTGGGCGTTGGCGAGGCAGAGAACTTTATAGTGGATAACTGCAAGAGTATATATTTTGCAGGATATGAGAGCACAGCTGTCACAGCTGCCTGGTGTCTAATGCTCCTTGGACTGCACCCAGAATGGCAGGATCGGGTGCGAGAAGAAGTGCAGGAGGTCTGTGGGGGCCGACCAGTAGACTCACAGTCACTTCAGAAAATGAAGAATGTATGATCCTCTCCTTTTCCCGTTTTCAATACACGCAGTTTCAGAAATTCAGTGTTTTAATCTTGCAAAAAATAAGAGATCATATTGTGAGCTCAGCTGAGCGGAGCATTAGTGAACTCTTTGTCAGTAAATTGAACTTGAACTTGTTACAATAGCTCACTAACTTCCAGATCCTCTCTGCAAATGTAGCTGACAATGGTAATCCAGGAAACTTTGCGGTTGTACCCAGCAGGTGCCTTTGTATCAAGGCAGGCCCTTCAGGAACTAAAGCTTGGGGGTGTACTCATACCAAAAGGTGTCAACATCTACATCCCTGTCTCCACAATGCACCTTGACCCCAAGCTGTGGGGCCTTGATGTGGGAGAGTTCAACCCAGAACGCTTCTCCGATGCTCGACCCCAACTACATTCGTACTTGCCATTTGGCGCTGGTGCTAGGACCTGCCTTGGCCAGGGATTTGCTATGGCTGAGCTCAAGATACTGATCTCTCTCATCATCTCCAAGTTTGTATTGAAGCTCTCACCACACTATGAACATTCTCCAACACTGAAACTCATTGTGGAGCCAGAGTTTGGTGTGGACCTCACCTTAATGAAAGTGCAAAGTGCTTGTAGAGACTAAGAGAGTAAGAGGGGGGCATGGTGATTTCGACAATCGACATAATAATGTTAGTGAGTGCTCGTACTGGGTGATGGAAGGAAAATTGTAATCTAATGAATGCAGCTTTTTAAAAAATGTACAGATACAGCTCCATATAATTCAGGCTCGATCTTTCTCATGGGCATGTTCAGAATTCAGCTGCGATATGTTGAACTAGAGAGAAGGTGCCAAATGAGTAGATGGTTGAAGTCAACATCATATGCAAAAGTGAGAAAAAAAATTGCAGCTGTTATGATGTGGGTACCGAAAGGCAATATATATTGGAAACATTAAAGTGTTAAATGCATATACAAGAACCCACTTGTTTGTTGAGCAAAAGGCATGCAGCATACCTGTCTCATGAACATAACTCGAACCTCTCTCCAACTTGCAACAGCAAATGAGTGAATGGATCGTCATTCTTTTCTCCCCACTGGATCATCATCTAAAGTTAACAAGCCCAGGAAGAGTTAATATCACAAGGCAGTGCCAGCATTGCCGAATATTAAAGCTAACTGAACATGATCAAATACTACAGAAAGTTCCTTTTAAAAAATTACACAAAGTAAGAGATTGGGCTCAAAATGTTTCTCACGGAAAAGGATAGACAGTCGATATATAGATGATAATATGCAGCTAAGGCTGAACAGCTCAAAAGGTTGGTTTTGCCACCATTCGACATGAGGTAGGAGACAATGCCTTCAACCGTAAGCAGTATCCAAATGTTAAAGAATTGAGCATTAAAATGGTGAGCAAGGCAGCATAAGTGCATAACACACACCAATAGCAACAAAGGTGTGAATGATTCAGAAGTAATAAAAGAGGAAAGATAGCCACACCGGGTGCATTCGACAAAAAATTCTGTCCAGAACTAATTTACCGTAACAATAACAAGAAGTCATATTGATATTAGAGTCAACGTGAACATCGTTGCAGCAACTTTCTGAATATGATTAACTTTTACATAGCGCTGGAATTGAAATCAATCCAACCCAACAGCTCAAACCAGACAAAGAGCCTCAGCCCGACACCAATTTCACAACAATGGTAAGAACATTAAGTGCTATCAGGGGCATCCTCAGAAACTGTGTGGCATAGATGATCCCCACGATCTGGCCCTTCAATGACTTTGTTTGTCCATTTCCTGAAAGTTCAGACATGCTCCATCCCCTGGGCGCAAGAAAGCGGTCTTCATTCAGTATCGCCAATGCATTTGCAAGAAGCAAAAAACCCTCCAGCAACGTCCACAAGCCCATCTCTGCATATCATAGCTCTGTTAGTTCTAAATTTGCTTCTTACATGCCACCAGTCATCAGACCATCATAGCTAAAGTAACAGGTTACTCCATATTCATGGATTGAACATAGCAAAAGGCAACATCATCCTGGAAGATATACTGAAACATACAGTACGTCTTCCACCAGGGCCAGATATGACTTTGCAATTGAAGTGGTATACCAAAAAATTTCCAAGTAAACTACAAGGCTCCCACTGAGCAAGAACTCTATGATACAGGACTCCTTATGGGCAAAGCATCACGACGCCAGTGAAGTGGCCAATACCGATAACTTGCATATTAGATAGTAAACCACTATACCACATCTAGCTTACTGTCTAATTAGGGAATTTGTAATTGAACAACGAAGGAATGATTCAAGGGCTGAACAGCTAGGATCCCCTACCCACCCAACCCAACAGATCATCTATACACCGAAGTCTCGCAGATATCCCAGACCAAAGCATCAAAGGCAAGCCCATAAACTTCAAGAAACGGGATCTAGATCGGTTTGTGCAAAGAAAGCCTACTGGTCGGGATGAAATCAAGGAGAGAGGAGAGGAGAAGAGGACGAGAGGCAGGTGTAGGACGTCACCTTGCGACGGGAACGGCGCTGGATCTCGCGAGGGGTCACTCCGGCGGGCGGGGAGGCTCACCGGCCGCGGAGACGCGAGGTGGGGGGCGCTGCCTGCTCGATATTGCTTCCTCCGGAGGCACCGCTATGAACTGGTGATGTAGATGAGTTGGGCTGGCTTTCCTCCGGATGGTTTGGGCTGTAGATGAGTCCAACGGGTGGGCTGTTGCATTTGTCCATCATAAAATAGATCACAGATGCGCCCATGAGTAACATTTCTTTTTTCATGAAAAAATAGTATAATTTCTTTTTCTCTCTGTCAGAGAATGCATGCATAAATGATATACTGCGCCTCCCTCCGCTGCATTTGTCCATAGTGGTTTAAGGGTGTTCATTGTTCAGCTGAACACCTTTTTTTTAATACCCAATATCCAACAGATACATTAGATATCTGTGTGTGTGTATATATACTGATAATTAGACAAAATTTAGCATATTTGTAACCCCCTAACTGATTTCATCCACTCCTACACCTCCCCCTCCCCAATCCTTAGACTGGCCCATTGACCTATCCGGAGACCCTCTCAAATCCTTAACATATCCCCTCCCTGCCCCTCTTTTCTCTGTGTCTCTCTCAGGCTCCATTGCTCCAGACCAAAATCGCCAAACCGGGCGGTGCTGGCGCATGAGACCGAGGGGCAAGTGGCCACCAAGCGACCTGTCGAGAGGCTGAGAACGGCTACGGCCTCTGACTTGGCCTCAGTGGCAGGAGCAATTGAGCGACGGTAGTCGCCTGAGAGCCGGGGAGGGAGAGCGCGGGCGACGATCAGCCGGCAAGGCAGCAGGCACTAGGCAGGGACTGCATGCAGCGACTGCGACTGCGCATGTCAGATTGCATCACAACACTAGAGCATCCTAAAGTATTTTGTAATTTCTCAAAATTATTTTTAGATGTTGCATCTAGTACAAACATTTTTTTTTCTATTGTAGACCTTTACTTTTCCTATTGAATAATATTTTGTCAACTTCGAATACTCATTTCGAAAATCCTAGGTTCTAGTTTCTTTCCGAGGTAGGTAAACCAAGCAAAAGGGCCGCCGATCCATCACCCAATAACAAAAAAAAAATTAGTCAGCTTATTATGCCATAAAGTCAATTTCACATCCTGGCATCTGCAGGTTGCATTCGTGCAGGTGAGAGCAGATTTAACGATATTTAAATTTGCCCAATCTCCACCTTAGTAGTATTTTAAGCGTCTGTGTAGGTAAATTAATGATGTAGACCATAGTTAATGAGAGAGATAGTGCTCAAGTATCTAATTTAGATATCGATTTGGACTCGAAATCCAACGCGTAAAATTTATTGTATAATAAATGCGTGTAATTAAATGAAACAATTTTCAAGATCTTACAAGAAATAAATGCGTTGGAAAGATAGTATCCTAACACTCATCATACACTAAGAAACTACACTAAGATACTGTCCATTGGAAGCAGCCTTAGACGGCCTGGCGGTTGGCGGCGCCGGAGGTAGATTCAGGAAATCTTCAGGTTACACTCTGCTGACGAAAGCGTATGCATACAGCTTCAGCCCGATTGCACACAGCGTGGAGAAGTTGATGTGGCACACTACGAGAACGAAAGATGACACGGGAACTACAATTACGACGAGCCGAAACACGCAATGGGAAGCTAGCAGCGTATAAACCGCGTCGATGGCGTGCCTTTTTTTTTTTTGAAGGGTGCGCGCAGTTGTGAGCCATAGCTTTTTGCGCGGATATTAAAAAGCTTTGCCGCGTCGTTGTGTTCTACCTCAAATAATGTACTTGAGCACTTGCGTTAGGTGGTCGACAGGCACACGCGACGGCGACCCCGGCAACATTTAGTCAAATCGGCCGACGTTGTTTAATTAGTTTGGCCCCGCCAACAACCCACTTGTGTCCAATCGGTGCCCACAGGGCCCCAAAACGCGATAATGTTGGCAGTTAACGGTGCTCACAACGGAACCGAGCACGATTCCATCAATTAGGATTTAGGAGGGCCTGCCTTGCACAAAAGTGTGATAATACACGTTGAAAAGGATGGAAGTATCCACTCACAGTGAAATATGAATCTTGTTCCACTCAAACCGGCCCAAAATTATTGGGTTTCAAATTATTGAGTTATAGTGCGCCCTATCAATGCGCGCCATGATTTTAGAGCTTATTATAAATTTAACTAGTGACTTGCCTGACGTCAGTGTGTGTGGATTTTAAAAAAAATCTATTTTTATTCCAAAATACAGTAATATACTTCTTTTTTTTTACAGAAATAATCTTCTATCGCTTCACCGTTGAACGACTAGCACAAATCGCTCAACAATTGAACCACTTGTGCTAGTCGCTTAACGGTTGAGCGACAAGTGTACACTGCCGCGGTCTAGGAAGACGTAGTGGCCTAGGCGACTTGTACACTTATCGCTCAATCGTTGAGCGATTAGCATAAGTCACTCAACGGTTAAGCGACTAGTCCAAGTCGTTGAACGGTGGAGCGACAGATGATTATTTCTGTAAAAAAAAATTTAAAAAAAAGATGTATTTTTAGAAAAATCACCGTGTGTGTTGCCTTGAGGACGCACATTGTAGGCTGTGGGTTCAATCAACCCCTTCTTTTTTGCAAAACACCCTATATTCTATAGGAAATTAGCAGGTCTTTCAAAGTTTGGGTGCATGCTTGAGATATATTTACGTATCTTATAGGCTATTTAGACGTTTAAGATTGCTAATGCGCAACGGCTTGCTTGAGAAATAACCATAGAAACTTGAAGAAATTTACAACTTAAGGAACGTAATTGAAGTATGTGCTCTGATGGAAGAAAATCATTGAGCATAATAAGTTGTTGGGGTTCTTAGAAACAAACCATTCTCTATCATGCATAGATCATGTAGCTCCATGCACCTATTCTTACTCTGTTAGTTATTTTTTTTCCAAATTGTATGCATGCACACGTAGCTTTATTTAATCTCAAGCAATACATTGATTATGTATGCGACAAGTTATCTTATTAGTTTACATATGCATACACCAATACATCATGGGCATACACCGATGCATCATGGACGACATACCTTTAACTTATCTTCCCTCACACGTCAGCTGCTCCACCAAACCGTGTGGCTTCTATCTCTTCTCGCCGTCACAATTTTTTTGCTTCAACCTCCAACAGTAAACACAAATCTTGATCATCCCTCTCGGTTGCTACCCCTTCCAATGCAATACTTTACCATGTAGCTATCTTCTACTTCTCCTCAATTATTACTTAATGCTAACCATTGCAACATCAACACGCATACACATGCAACTGCCGTCGATCCCAGCTGGGACACATATCACGCTCTCTCAGGTGACCCCGAGCATATTCTCTACGGCTGCGCCATCTCTACTCCAAGCTTTTTTGCTTCTCTGCTTTTGTACGTTCGTGTTTTTATTCGTAAGGATGTATGCATATACATACACATGCATGATGGTATACACGATCGACGTCCTCTTATCTCGTGTCGGACGCTCCTCTTATTCGACGTTGTCCAACTCAACGTTATAACTTCCTCACTAACCGCGGCGACCTCCCATCTTCACTAATGTCGGCATGTCTGCTTTAGTCGTTGCCTAACGATATAGAGAATCTTTTCATCACCGTCGGTGACGACATGTCCCTCACCAATGATGGCACGCTCCTAGCTACCTGATGGCCCCACATCGTTCATAGCTCGTCCTCTATGCAAAACTTCATCTCCTCACTGTCAACTCTTCCCTATCATCGAGCTTCTTTGGCCACTAATTTCTTCAACAACGTTGACGCTCACCACTTGTCATCATGGTCATTGGTCTCTTTCAACACTGGACTTTCACTTCAATGACTCCGGTGAGCAACACGACATTGTCCTCATCTCCATCGTCGCCGCATCGGCTCTTTGCTTCCCCGTGGGGTCAATGTTTTCTTCTAGGACATATCGATGCTATTGCACTCTTTCGTGGTCTCCGTCGACACTATTCATGTTATCATCGTTATAACTTATATCTTTTAATCAAAATTTCAACTATTTTTTATTTTCATTCCATATGAAACAACAATAGAAACACATAACCTTGAGAGCGAATGTAGTGGCTTTTTTTGTGTCTCCTCCGATACCATTCATGTCGTCCTCGCTATACCTTTCGTGTACAAATCAAATTTTTAAGTTTATTTATTTATCTTGAATTACAATTATTCAGTGATTTCACTTTAGAATTAGTATTGAAATTGAATTGCTAATTTTATTTTTTATTCTAAATTTTAGTTGTTTTTATTGGATTTAGTATACAAATCTAATTGTCATTTTTGTTTAATTGTTATTCTAAATTATAATTATTGGAATTTGTATCAAAATCAATTTGCTAATTTTATTTTATTTTTATTCTAATTTTTATCTTTTTGTTGGATTTAGTATACAAATCTAATTTCCATTTTTTGTATATTTTTTATTCCAAGTGATGATTAGTTAGGGATTTTCTTGAGGATTTTGTATGAAACTCAAATTGTTGATTTTATTTTTTTATTCTAAATTTTAGTTTTATTATACTTGACATGGACTATTTTACTAAGGAGTTAGACGTAAATCAAATTGCTGATTTTATTTCATTTTTTATTCTAAATTTTAGTTTTATTGTACTTGACGTGGAGTCTTTATTTTAATCTAGACCGTTATAATCTGGACTCATCACGATCGACAGTGTAGATTTTTTTTCACCGATTAACGTGAAAATTTCTAGCTCTTGAGAGCGAATGTGTTGGCTTCTTTTGACTCTACTTTAATATGGAAATCAAATTGCTAATTTTATTTTATTTTTATTCCGAATTTCAGTTTTATTGCACTTGACATGGACTCTTTATTTTAATCTAGTTTGTTATAATCTGGACCCATTATGATTGACGGTGTATATTTTTTTCACTAATTAACGTGAGAATTTTTAGCCGTTGAGAGTGAATATGATAACTTTTTTAAGATGATAGAAGATAGATTGAATAACAGTTAAAATTTTGTGCAAGTTTATTAAAAAAAATGGGACGATCTATTGAAGAGATGACTGAGATTTTCTTAAATTTCAGTCACATTTCTTAGCCGTAGGATTTTGATCAAATAGATACCACAAGTTTCTATGTTGTGCTACGCTACCCTACAAAATAGAAAGAAAAAAAATTCTAAATTAGACAAAAGTAAATCTAGGTGAACCCTACAAATAAAAAAATAAATAGAACTAAAAGTTGTAGTAAAACTGTGCTAAAACAAAAAAAGATCTAAACTAGACAAAACTAAATCTAAGTAAACCCTACAAATACAAAAACAAATAGAACTAAAAGTTACGATAAAGCTGTGCTAAAATTGCACATCACTTAATAATGTAATTTTAGATTTAGTAGTGTGTTATTGTAGATGATCAGGCATAAGAAAATTCCAGACAACTTAAAATTAGCAAACCCAGAAAAAAAAAACCCTCTTCCCCCGCTCCAACGAACCGGCCTTCCCCCCGCTGTTTGCTCCAGTGCTGCCTCATTGCTCCACCTCCTCTCCCTTGCATGTTATCGGCAGCCTTCCTCTCTACAGCCCCTAAAATATAACTTGACTTTCGACCTCGTCGTTGACTACCCACCAGGCACCATCCACGGCTAATTTTTGCGGTTCCATCGCCGACGAATTGCAGGCATCCATTGCAAACTTTTACAGCTTGCCCATGCAAGTATGCAACTAATATGGTCGGAATACATGAATGTCACGCATCGATCCTACTTTTCTTTTCGTAATCGATCCTACTTATAATTTATCCAGGCTTAGCCAGTGATTGTTTTCTTACTATATCTGCTGTTCCGGGTCAGCATAGTTGGAAGCACGCACATGCGAGGGCTTGGACCAAGCAACCGAGGAGAACGAAGCAGCCCTGCGTGCGCGCGCCGTGGCACGGACTGGCCGCTGTCAAGTCAGAACAGCGGAGGCAGTGATGTGGCCAGTGACCTCACGTTCGTCGAGACGCCGACTCGCGTTTACATGTTGGGAGCGGGGAGAGCGCCTTCGCGTTGTTGCTCCAACTTTTCTTCTTCCCGTCGTAGTTTATGTTCTCACCAGCTTGATCCTGTCGCTGTTGTGAGTTGTGGCGTTTCTGCGACGGCCGCCGGGCCTATACCATTGCCGGCCGCTGAATTGGCAACTTCGGTCCGGTTCTTGCGTTTGCTTGACGATCTAGATAAATGCCTTTATTCCCTTGCGTAGTTCAAACTTCAGACTTGTCGTTGTTCCTCTCCGTTGCCCGTCTAGATGCATGACGCCCGTCTCTCTCAGTAGTTGTGCCTTTCACGATAAGCCATGGCGCCTAGCGTTGACAGGAGGCTTGAAAAGGCTCTGCTTTTGGAGGAAAAGAATGGCTTCGTTATTTATTTGCGCAAACGTACAGTTGTGCAAAATGTTCCCTCCTTGTTAAATTTGGAGTGTCTGAAGAGACGGTGGCCTAACTTACGGAGTGGCAGATCGTGTTCGGCAGTAATGAATTCTGGGTACACGTTTTCCCGGAGCTCGCACATGTGCGGTGGTCGTTTCTTTAGCGAAACAATGCCGCACCGTCGGTGCCTAATCCGGCTCCTGAATTTTGAATGTAAACTTTACTTTGATAATGTACTTTTATCATTGTTTCACTTCGTACCACTTTTAGCAATTTTTTTCACTTTGCACCATATCTTCTTATCATGCCTTGCACTTTACCAACCAGCAAGTCGCAACACAGAGATTTAGCAATTCAATGGCAAACATATCAGTGTCTCGTCTAAAAAGAAAGGGGTTTCGTACTAAAACGCTCATAATCGCAAAAAAAGAAAAACGGTTATTGTAATTTTGGTGAGCTCCAAAATTGCATTTGTTTCGAAATAATGTTTTGAGTTAGTGATAGCAACGTGAATTGTGAGTAGCCAACCGTTGGCTAGTCCAATCGACATGGGTACGAGGCATTTTCATCAACCGCGCATGGATGATTTGATTTTTTTCGTGTGGATTTTCGTAACTAGCCGATTGGCTGCGCAATTGCGGTTTAATATAGAATACCTTTGCACAATTCTAAAATATATATATATATATATATATATATATATATATATATATATATATATATATATATATATATATTTGCAATCTAAAATTGAATTTGGGATACTTTATTTCATATATAATTAGCAAATTTTATTTTGAGATCTCTCTTCTTACGTGTGAAAGAGAGGATTGAGAGGTAGATCCATAGAAGAAATTTACACTCTTAACCTTTGAATTAAACATAGTGTTATCTATTTCTTTTTTTCTTTCATACTAATATATCTCTAAATCAACTATTGAATCTAAGCCTTTAAAATTATACTCCGCCAAATTGAGAGTAAGATGTTTTAGATCTTTTTCAAATTAATATATCTCTAAGACAACTATCGAATCCAAGCCTTTAAAATTAGGGTCCACCAATTTAAAGGTCAGATTTTTTTCTTTTTCATGAGTATTTCTAGCATATTTATCTTTTTTTCCTTAGCAGTTGTAAAAGGCATGTCATCGACTTTTAATATACATTCCCCCGTTCAGAAATATACGAAATTTTAGAAAGCGTGTAGTCAAACTTCCTTAACTTTGACCACTAATATATACAAAATTATTTATATTTGTCATATGAAAATAACATCATTAGATTAGTCATGATTATTTTTCATAATATAATAATTTTATATTAATTTATGAACGTATTCATATAAAAATAGTCGAAGTTGCACGTTAAAGACCGTATCGATATTCAAAACGTTATATATTCTTGAAGAGATTGGGTAATTGATAGATTAGATCCCAATATCCCTTGTGTTGGATAATTCTTAATGTAGTTGCACTGACAGATCAAATAGCCTTTGAATGGATGAACTTTGTTAATAACGTCATTTTCTCATTAGGTGTTTCGATGGACAGAGATATGTTCCCGGCGAGCAAAAAAATGAGAGGTTAACTCCGTCTCCGGGACTCCGAATCGCCGTCACGTTCTCCTCTGCCTCTATAAAACCCGAAAGCCTAACCCCGAAAGAAAAGAGAAAAACACCGGGAATTCAAGCGATGGACACAGCTGCCGAGAAAGCGAAGCCGTCGCTGTCCAAGAAGCCCTCACCGTCGTTCCGCCTCCGGAACGGCAGTCTCAACGCCCTGCGCCTGCGCCGGGTGTTCGACCTCTTCGACCGCAACGGCGACGGCGAGATCACCCTCGACGAGATGGCGTGCGCGCTCGACGCGCTCGGCCTCGGCGCCGACCGCGCCGACCTGGAGGCCGTCGGCTCCTACATCCCCGCGGGTGCCGCGGGCCTCCGCTTCGACGACTTCGAGTCCCTCCACCGCGCGCTCGGCGACGCGCTCTTCGGCCCCGTCGTCGAGGAGGAGCCCGGGAAGGAGGGCGAGGACAACGAGGGGGACATGAAGGAGGCGTTCCGGGTTTTCGACGAGGACGGCGACGGGTTCATCTCGGCGGCTGAGCTACAGGCCGTGCTCAAGAAGCTCGGTCTGCCCGAGGCGCGGAACTTGGCCACGGTGCAGGAGATGATCTGCAACGTCGACCGCGACCGCGACGGCCGCGTCGACTTCGGCGAGTTCAAGTGCATGATGCAGGGGATCACCGTGTGGGGCGCTTGACGCGGCGCCCCCGGCGTCCGTTCTTCGTCTTGCCTCTCCTGTGTGTCATGTATGTACCTTGGCATTGCAGCGGTGCTTGTGCCCGGCAATTCTTGATCGTGCTGTGGATTCTTTCTTTTCGAATATTCGATCTTGACTTGATCTACTTGTAGTCTTGAGATTTTTTTTAGTGACAACCATTGCCACATGTACCATTTTATTTCTTTTTGGTTAATCATTGAGTTATTTTATTTCTTTTAATAGTGAAAGAAGAACCAGCTTCCCCGCAAGTTTCTCTTCCGTCACTTTCTTGGTGCTCTTTCGTGCACCTGCCTATTCCTGCCATTTGGTTTTTCTTCTGAAAACACTGGCACTTGTTAATCCCAAGGAGACACGAGAGGGTTCGCATGGGCCATTTGGCTCTATCACTAGTATAGCATTTCCTCCATTCGTTTGTGCTTGATGTTTTTTTATTTTTCACAGTCTCCGGTGTACGAATTTGACAGTTGTTTTTTATAACTTCTTTATATTAAGTTGTACTAATAAAATTATAATATTATAAAAGTATTTTTAACAAATAATCTATTGATATAATTTGTATATAGTCAATCTAGATAATTTTAAATCTATTGGTGAACGACACAGATTCTAGAACGTCATGAAAAAAGAACGGAAGGAGTAGTACTAAGCACATGAAGATCGATGTACCAACCAAATGAGTTTCTTTTAAGAAAACCAACCACATGTTGAAAGGAACTTGCATCCACATGTCTGCATTGTCTATACTATTACGCGTTTTGCTTTCAGTTCAGTTTATCACAGATCCTCAAGCAATGTTTTCTTTTGATTCTGCAGATTCTGAAACATCGGAAGATCGGACGAGGAGCAATCACAAGATCCGTAGATTGTTTCAGGCCTTAAATTTATAGGGTTGTGTTAGTTTCGGTCACTAGGGAATCAGTGTGTTGGTCAGAATGCAGGCAATGACTTGTAATTTCAGTGTGTTCTAACTTTGGTGGCTTTATCCTTCACTCATGTAGCCATTTAGGTCTTGTGCATCTGTCGTCTGTGCCTCATAGTCTGATAAGCTTTCTGTATATCAGAACATGGGATATCTATCTCAACTTTTTTTTGTTAATTAAAGTTGTAACAACTATTCTTGGTTACTGGTACAATGTAATTTTCCTTATGTATTGACACGTGTTAACTTCCTACGGTGATATGTTTTTAGCAAGAAAGAACATATATTCAGCACCTGTCAGTTTTTGATAATTTTAGAAAATCAACTAATTCTCGAAGTTATATGTAGGAGGAGTAATAATTAACCAATAATATGGTGTCTTTGGATCTCCAAAGCAAGCGCCAATTTGTAGTGTCTTATTGCGGAAAATTAGCATGAGCTACCCTAATAACCGATGGCTATTTTAAAATTAACTAAATGTCAATAACTTCTTCTGTTGGTTAGACTTTATATATGAGTATTAGTAGCGGTGTCATGTTATTGGGACAACGAAATGTTGTGGTGTTGGAGAGATAGTATTAGACTTTAATAAGAGTCCAAGTCGTGTACGAGTCGAGATTTTTGTTAGAGTCGGATTATATGCGGACCCCGGGAGCGGATCATGGCCGACCGGGTTGTGTCAAGGGCCCTACTGCGACCTTTGGAGGCAACGAGCAGCTCTGATCCTTTGCCGCGCCTTGAGCCAAGACCAAAGCTCTTCTTTGGGAGAGAGGAGAAGAGGGGAGAAGAGATCGGAATTTGATGGCGGGGGGGAGGGGAAGCGCTCCAGGAGAGAGGACAGGGGGCCCAAGATCCGGAAGGTGATGCAGGGGATGGGGAGGGGAAAGGGAAGCTTTCAATCCAGGGACGCGACAAGACTGCGAAGGAGGAGAGGATATGGTGCGTGAGCAAGTGGATTCGCATCCAGCATGTGGAGGAGAAGGGGAAGAATCCCGTAGAGGAAGAGGAGGCAACGAAGAAGAAGATAAGTACAAGCCGTCGCCTCAACACATCCACCAAAGAGCTAGAGGGAGAAGGGGGGAAAGAAGCAGCGATCTCGCATCGAGGGGAGGGGAGATTGGGATTTGGGCAGGAGAGAGAGAGAGAGAGGGAAGGAAGGGATGAAGGAAAGAAGTGGATGTGCTGCTGGTCTGTTGGTCTGCTATTTATTGATGATTGATGTATTTCCATGATCATGGGAAAGACGCGTAGTATAGTTTGGTGATTGGGATGTGTTGATCGAGAGCGGAGAAGAGATCAGGTGCCATATAGGGAATTTGTTGTGAGGATGCGTATACTGTGTTAGGGGGAAAGATAGAGAGGATGGTATTGTGCTAAGTGTTCTTGTTGTTGTGCTCTTTTTAGTGTTGAAAAGGGAAGGTATCAAAGTGTTTGCTGTAGTAGAAGAAGGGAGAGGTGGAAGAAGAGTTGTACCAGGTGCACACTACCAGATGTGTTCTAAGGTTTGTGATCCGGTGTGGCTGAGATTTTGTGTTGCTTGGCGGTGGAGTTTTCTATTGGGTTGTTGTTGATTGCTACGGTGGAAGTTAGTGATGGTGGTGGAGGAAACTTAGGTGGTGACAATATTGAAGGTTACGACAGAAGGCATGATGGTGGTGGAGTTTTAGGGTAAGTAGAGATGTCATAAAACAGGGGGAGAAGATTGTTCATGGTGACTTTAATGGTTGTGCTAATAGTGGAATTGATGGCGATCTCGAAGGTGATGTTGAAGTTGGTGTTCGTGTTGTTACTGGTAGGGAACGTGTTTGTGGTGATAAGTGTTGGATGGTCGTGGTGAGTTTGAAGGCGGTGATGAGCTCGACGATGGTGATGACGGAGAAGGAGCTAGTGGTAGCTCTAGTGAAGGCTATTGTGATGGTATTGATGTCGTGCTATGGTGTTGGTATGGGTGCTAGAGATGGCATTGCTAGAGAGGTCCGGAGGCAGGGTTGGTAAAAGGTGGAGTTTGAGGCTGGGTGTGTGGGCAAAGGTGGTAGAGGCCAGGGTTGGCTGGGGCGTGTGGGCAGAGAAGGAGGAGGTTGAGGCCGGGGCAGCTGGGTAGATGGTGGAAAAGGATTTGGTGACGTCCCTGGTGGTATTGGTGTCAATCAACTTTTGGTCTTTGTGATTGTATTAGATATGGAGTCGGTGGTAGGTTTGGTAAAGTGTTAGGTTATAGTAATGATATTGCAAACCCGTTTTGCGTTTTGCTTATCCCTTCATTCCTCCGATTTGCCCACCTGTGCCTCCGCGCCCCCGGCCTCCACCTCCGACACGGCGATGCCTTCACGCGCAGCCTCCGCTTCAGAGCACCTCCACCCGGGGCCTCAGCATGGCGTGCCCATCTGCGCCCCACCACCCCGGCGCAGCTCCGTCGGATCCCTCACGCAAGACGCCCTCGTCGAGCTCGCCCGCCTCGGCATCAGCCTCCTCGCCATGACAGCTCCGACCTCGGTGTCCCTCGGCTCCCGCCGCCTCCTACCAAGCCCCCCGGCACCGCAACACCTCGCCGCTCCGGCAGGCCTCGGGGTCCCCTCGGCCCCCTTCGCCTCCAGCCCGATTGAATCTGATGCATCTTAGCTGATGGGTCTTTGACGATGGCATCAACGCCACAGCGGTGGCTGCCATTTCGGAGCATCTTGCCTCTTTGATTGGTTCTTTGGGGACAATAACAACACGGCGACCACACAAGGCTTCTCAGACGCCGGCTGATTGGCAACACCAGGTCAAAAATCCTTTCCTTTTTTATGATCTGAAATTCAATCCCATAGTTTCAATTGGTCCGTCAGTTCTCAAATTTATTTCAGTTATATATTCTTGGCAGTGTTGAATAGATCTGGACCAAGATGTCACGATTTCCACCGAGATAAGCAGAACACTAAGCGAGTGCAGGATTGAACACGACAGCCAAAAGCACCTTGTGCATGACACCATTATTATCTTTGAGCTCTTAGTCACTTTTTAATTTGTTGGTAGTTTTTTCAATCTCTATTGGCAGAACGAACCATGTAGTCATAATTCTTTAATTGTTATATTTTTGATATATACTCCTTTGCGGATCATGCGACTGGAGGTGAGTTCATTAGGTTGTGTAGATCAAGATCTATTTCTCAGTGTGTCAGCATAGGTGGAGGAGGCCGCCATAGCCGCCCATATTTCTAATTACCTTAATTGTAAATTATTTCGTTCGCATGCTTCCATTTGATTCATTTTCTACATATATGAGCATTCACACTACTAGTTGGCAAGTTCATTGTGTGAGGGACGACTCAACTTCATCCCTGATTAGGGACTATATTTGGTTGAAAAAAGTAGTATGGTAATCACAAGGTAGTATAACCTTGTGGTAGTATATTTGTGTTTCATCTCTAATTATACCTACTTTTTTGTCAGGGTATGAAGGGTTAAAAATAATCAGATAAAGATACTCAACCGCCGGCTGCAATGCAATAGGGATCTATAACACCACACAACTAGAAGCTTTTGTCAGAAGGTTCATTCTTTCGTGCTTTTGTTTCAGAGCATGTACACTCCTTTTCGAGATATACCCCTTCACTCAGTCTCTTATTTCGATTTATAATACTGACAATGTTAATATTTTATATATATATATAGTCACCATACTCCTTTTTTTTTGGTATCTTTTGCCGATATACTTCTTTATTTAGTCTCCTATTTCAATATATACTCATTTTTAGTACATACTACATGGCAGCTAAACTTAGTATTAAAATGCTGCTTTTGAGAAGCATATACTGCTTCCAACAATGAACCTGCATATACTGTTTTTTATGCTTATGCAAACTCCCTGGAGCACCAAAACTGTGCAAAACTACGGCTGTTCCTAGCTTCAATCTTTCGGTTGTGAATGCCACCTCATTTTCTCCCAGATGCAACAACCTAGTCCACGACGCCTTCTTTCAAGCATTTAGTTGTTGCTACTGCCGGATTAAAGAAGTCACTAAAATAATCAGATAAAGATACTCAACCGCCGGCTGCAGTGCAATAGGGATCTATAACACCACAGAACTAGAAGCTTTTGTCAGAAGGTTCATTCTTTCGTGCTTTTGTTTCAGAGCATGTACACTCCTTTTCGGGATATACCCCTTCACTCAGTCTCTTATTTCGATTTATATCTTGACAATGTTAATATTATATATATATATATATATATATATATAGTCACCATACTCCTAATATTTTTTTTTGGTATCTTTTGCCGATATACTTCTTTATTTAGTCTCCTATTTCAATATATACTCATTTTTAGTACATACTACATGGCAGCTAAACTTAGTATTAAAATGCTGCTTTTGAGAAGCATATACTACTTCCAACAATGAACCTGCATATACTGTTTTTTATGCTTATGCAAACTCACCGAGCACCAAAATCAGGCAAAACTACTACCGTTCTAGCTTCAATCTTTCGGTTGTGAATGCCACCTCATTTTCTCCCAGATGCAACAACCTAGTCCACGACGCCTTCTTTCAAGCATTTAGTTGTTGCTACTGCCGGATTAAAGAAGTCACTAATTACAGGACCCACATCAAAAGGGGTATCAACCCTCCTAATGGATGTATCCATGACAGGAACAGTTTGGGCCAATACACATCTCCAAGTGATGAACGATGGGGAGGTATGGGAGTACATACTGACAATTGTCTTCTGAACCATGCTTGCAATTACTTACTAATGGTTATAATACCCTTGTTGTTCAGAAAAATTTAGCAAGTTTGTCATGATCCGTATCTAGAAGGGGTACATGGCACCTGCATCAGCGGCAATGCTTTCCGGGCAGCTCGGTGGAGATTGTTGAAACTGGGCTTATTTATTTAAGGAGCATACTTCCTCAACGGAAACACATCAGCTACAACATTGGGCAATTTGCAAGCACCTGACAAGGGGCACTCACTTAAATTCCACCTGAACTATTTAGCTTTGTAGAAACAAAGCTCCAAAAGTAGTACCATTTTACTAACTACATAACCTAGTACCATTGTACTAACTACATTTCTTGTGTATCAACTCGAGAGGGTTTTTTTTTCAATAAAAAGAAGTCTTGGTTCTCATTTGTACTGTGTAATTTTGTGAATATACTCTCTTTTTTATACTGCTCAACAACTCCACACACAATGTATATTTGTATCTGATATAAAACACTCTGGGATAAAAGCATGAGTTTTAAGGATTTTTTTTTAAATAATCTATTTTTTATTGAAATCTGAAATAATACCGCTTAATTTTTTTCTGAAATAATCTCTAGTCGCCGACGGTTGGCGACTATCAAGTCGCCAACCGGAAGGCGACATTGAAGGTTCGAGGCATAGTCGCCATACCGCACGGCGACTTAAGGTCGTCGCCATACCGTATGGCGACATGGTGGTAAATCAACCAAGTCGCCATACGGTATGGCGACTTGGGCGGTTATAAAATCCATACGTCGAACCGTGCCAAGTCGTGTAACGGATGAGCGACTACACGGTCATATAGAAAGCGACCCCAGTCCTCATGGTTTCTTTCACCATTTCTCTCGGCGGACAAGCAGAGCAGATCTCGTTGAGGAGGAGAGGAGCTTGCGAGGAGCAGAGTTTCGGGAGAGAGGCGGTTTGCGGGGAAAGGAGCTTGTTCCCTGAAGAGAAGGTCTCCGCTTTTCGTGGAAAGTGAGAACTACGATACGGTGGTTGTGGTTCCTTGAAGATCTCAAGATGGGAGTAGTTGGGCACGCCCCGATGTCCGCCTAATCCATGATCGCCACCGGGATGATGAAGGCCATCCGACAACTTCAAAGAAGACCCCAATGAGCCATTCCTGGCGGACACGAGGAGCAGATGGTGCATTCGCCATCTGGGGCCAACTTCTTCAAAGCAGCCAGCAAAGAACCTTTGATGAAACTTTTCAAGAGGCTTGCCATGCAGAACCAAAGAACGTAAATTTGATGCATTGTGGCGAGATGTTGGACGAGCATACCAAGAAGCATGTCATCGAGAGAAACAAGCGCCCCTCATTCCGGGGAGGCACAAATGAGCGCCTCACCTGCTGCGGGAGCTCGACCCTCCCCATTTGACGCGGAGGACCTCGAGGGACATCGGTGTTTCTCTCATTGGATTGAGGCCGAGCCATTGGAAAAGTGGTCCTTCTTGCGACGACACGACGGCGCAAGGTATGGCATAATGACCACTAACCTTGCAGAGGTGTACAAGCCCCGGGTTATTAGGGGCCTCGTTGTCGACCTCTTGTCGCCATTGTTGAAGGCGTTCGCATGGTACAATCGGATATTTCGAGGAAAGACATGCAAATGCGGCACTTCATGCAGCCAACCCACGCACCCTATTGCTCGAAGATTAGTACATACATGCGAGGCCAAGACCGAGAAGGCTCGGCCGCACACGGTCTTCGTAATGGGCAATACGGACATCGATTCGACGTGATCCTCCCGAGACGAGCCGGATTCGAACGGCTCGGTCTCTTGTTACCCATGAGGTATGCCTTGGAGACCATGTGAATGAACCTAGTCAA